>CM040836.1:10000-392500 GCA_022828995.1 Vimba vimba
AATAATGTATTATTATTTTCTGTATGACCAGAAATGATTGAGTATTTTAAGTTGTTTCCACTGTTGATAGGAAAATGCAAGTGTTCGCGGCCGCGCCTCCGTGCCATGCAGTGCGCGCTCCACACTCAGCTTGCTTTTTTGCATAAAAGCGTCTTCTAAATATAGCCTATTAAATGTTATAATAAAATAATATAAAATTCTTATAATTTGCGTAGCTATACATGGACCTCAAACACACCGCGTCTTCTAAGTCAGGTGACTGTAAATGCGCAAAAACTGTTTCCATTGCAGTTTTGCGAAATATTCCTTTTTCAAATTGCCTGAAAAACCACCTCATGCGAGCATAAAAACTTTTTTGCGATAAACGGGAGTTTTTGCGAAATTGACGTGTTTCCATTAAGCATATTTTCAATTCGCAATTTCAATTTGCGCAATTTGAAGGGTAATGGAAACGCGGCTAATGAGAGGCTTCATGCTGAGTAGGAAGGAAATCAGACTGGACTGTCTAAACAGCTGGAGGGAACGGCCAATACAGGATAATGAGAACACAAAATAAACCAAAACAGAATATAAACCTGACAAGTACTTTAAAATAATAAAAAATAAAAAATAAAGAAAGGGTTAGGATTTTGCAAATAGGGTATTAAAAATTACACAAAATGGCATATGGGCACAAGTACAATCATTAAAAAGGGTAGAAACAAAAAGGCTTTAAAAAACAGAACATCGAAACAGAAATATGGACCATAAACCTGTGCTGCAGAGTCAGAGACGTTCGGATCCATTTGCAGTATTATTTAATAGAGAATGGTCAGACAGGCAGTATTCAGAGAACAGTGCCAAGAATGTCAAAGGAAATCCAGAATCATAAACAATACCAGGCGGAGGTCGGGACAGGCAGCAGATGAAGAAACAAGAATAAATAAACAGTCAAGGGTCAGATAACAGGGAATCAATCAATGTAGAGTAACCCTAACCCAAACTTTACAATATTAGAAGGGGCAAACAATGGCATAAAAGGCAAACAGACAATGCAAGAAACAAGTGAAATGCATTTAAAAACCTTAAATAAAAGACCTATATACCATAAATGCAAAGACACAGACCAAAAAAAAATGTCACAAAATAGAAATAAAAAGGATGAATAAAAAAAAAAAAAAGGGACAAAGACAAACATAATCTTGAATGGAACCAATTAGTACAATATAAATTAAAAAAATAATATAATAAAATAAAAACACTTAAGAAAAAAAAAAACTTTGTCTTTGTGAGTGGGAGGCACACCCATATATTGTAGCTTAAGTGACTTTGAGATGCACCTGCAGTTGACAGACTGTTGGGTTGCAGGGTTGAAATCTATCCTGGACAAGTCCCACACACCCAAGTCCAACTGTTGAACACTTAAAAAGAAAGTTATCCACATTCATGAAAGTTCATTAAAATTAATGAAGTAGCCAGTGAACCCGATAGCCATTCCATCAAGGAAAAAAAAATAAAAAAAAATTGGTTAAATGAAAATCGCAGCATCAGATAAAAATACAAATGGGTACAAGAGCATAGAGAAAAATCACAAAGCAGAAAAAGGGCATAGTAAGACAGCCACTAATACTAACACACAAAAGGCAGTCAGATAATAAAAACAAGTGCATACATATACAACATACACAAACAGTAAAGACAAAACATTTTATGCAGTACATTTCAATACAAAATACAGCCTTTTTAGAAAAATAGCAATGGGCATAAAATAGTCAATGGGACAGGGCCACAAAACAGCATAATGGCTAATAAGGCAAGGAGCATAAATTAAAGATGTATTGAAGACATTAAATCATAAAAAAAAAAAAAAAGGCTAGAAAATAATGCAAAAGACAAGAGCAGTCATAAATGAAATGCAAAGACAAGGGATAGGAATATAAATACAAAGATGGGAAAATGCACAAACACAAAAGGGCCATTGAGACAGCAGACATAGACAAACAAATCTTAAATTGGATACATGAGGTGAAGGCATACATACAAAAGCAGCAATTTCAGGAGTATGGTGTTGTACAAAGCAAATTACTTATACAGCTTTATACAGTATAAATAAAAAAGGCATTAGGGTTAGGTAACATTTGTAACATTTGTGTAAGTTGGTGAGATGTTGAATTTCAGCCAATAAAAATGCAAGCCCTAAAAATAAAATGCATTAAAATGCAAGCACGGTTAATGCATTGCATTTTTTTTTTATTTTTTTTTATTTTTTTTTTTACAATTAGTGCATGTCGGCCAGCTTTTTTGTTTCAAACACATTTGTCAATACTTTTCTATGCATAAGGAAATACAACAGGCAATAGTAATAATACTTAATAATACTAATAAAAGTCAATACAAAAAGTAGGGCTGTGAAACAAATCGTGATTAATCGCATCCAAAATAAAAGTTTTTTTTACATAATATTAGAGTTAGGGTTGTATGGTGTATAATTATTCTGTATATATAAATAAACACCTATGCATGTATATGTTTAAGAAAAATTTGATATTAGATATAAGTCAGCAAATCCAGTTTAACAGAGAACAGCTACAGCAAGAAAACTAAAAAGAAACCTAAAAAACCTAGAAAACTAAAAAACAGTGTGAGGTGCATTAGGACAGGTTTAATAGAACATAAAGTGCAGAGAGTGATCAAAGGAGGCATAATGATGAACACAGATTTCTCTTCTAGATTTCTCCCTTTGATAACATCCCAAGGACTTAAACTGGTTGACAATTTTCAAGTGTGCCACTTTAACTTGATGTGCATAGCATAACTTGCATCAAAACATTGACTAACTTTTTTTCACCAGTTTCAGTTTGTACAATTTCCGGAATTACAATAGCCAGGATGCTTAACAGAGGACAAAACGGCTCTTTAGTTCGATTATTACTATTTAACCCATTCTGATTCAACACTGTACAAAAATAACTTGCATTTAAATTAAAACATTTAAACCATTAAACAGAAATTAAATTTGTGACAGTCAAAGGATGTGCTCTTAAATGCCTACAGGGCAAACTATTAAATAGTTCAATATTAAGAACAAATAAGTTCTTAATTTACATGTTCAAAAACTTAAGTGAATCCAAACCCAAAGGAATCAAAATAAAACAAGTCTCTTTAACCTTTTAGGTACACAAAGACAAAGATTCAAACTAATTTTGAAGAGCTGTGGGATAAACACCATTCAAACTTTGTGTGGGATGTACTCACCCTTTTCCAGTAGCAATGAAATGAACCAATTCCTCAGATTTACACATCATTGGTGTATAAAACAAGCCACAATTACACTAACAGGAAAAATAAAAACAGATAACCAGTGAAGACCATAAAAACACAAAATCAGAAAAATAGACAAACACAATATATGCCAAACCTGGACAGTTCCTATCCTCAGACAGTTTGTAATCTCTTGATGCAGCTCATCACAGTCCTCAATGAAACAACTCTTGATTGGGTCAATACATTTAAGTAGAGATGGGATGGTTGATACCGGGACTCCGATGCGGTTTTAAAAGCACTATTGTAACCACACACTGTATCGAAATGACAATACCACATGATTGATGGCGTTTGAAGCTTTGAAAGTAATGCAGTATCGGATGGTCGGGACAGCTGGAAAACAAAAACACTACACTTCCCTATAACAAGTTATATTTCTTAAAAACAGAACACTCAAAATATTTGATCACATACTTGTATATTTTACATCATTGATCAATATGTGAATCTGTTGACCCATCACATTGTCATGGAACAGAAGGATTCACACAGGTAAAAGTGGATAACAGGTTTTATTTGCATTAGTATTATATCACAGCGATGGAAAATAACTGAAGAATATAGAGTACTGGATTAATCTGGAAGTTAAAGAGTCTTATCTGATGTAGGTTCTGAAATGACGGCTGACGGCATCTCAAAAGAAAGGAGTCAGGTAGAGTTCTCTGCGGGAACAACAGACAACGGTGAACTGCAGAGGGAAGAGTTTAATAGTGCTGGATGATGATCAGTGAAGATTGGTGACAGGTGAAGGTGATCTGTGATTGGGAAGTGCATGCAGGTGAGGGCCAGGGAGGATGATGGGAAATGTAGTGAGGAGGTGGTGACTAGCTGGAAACCGTGACACACATTGAGTTGTGGCCTCATTGACACAAATTAATTTGCTGTGGGATAAACGCCATACGAGTTCTGTGTGGGATGTAGCTGACTTTTACTCACCCTTCTCCAGTGACAATGAGAATGCCACGATTAGACTAACAGGAAAAATAAAAAACATAAACCAGTGAAGACAACAGAAACACAAGAACAGAAAAATAGACAAATACAATATATACCAAACTGGAGGGTTATTCAATAAACAAGATTAAAATACAAGCCAGACTTATTTTGGTTAGTCAGACTTATAGTCGGTTGATTCTGTTTCATAAAGCAAACTTAAAATAGTTCAAACTTAGTTACTCTGGCAGCTTATGCTGGGAAACTAACCTGGGGTGCGTTTCCTGAAAGCATCGTTGGCCAACTATGGTCGCAAGTTCATCGCAATGTCCATTGAACTCTATTGGTAACGAAGGAACTTGCGACCATAGTTGGCTAACGATGCTTTCGGGAAACGCACCCCTGGGGGCTGTTCCATAAAAGCTGCTTAGAAAAGCGGGGATTAAACTCCAAAACCGGACTTGAATGAGCCTAACAAATAAGTTGGGGCTAAAGTGGTTCCATAAAAGGTAATTGAAGTTCACGCAATCTCACTAATTTGATCCAGGTTTATCAAGTCTAGATAATTGCGTGTGCACGCGTTTCTGAAGCAGCCCTAGAGGTCGATTGCGGATCAAATCGATCCACCATCAAACAGCCTATATTTTGTGCTGTTTTATGCGTTTGTGACATGTTTTTTTTTTTTCCCCTCAGTGCAAAACTTACATTTTACAGTTATATTCTCCATCTGTAAATGTTAGAAAGTCAAGCAACTGTATCCATTTTACTGCTAATCTTCATATTGAACGAGCGCCACTGCGCGCATGCGCGGCAAATAGGAGCGCAATAATTCTGACTAAAATATACATTTTGCTTGGAAAATTAATATGCGATATTTTATAACACAAGAAATATCTTCTAATTATAATAATTTATCTTTAGGATGTTGGATAAGTTGCAGTGAACTTCTAGCGAACAGAAGTACTTCAGTGAACAGAAGTAGCCTAATTCAGGGAAGATTTTTTTAAGAAACTAAATATATAAAGATACAAAATATAGTTTTGGGTATAGGACCTATGTTACTTAATAAAGATGATGTATACTTATTTAGAATGCTGAGAATTACAGCTTTTAATGCAATCATTTTTTCGATAAAGCAAGAATCCCCAGTTTTAAATGAGTGGTTAGATTTAGTTTCTAGAATGTATATTTTTATATATTATACATATAATATAATATATTCTTAATGTACTTTACATTCTAAAGAGGATAACATGAAATTAAGAGCAAATGTATACATTTTGAAAAGATATGTGCAACTCTAAAATCAAAGAATATTCCATAAAATAAAGGAATATATATTAGTCTACATTAACTACATTTTTATATAACCCTACCTCCCTTTTATTTCAAGGCTAGTTATTTGTTATTTTATTTATTTGCTTATTTTATATTGAATATTTGATATTCAAATAATAATACTTGAATAACTTTTAGGAATTATGTGTCATTATAAGAGTTTGATATAAATATGTGAATGTTAAATTTTTATTAATATTTATTTATTGTTTTTTGTCTTTTCCCCCTTAAATAATATGTAAAAGTCTCTAACTATGTACTTCTTGGTTATTGTTCTAATCATGTGTGTTGGTGGGTATTATCACAAAAGAAAAAAAGTAGAAGGAAAAATAAGGAATATTTATTGGGGGAAAATATGATGTCTTTACAGGAACTGTCAATTTGTATAATTGTGTTAAATGTGTTTGAATTGAAAGACATAATAAAGTACATAATATATATATATATATATATATATATATATATATATATATATATATATATATATATATATATATATATATATACTAAAATATTTGTTATTTGGACATTAGATGTGCCTTATTTAGAGTTTTAAACCTACAAGTGTATTTTGTGTGATATATTCAAATGTAGGCTTATATACTTTCAATTACTAAGCTCAGATTCATCTTAGTTAAAATTCATACTGTGCTTTTGTAATTATTTATTTTTAATTTTGTGATTTTAACTTCTGCTTTACAAAGCTTTTTTTTAGATTGTGTTCTAATGTTCTTCTAATAATCATAAACATGTACTACAGCTGCCAAACAAACCAGAGAGAAATGTATTCATAAGTCTAAATTGTCTAATTTATCATTGTAGCCTTATTTAAGTTGATTTTCTGTATACTGTGTATTTATGTTTGGACTAATAATGGTTAATAAAGTCCAATAATGGTATGATAGAGTGTCAGTGGTAATATCTTTGTGTTCTTGTCGGTCAGTGTTAGAGGATCTGTGTAACAGCTGAGGCTTAGCCTGACAGTTAGCCTGCCCTGGACCAGGCTAGTTTCCCAGCATAAGTTGCCAGGGTAACTGAGTTTGAACTTTTTTAAGTTTGATTTATGAAACCGAATCTACCAAAAATAAGCCTGACTAACCGAAATAAGCCTGGCTTATACTCTAATCTTGGTTTATGGAACACCCCCCTGGTCCTCTGGGGTCATCTGTCAGGCTAAGCCCGAGTTGTTACACAATAATATTACCACTGACACTCTCGCATTCCATTGTTTTAATTTATTAACCACTATCAGTCCAAAAATAAATATACAGTATACAGAAAATCAACTTAAATAAGGCTACAATGATGTAAGATTTAATTAGATTGTTTTTAAAATGTATGAATACATTTCTCTCTGGTTTTGTTTTGCAGCTGTAATACATTTTACGGTTATTAGAAGAACATTAGAATATTTCAATCTCAAAAAAAAAAGATTTTTAAAGCAGATTTTTAAATCACAAAATTAAAATAAATAACAAAAGCACAGACTAAATTTTAACTGGTAAGATGAAGCTGAGCTTAGTAATTGGCCTACCATATAAAAGCCTACATTACCCCATTACAATAGTCACTTTACAGTTATTGCTATCATAAAATAAACACTTAAGTATGGCAGAAAATCAATGACAAAAAGAATCGATGCTGATAAAAGATCTACATGTGATGAAGAGGGAACTCGCAAGCTCATTCAAACCCTGCGCGCCCTTATCATTCCCCACACTCTCGCGCTTGATCTCTTCTCTCCTGCTGCTTCGAACACTTTTATTTTTGGCAGTCGAGGGGCGGGACTTACTGTTTTAATAACCTCAAATGTCATTGGTTACTTCCCCTTTTCCGGAAGTCAGTTGTGATTGGACACCTGTCCAATGACCCGTTATTCAGACATGAGACATCACTTAATTTGTTTTATTTAATTATATTAATGTGTAATGTGATTTAATGCATTGGTAATATAGAATAGATTCTTACCAGATACTTTATTAACAGGAAGTCTTACTAGTGATTGCATTGTGTTGTTAAAATATATTTTCAGACATTTCCATGATTATTAGCATTGTAAATCTACCAAAATTCTTATACATTTTAAGTAATATAAATGGTTAATTATATTTTCTATTAAATGTAAAAGTGGTTCTGGCTTTTCAACATAGGCGTAATTTGCGGGTGGGACGGGTGGGACATGTCCCCACCACTATTTTCTAAGGTCGATATTGTCCCCACCACTTTTGAAACATCTCGCGGCACGAATGTACCATACAAATAAACAAACAGCTTAATTTAGTTCGTTTTTTAAAATAAGAGGCGATCTAGCACTGAAATATGTTGTTTTTTAAATCAACTGATCAAAGTGCTCGTTGCTGCTGCGATCAGTGGCGCAGAGATACTACATTTGTTTCTGGCTCACGCACAGCCTTCACTTGGATGCGCGGTTCAATGCGTTGTGGAGAGACTCTCTATTCATTCCGGTAAAATTAGAAAACAAAAAGCACAAAAAAAGTTTCCCTGCCTGATATACAACCACTGAAAAACATAATCGGTTTTGATGAGAAAAAAAAAAAAAAAAAAACTATATGAGTGCGGATTAGAACTCAGAACCTCTGACACGCTTGGCAAAAGTTCTACCCCTGGACCACTTAAAGGTATAGCAGAGGATTTTTTTACTTCCGGGTGGATAGTGTATACTATTGGTCCTCCTAATTGTCAATCATTCTGGTGAATCAATCAAACTTATTCAAAAAGTGGAAAGGGTGGGTCTTATCTAAAATCGGAAAGATCCTCCGCTATACCTTTAAAGACACGCTTAAATTAGTCGGATCAACATATAATAGGCCTCATTGAACAACCACTTAAACCCAATCAATGTACTATTTAAATCAATTGCTGGACATCGTAATGTTATATCTGTTTTATGATTAAGCATTGTGTTCACCCCACAGTCCCACCTACTTTTTAAAACAAAGTTACGCCACTGCTTTTCAAGTTAAAGGGGGGGTGAAACACTCAGCCCTGCATTTCAGCCTGAGCCCGACGGGCCCCGACTTTTTTACCCCCCTAGGGCCGGGCTTCGGGCCAATTTTCACGTCATAGTTCACATGCGGGCCGGGCCTCGGGCCTTTTTTGGGTTATCCTTCTTTTTATATTTTTAGACATTAATTAAAAAAATATGAGAAGTTGACGTCGATGATAGAAAAACAAACATAGAACGACGTTTAATTACCTCATAACTTTCATAATCTTATAATTACACTGACATGTGATTGACATGACAGTCGCACGCACACACACACACAGAAGGTTTCCCGTCAGTGCGACCCACGATTCACCTCGAGTGCAAATAATGGAGAATATTAAGAGAAAAATCGCGAGTGATAGAAGAGGACTAGGTTAAAATCTTCCACTGTGGATGCTATTCTTTTTCTCCACGATGCTCTGTAAGAGACTGTTCTAACTTTTCATTTGATTGGACTTTATTTTCGTTTAACTGTTGGAAACTACTGATGTTTTTCGTTTTTCGTTTGATTGGACTTTATTTTCGTTTAACTGTTGGAAACTACTGGAAAAAAGAATGGCCATGTTCTGTGGTGCATTTTTGAGGTAAGATAACTTGCAAGTTTGTTTTTGATTTATTTTATTTAATTTGTTTAGATTGTAGGCTGCTGCTCATTTCGTTTGCAAGCGCTGTTGCGAGCAGCCTGAGCCTGCCTCAGTATTTCCAAAAAATTTACTCACTGTGGTTTAATAAATAAACATTAAACTAACTGTCTGTGTGATATGCTTGAAGTGTTTTATATCTATGGATTTTATTGTAGCTAAGTAAAGTATTAGCGTTGATTTGAGAGGCTAAATTGATCAAACATGTTTTACTCGCTGTTGGCTCGGCTTGCTTGGTCGTCATTTGTTTTTGTTTTTTTGTTTTTTAATGCTTCAAACATTTGTCTAAATTAACTTAATAAATAAATAAAAAGAAAAGAAACATAACTAACAAAACGGACATATTTTAATGGCAGTCTTCCACTGTGACAAAAAAAAACAAAAAAAAAAGGGCTCGGGTCGGACTCGGGCTGATAATTCTGATGAGCTGTCGGACACGGGTCGGGCTAGGGCCTGAGCGTCTCGGGCCAGGGCCGGGCTCGGTCCTAGATTTGAGGCCCGTGCAGGGCTCTACTCAGTTTCAGTCAATCTCATTTTAAATGCTCATATAAGGAGTTCCACTCGTCTACATCATTAGATCCACGATCAAAATAAAAAAAACAGCTGAAACTTGTACCAACCCGGAAGTAAGATTTTCGGCACAGAAATTCTCAGATATTCGTCCAAAATATTTTTTTAAACTTTGGCCATGTTTAGCATGAGAATCCGTCTCTTTAACACTGTAAACAACTCTGAATACATGAAACACCATTTTACGGGGGGCTTTAAGATACAGTACACAGCATTAACTATAGCTTACAAATGCCTTTTCAGAATTTGCTACAGAATAGAGGAACAAAATGAAACCCAGCAAATTATTAAACCCAGCAAAGTAGATATTACAGCATTATATAGTAATAATAATAATAATAATAATAGATTTTATTTATAACGCACTTTTCATTCCCAAGAATCTCAAAGTGCTACACAAAAGAACAACAATAATAACTACAGAATACTAAAAACCATAAAAACAATAAAACAATCAGCACATAAAAGCCTTTCTAAATAAAAAAGTCTTCAATTCTGCCTTGAAAGTGTCCAAGCTCTGTACATCTCTCAGCTCACTCGGGAGGTGGTTCCAAAGCTGCGGTGCAGCTGAACAGAAAGCTCGGTCCCCCATAGTACGAAGTCTGGTGGACGGGACCTGAAGGAGTAGGTGGCCTGATGATCTGAGAGTGCGGGAGGAGGATTTCAAAGTGATGAGTTCTTGTAGATAAGGTGGTGCATGTCCAGTGATACATTTGTGTGTATACAGCAGAATTTTGAAGTCGATCCGGAATGAAACAGGGAGCCAGTGGAGTGAGTGCAAAATGGGAGTTATGTGATCATATTTTCGGACTCTCATGAGGACTCTGGCAGCGCTATTTTGGATGTATTGTAGCTTCTGCATGTTTCTGGCAGAAATCCCAATGAAGAGTCCGTTGCAATAATCCAACCTGGTGGAAATAAAAGCATGAATAAGTTTCTCTGCATCCGGAAGAGTTAAAAGAGGACGTAGTTTGGAGATATTTCGAAGGTGGTGGAAGGAGATTTTGCAAATATATTTAATGTGTTTGGTGAAAGTCAGCTGCGGGTCAAACCTAACCCCTAGGTTTGTAACTGAGGAGGAAAAAGTGATGGCTTGGTCGTCCAAGATGAACTGAGATACGGAAGAAGAGTGGATTTGGTGCGGGGTTCCAACAAGTAGTGCCTCAGTTTTAGCGGAGTTTAGCTGGAGGAAGTTGCTTTTCATCCATTCCTTTATCTCCAGAAGACATGAGTTGAGTCGCGACAAGGAAAGCCTGCCAGAAAGGTAGGACTGAAACCACTGCAGTGCTGTTCCCGATAGTCCAACTTTATTGTGGAGGCGGTCCCGAAGGATGGTATGATCCACTGTGTCAAATGCGGCTGTTAGGTCGAGTAGAATGAGCAGCGATGGTGATCCTGAATCAGCTGCCATGAGAAGGTCATTTGTCACCCTTAGGTCCTGCGAGCTCACCTTCCTTAATACATTCTGAGGAATCGCCATTTAATAACAGTGGACCTGATGCTGAATTACAGTTGCCTTATCTAAGAAAAAGTGGGCGACTAAATATAAATCAGTATGTGGTGATCGCCTTGCATGTGCTTGCTGCGGTGTTACTTTCAACATGGAGTGACTGGCAAGCTCTTTGCTGCCGGTCAGATTACAACGCAACGCGCCACGTACCACCACCTTTCAACACATGGAGTAAACACGCCATTTACGCGTCTGTTTTAAAACAAGGACGCGCAGTTGTGCCTTTAACGATCAGCTCCCGTTTTGATAAGCGCCGCCGAGGATCAGCTGTTTTAACCTGGCTGTGCACTTTACTCTTACTGTGCGGGGATATACATCTAAACCCCGGACCTGGCAGCGGGGAAGAACTAACGGGAGCAAATGGCGTTTCACCCATGTGTGGATCTGCAGTCACGAACGCAGTGAGTTACTTCTACGAGCACACAAAAATAAATGGACAAAATCGCTGGTCATCAACACTGTGCACGGCGGAGGATAGATCTGGAATCTCACAGGTTTCTACTGCGATAAAGTTAGATGAGCTTTCCCCAGACGGTACTGAGACATTGCGTAAAAAGAACTTGTCGGGTGCTTTGACACAGACACCACGCATAGATACATTTTGTACGGATACTGGGGTAAACAAACAAAAAGGCGCTATGGAGAAAGTTGGAGCGGTATGTGATTCGGTGCATTCGCCTCATCTATCTATGCCGTGTCTCTCAAACGCTGTCACCAAACAACAGAGATACAGATTCTTTCAGACTGTCAATCATGCCAAAGTACTCTGGGACCGAAAGGTTAAACCTAAAGGTGTATTTGGGGGACACCTAAATATAAGAAGCGCTGTATCGAAATCTGAACAACTTGAACAGTTGCTAATACATTCCAACCTTGACTTTTTGTGTCTTTCAGAGACTTGGCTAAAACCCACCACTTCAAATAGTACTGTTTATATTCCAGGCTACAACATCTATAGGCGTGACCGTGGTCATGGCAAAGGGGGCGGAGTAATGATTTATGTCAAGGACACTTTTCAATGTGTACAAATGGAATCAGTGGGAGATGTTTTGGAATGTGTAGGGATAAACATTAGGCTGTCTCCGGAAATGTCATTTGCTGTTCTTGCTTTGTATAGGCCTCCGACATCAACTAATGTATTTTTTGATCACCTAACTGACATTCTTAAAAAATGTGATGCGAAAGAAATACTTCTTATGGGGGATTTTAATATAAATTGGATCGATAAAAATGGTAGAAAAAAACTAAAGGAGATTACTCAAAAATTTAATTTAACACAAATGATTGAAAAAGCAACTCGAATTACTAAGACATCTCAAACGCTTATTGATTTAGTTTTTACTAACAAAGCTGACCGTATCTGTAAAGTTTATAATTTAATAACAGGTCTTTCTGATCATAATTTAACATTGGTTGCAAGGAAACTGTCAAAAGCGCGCTACCGAAATTTAAATAAGGTTGATATTAATGAATCTGTACTCTATATCCCCAGGAAAGATATTGAGAAGCTTGATAATGAAATAAGAAAGGTAAATTGGTCTGAATTGGTAAATGATAAAGAGAGTAATACAGCTTCTAGTGAGTTTATAAAGATGTTTCAACAGCTTGTTTTTAAATATTCTAAAGGAAAAAAGGTAAAGCCTAAAGGCAAAATCCCTCTACCTTGGTTAAATGATAATCTATGGAAATTGATGAGAACTCGAGATTCAGCATTAAAAAAGTCCCATAAAACGGGACTTACAACTGATCGCCTGATCTATAAGGGACTTCGAAATAAAGTCATTCAACAGCTAAGACAAGCAAAAGCAATGTTTTTTCTGAATATAATTAAACAAGCAAAGGGCAATTCGAAACAACTTTGGCAAACTATAGACAAATTAACTGGAAAGACGCAAACTAAGAGTGGAATAATAGAGCTGAAAATAAATGACGAAAACCATAAGGATGGTCTAACAGTTTCAAACTATTTTAATAATTATTTTATTGATTCAGTGAATGAAATTATCCAACACGCCTCTGGATTGCTTCATCCTTGTTTATCACTTCAGCCCTCCATTTATGATTATGAGGTTCTGTCTTTTAAACACATTGATTATTCTAAAACAGATAAAATAATACAATCATTATCTAACTCAAAAGCTAAAGATTTCTGGGGACTTGATAGCTCTCTCATTAAAAAACATAGGGAGATTTTAATACCAGCTATTACATATATTGTGAATAAATCTATTGATGAGAGTATCTTCCCCAGTGTTTTTAAAACAGCGGTTATAACCCCAATTTATAAATCTGGAAGCAAAAATGAAATAAGCAACTACAGGCCTATTAGTATATTGCCTGTAGCATCTAAAATTCTTGAGAAAGCTATCGTAGAGCAGTTAACTGATCACTTAGATTGTAATAATTTGTTGCACTCCATGCAGTTCGGTTTTAGACGTAACCATTCCACCGATGCAGCCTGCTGCTATCTGATAGAAAACATAAAGGCCAACTTGGACAGAGGGGGCACGGTGGGTGCCGTGTTTCTGGACTTGCGAAAAGCCTTCGACACGGTAAACCACCGTGTCCTCCTGTCTAAGCTCTCTAAGTATAATCTGTCCATGGAGATACTGCATTGGATACAATCATATCTTTCAAATCGGATGCAATGTGTGAGGGTAAAAAATGTATTGTCCTCTCTGAAGCCCTGCACAACTGGGGTCCCGCAAGGATCAATTCTGGGACCCTTGTTGTTCAGTATTTATATCAATGATCTCCCGGCTGTGTGCAAGGGCGTAGACATCATCATGTACGCAGATGATGCCGTCATCTACGTACATGGGAGGGATATTGAGCAAGTAGCCACTAAATTGTCCTCAGCCATGGACAAAATAAGTAATTGGCTTAAATCTTCTTGCTTAACACTAAATATTGAAAAAACTGTTGGAATGTATTTCGCTAAGTCCAATAAAGTTAAAGATATGCCTAACATCTATGTTAATGGACAAAAAATTAACATCGTGACAGAGATAAAATATCTAGGTGTCCATTTGGACCAAACTCTAAGTTTTAAAAAACATATTAAAAGAATGTACAATTCTATTAAATATAATAGCTCCATCTTTAGACACATTAGGAATAGTTTGACAACTGAAGCATCTTTCATGTATTTTAATGCTATGATCTCTCCACACATCACCTACTGTTTGTCCTGTTGGTCTCAGGCCAACGAGACCACACTCAAACCGCTCAGATCGGTCTATAATCAGGCCTTAAAGGTGCTTGACAGAAAAGCCCCTCGTTATCATCACTGTAATATCCTCAACAAATATAAAATATTAAGTTTTGATTCTCTAATTCGATATACAAATTTAAGAACTATTTTCAAAATTGTTAATAATATTGCTCCACCCTCAATGAAAAAAGTCATAAAACTTTACTCTGAACAAACGAACCGAACATCCCGCTCCACTGCTCACAGAAATTGTGCTATCCCGAAAAGATCCTCCGCCTTTGCACAGACAGCCTTTTCATATAAAACCATTAAACAATGGAATCAACTCCCAGATAGTTTGAAATTATCTGTGGATCTAAATAATTTCTCTCGAAACTTAAAAAATTACATCATCGATAACCAGCTGTGTCAGCATCAGCTCATTTAAAGTCTACAAATGTAATATTGAAGTAAATGTTTTTGACTATGTTGTATATATTTTAGGATGTTATGGTTTTTTGATTCGTTTTTTTATTTTTTTTATTTAATGTTTTAATATTGTGCACCTGCCCGGGGACTACAGATGGAAAGTAGCTTTTGCTAATTCTGGTACAAAACATCTTTTCGAAAGATTAATGTATTTTGTACATTGTCCCTGACAAATAAACTAATAAAATAAATAAATAAATAAATAAAGCAGAGCTGTTTCGGTGCTGTGGGCCGATCGAAAGCCTGATTGAAATACCTAGGTTATTGTGTTCTAGATGGCTGTGAAGCTGAATGGCGACTTCCTTCTCTAGAACCTTTGACAGAAAGGTGAGGTTAGAAATTGGCCTGTAATTTCCCAGGACCTCTGGGTCTAGGGTTGGTTTCTTAAGTATCGGACGAATGACAGCAGCCTTAAGGGCAGGAGGGACAACGCCTGTTTTTAGTGAGAGATTAATAATCTCAGTGATGATTGGGCTGACACTGGGAATGAGTGACTTGAGCAAAACAGTCGGGATGGGATCCAAGATGCAGGCGGACGGCTTCATTTTATTGATGGTTTCCTCAACATGGCTCTGCTGAACCTCAGTAAAGTACGGAAGGATTGTCAATCCACCGGACAGTGAAGGAGAGCCAGATATTGAAGAGCGGATGTTATTGACTTTAAATCTAAAAAAGTCAATGAAGCTGTTGCATCGCTCCACTGTGGTTTCAGTGGATAAAGATGATTTCGGCTTCAGGAGATTGTTTACTGTAGAAAAAAGCTGTTTAGAATTTCCAGTGTTCTTATTGATAAGATTGGAATAAAATTTTGAGCGTGCACCCTTCAAGGACTTAAAATAAGCCTTTTGATGGTCGCGGAATGCAAGATTGTGAACAGTTAGACCAGTCTGTTTACAGCGGCGTTCAAGGATACGGCCCTCAGTTTTCATTTGCCGCAGTTCCTGTGTGAACCAGGGGGCAGAGCGTTCAAAGTTGACTTCCCGTGTCCTGACAGGGGCATGGAGGTCAAAAACACTGCTCAATGATGTATTGTAGTGATCCACTAGTCCGTCCACTGTTCTAGAGACTGGGCAGTTTATATTAAATTGAAGGTCTACAGTGAAGGAAGTTGGGTTTAATTGTTTCCAGTTCCGGAAAGATATTTGGCGCTTAGGTCTGAAGATGGGCAGTGAGAATGTAAGGGCCATAGAGACCAACTTGTGATCGGACACACCCAGGTCTTTTACCTCCAGGCAGTTTATGGGGGCCGCGTCAGTAATGACAAGATCTAAGGTGTGGCCCTTGGTGTGCGTAGGAGCCTTCACATGTTGCTGGAGACCAAGAGAATCAATTAGACTCATGAACTCCGTTGCAAGATGACAGGAGGGTTTGTCAATATGGATATTAAAATCACCAAGAATAACAATCCTGGTTGACATGGAACAGACTGATGTGAGTAGATCATGTATTTCAGGGAGAAATGAGGAGTGTGGTTTGGGGGGACGGTATATGAGAAGCACTGTCATGGAGTATGGAGGTTTACATTTGAAGGCTAAGCATTCCATTGAGGTAAGATCAGGCAGTGGCAGAGGAGAGAGTTTCAGTTCATCCCGATGGATGACGGCCAAACCACCCCCACGTCCAGAGCTGCGTGATTTTTCCATATAGACATAACCCTGAGGGCAAGCTTCATTGAGTACTGAGTGGTCGCCTGTTTTGTGCCAAGTTTCCACTAAGCACATGAAGTCTAATCCTCTATCCAGAATATGGTCATGGATAAGCAGGGATTTATTGGTAAGGGATTGCGTGTTGAATAATTCCATGGTGGCAGGAGACAGAGCTGATGGTGAAAGTCTCTGCAAGCTCCGCAATACACTGTGGTCCACTCCGTGTTTTATATATCTCCCACCGCTAGAGGCTCTCAGGAGCGGTGTAGGGTTACATACTCCAAGCTTGGCAGTGTTCTGATGACGCCGTTGTAGCGCGACACGCGCAGCTGAAGACCAGATGGAGGGGATCGTCGATGCACCATGCAGGAGGTAAACAAAGTCTTTCCGAGCACTTCTGTGGCAGTACCGGGGTCGGCGCAGAAGTCCAAGCTGTCTTATGGCTGTGATGCAAGGTGGAACAGTGTTCCAGTTGAGACTCAGCAGTTGAGAAATGGAATATTTCAACATCATGCCGGACGCTGGTGGCGTTAGCACAGTGTTTACACCGAAGAGCAACGGCAGCAGGTACGTTGCTAAAACACCCGGTCAGAAAGTTGTTGCGGTACACAGAGAAAACTTGCAAGGGGCATAAAATAGTCCTAAAAACCACTTTGTTAAAATACGCTAAATTAATATCAGAAGAGGAGAAGCGGCGAACAGACAGCGCCAGCGTCCTCTCCCCTCCCCTCAAAATAGTGATATTAATCATCTAACTTTTTGTTAGTGATAACCCAATAACCTAATAGGAGAAATTATGAGGCAAGTACAGTACACAGCATGAATGATTACACCCCATCTGTACATTAAATATATACAACAAAAACAAAACAAAAATGCATTCATGCTGCCAGTGTTAGGCTTCCAGGGATGGATGAAGAAGGAGATGAATACAAGAAGATTAATTCCAAGGTTTTAATTCTCAAACTTCACAAATGCTAACAAAAAGGGAGCGTGTGCTCAAAATACAGAAAGCTTAACATTCACCAACATAACCATAAACAAACATTGACCGACCAATGAAAGGTGAAAGACAGGAACTTAAATACACAGAAGAGCTGTGTCCCAAAGTGAAGGCTGCGTCCTTCGAAGGCCGTATTTGAAGGCCGGATGGCCGTATTTGAAGGCCGATTGCGTCACCGCGGCGCGACGAAACGTCACAGCGGCGCGACGAAGGACGTCCCAATTCAAAGACTGCATCCTTTGAAGGGCGCATTTGAAGGCCGATGGCGTCACCGCGGGCGCTATGAAGGCTGTCCCAATTCAGTTCTGCATCCTCCGAAGGCCATATTCGAAGGCCGGTTGCGTCATCGCGTCGCGACGAAGGCTAAAAGCGACGCCAAATGCACCCTTCGTTTCCCAGTGAGAGGAAGGATCCAAAAACGGATCCTTAGTGGCCTATCCTACCCCATAAGTCATTGCGCGCCGGTGACGACAGGATTTTCATTTGAAAAAAATGGCGTCTTCGAGTTCGGTGGTGGAGGGAAAATTGGCCATGATGTCACCAACCCCAAGACAGATGTTGTGGAGGATGGCACAGGCTGTGATGACCTGAAATGAAAAAAACAAAACAAAAAATTATATGGTCTGGAAGAAAGAAGTTAATTAAGTTTTTTGCAAATGTATTTTTCATTTAACTTACATGAGGTACAAAGGTGTGGTGCACCTCCAGCGCTTGCAGGAAGATGGCCCTGAACCTGGTCTTCATCATCCCAAAAGCACGCTCTATAATGGAGCGTGCCCTGGAATGATGAAGATTAAAGCGCTGGGCTCCCACACCTCGTACTGGCCTCTTGTAGGGAGTGATGAGGGGGAGTGGGTGTTGGAGACATGGGTACCCTCCGTCTGCGAGGATGAAGTGCCCTGGAGGAGGGTACATTGACCTCCTGTACAGTGGGCTGTGGCGGAGCACTCGTGCGTCATGCACTGACCCCGGCCAGCCCACGTAGGTGTCAATGAAGCGGCCCTGATGGTCACAAACAGCCTGCAGGATGATGGAAGGGAACAGTGTCCTGTTCCTGTAGCATTGACCATCAGGGCCGCTTGGAGGCTTGATGCGGACATGGCAGCCGTCGATTGCTCCGGCAGCTTTCAAGAAAGCCCGGTGTCTGGCCAGCCCTGCAAACCCACGGCAAACTGCCGTACTTGGTTACTAACGTAACCTTGGTTCTCTCTAGAAGAGGGAACGAGTACTGCGTCTTAGCTAAGACGCTGCGGGAAAAGTCTCTTTTCACGATACACTGAAGCAAAAAATTATCCTTAATTTTGAAATATTGTAAAGCGCATTTGCAGCAGCATACAGCCATAGGCGAGACGGCTCGCTCGCTCATTGGCTGCTCTGCGGCAACTGCATAAGCCTATCGAGTGCAGGCTGATGCAACATCAGACCAATGATGCGTATCTTCGCGCCCTCCATGCCACTTCCCGCCGTAACGGGTGTGGCCTAGCCCTATAAAGGGAGCTCAAAAAGGCTGACTCACCTGATTTATTTCATCGCCGAAGCGAACCAGAGTGAATCGTACGCACGGCAGAGAACGCAGTACTCGTTCCCTCTTCTAGAGAGTACGTTCTCTTACGAGAGTTCTCTCGTACTGCGTCTTAGCTAAGACGCTGCGGGAACACAATGTAAAATGCCGTGCGTGCAGAGATCACACACCAATAAACCTTGAAGCGAAGCCCAGGATTTACAGTGCACAATCACTAGAGGGACTCACAGAGAGTCCTAGAACAGGAGGGGGAAACCCTCCGTCCCCATATATAGCAGCGTCCGTAGACGCGACAATATGACATCACATATTCAAGGCAAGGCCTGACTAATGTGGAATTGTGGGTCTTACGCAATACTGCCCTTATAAGAGTCGGCAGCGCATTGCGCTTGCGATCTCAGAGTTCCAATCAGGACACTGATTCAACTACACCGACAACAGCTTTGCTTGTAGGGCGGGAACGTCTAGGTTATAAAACCTGATAAATGTAGACGGCGAGGCCCATCCTGCCGCCATACATATATCCTGTAAGGAAATCCCACTAGACCAAGCCCACGACGAGGCGACGCCTCTCGTGGAGTGCGCTCTGACACCCAATGGGCACTGAAGGCCCCTGGAAGTGTAAGCTAACGCTATGGCATCAACTATCCATCTGGATAGGCTCTGTTTCGAAACAGCCATTCCCATGGAACGTCAACTGAACAAGACAAAGAGCTGCTCAGTCTGTCTGAAGACAGCAGAGCGAGACACATAAGCTCTTAAAGCCCTAACGGGGCAAAGAAGACTTTAGTCTCCATCCTCTTCTGACACCGACAGGGCAGACAGGGAAATGACCTGAGCCCGAAACGGTATGTTGAGGGATTTCAGCACATAACCGTGCCTAGGTTTGAGTATGACTCTTGAGTCATTAGGCCCAAACTCCAAGCACGTCGGGCTCACCGAGAGCGCGTGCAGGTCACCTACACGCTTCACTGAAGCGAGAGCCAACAAAAACACTGTCTTGAATGACAGATGTTTGAGGCTAATCGTTTGGATAGGCTCGAAAGGGGAACCTTTCATGGCCTCCAAAACCGTCGAGAGGTCCCATACAGGGACTGAAGAGCCCCTGGCCTGCGAGAGGAGGTCCCTCCTCAACGGCACTGGCCACGGGGCAGTATCTGCTAACTGCATCAAATCTGGAAACCATGGTTGGTTCTTCCAAAGTGGTGCTACAAGCAGTACTGAGCATTTCGTTTCCCTCACCCGTTCTATCACCTGAGAAAGGAGGGAGACGGGGGGAAAAGCATAGAGCGGGCAGCGCGGCCACCTTTGTGACAGCGCGCTTTCGTTCTTGGAAAAGAACGCGGGGCAGTGAACGTTTTCGTAAGACGCGAAGAGGTCCACTTCCGCCCTGACAAATCTCTCCCACAGCAGCTGGACCCCAGGCTTACACCTGATTGGTACCAGTCGTTTGCTGTCCAGGGTTTCAAGGCTGTAACACAGCTCTGATTGACCTTGAGACGCAACTGACCGGATATCCACGCTCTGCGCGGTACCCGCGCTTTCAGACAGAACTGCAAGGGGCGCATGCGGAGCAGGCCCAACTGAAGAACTGGTGATGCTGAAGCCATGAGACCTAGCATCTTCTGAAATTCTCTGAGCGAGAAGGTCGCGCCGCAGCGGAGAGAGTTCGCTGCGCGCTGAATGCCCAACGCGCGCTGTGGCGACAGCCACGCCGTCATGGACTGTGAGTCCAGAGCTATACCCAAAAACAGTATCGTTTGACTGGGGTTCAGCGAACTCTTCGTCCAGTTGACAATGAGACCAAGTTTCTCGAGGTGATCGAGTAAAATCCACGAGCTCTGATCGTGATTGAGCCAGAATCAGCCAGTCGTCCAAATAGTTGCGTCCATGCACCTCGTAAATGTACGAGGAGCCAGGGACAAGCCGAACGGCAGGACTGTATACTGGTATGTCTGGCCCTCGAAGGCAAATCTCAAGTATCGCCTGTGACGTGACGCTATCTGTATTTGAAAATACGCGTCCTTCAGATCTATCGACATGAACCAGTCTCCTCTGCGAATATGCGCGAGGAGTTTCCTGGTTGTAAGCATTTTGAAACTGCGTTTCGCCAATGCTTTGTTCAGCTGTCTTAGATCCAGTATGGGTCTGAAACCCCCGTCTTTCTTGGGCACTAGAAAGTACCTGCTGTACAGCCCCCCTTCGCTTTGAGCTTGAGATACAGGCTCCACAGCCCCTTTGCTCAACAGTTTTGATATTTCAGCTCGAAGTAGGTGTGCTACTTCTGTTTTGACCGTAGTTTCGACGCGCGCTATGAAGCGCGGAGGGCGTCGAAAAAACTGTAGCGAGTAGCCTCTCTTTATAATGTCTAGCACCCAATCCGAAACCCCTGGAATCGCTGACCATGCGTCTGCATGAATGGCTAAGGGTTGGATGCGAAGCGCGCTCTGTTGGCTGGGCAACGGCAGTGCTTCGGTGTGCTGTAACATGGGCGTTATGCCTGTGACATTTGAGGCGGGGAGCGCGCTGATCACAGCGGGCAGATCGCTCGTCCTCGACCCCGCCACGGTGCTTAACCGAGAGAGGGAGGGCTGAGCGAGTCCCGTGGGACTCGTGCTGTCTGTGAGTAATTGTGGGCTGTAAGCGTGCACATTTACTGCTTTTGACGTGTTGTCTGCCTGGGCAGAGCGAACGTGCACGGGTTTCGTTTTTACAGAAACCACATGACGTGTGTGACATAGTGTTTGTGGGCACTGAAGAGTGGGCACGTTTACTATGTAGTGCACGCGATCGACCTGATTTTATGGTTTTTTTATGGGCGCGAGCCCTGTGTAAAGGGCTGTGCTTATATGTGGAGATGGGCACTGGGCAGTGGGCATCGTCACTACATTTATAGCACCATCGGCCGTGGCCGGGACACCAGAAATTACACACTTTTCGGGAAATATCTGGGTAGCCGTGAAAACAGCTTTTGTGTGCAGGCAAGCGGGCAACTGTACAGGCTTGCACGTTGCAGAAGACGCTGAGACAGTCACAAACACCGGCGCTTTCCTAGGAGTGCTAGGATGACTTCGGGGCTTCCGGTCTCACCGCAATCCTCTGCCGTGGTCCCCGCGGCGCGGGGCGACGGCCGGTAGAACAAGAGCAGGGTCTCGAGCTGCGTTGCTGTCGCTGTTGTGATGACACAGCAGGAGGCGGGGGGTGTGGCTGAGAGCTTCGCGGGGCCGGTCTAGCACGACTCGCTGCAGAACCGGAGCGCTTCGGGAGGAAGTGCTTAAAGGCTTGAGACGCTTTCTGGTCCTCGGCGAATCTCTCAATGAACTCGTTGACAGAAGATCCGAAGAGGCCAGCGGAAGTCAGCGGGGCGTCGAGGAACGCGTTGCGTTCAGACTCTGCCATGTCTGAAAACGTCAGCCAGAGATGTCTCTCAGCCACAGTAGCGGAAGCCATAACTCGTCCCATAGCCTGTGCAGCGGACTTAGCAGCGCGAAAAGAGAGATCCGAAGCGCTCCTTAAATCCGCGAGGCAGATAGCCTCAGGTCCCATCTCGTCCAGCTTACGGAGGAGATCACCCTGGAATATCTGCAGCGTGGCCATGGTGTGTAATGCAGATGCAGCCTGCCCAGCAGCAGAGAAGATCCGCGCGAGCAGAGATGACGTCATGCGGCAGGCTTTAGATTGCAGAGGGCGGGCAAAGGTGCGTCGCTATCACCTGTTCCACCGGCGGAAGTGACTGGTAGCCTCTGTTTTTAGCATCGTCCAGTTTGGAGAATGCTGGTGAGACAGACGAACGAGTTCGTGCTGAATAGGGAGCGTTCCAAGCCTTTGCCACCTCTTCGTGAAGCTCAGGAAGAAATGGAGCGGGCTTAGAATTCGGAGAAGTACGCTCACCCGGAAGATAGCTACCATCCAGCCGGGAACGAGAAGGCAGCGCTGGTGCAGACCACTCGAGGCCGAGGCTCGTCGCAGCCAGCGTGAGCACTCGCATCAGCTCCTTCTCGATGTTAGCTCGTCTGCTAGGCTTCTGAGCAGGAAGCGCGAGATCCTCGGAGTTCGCCCAGTCTTCGCTGCCCGAAGCTAACAGAGAGCACGTGTCCTCTTCCCCCGACGCGGCTCTGAGATCAACTTCCTCGAAAGACGCGGCGGCAGACAGCGGGCGCTGACCATCGGGAAGCGATGCAGGGGAAGCCGGTGAAGCAGGGCGAACCGGCGAGCTCAGTCGGGCTGGAGAAGGTTCCGGAATCCGCTGAGAGCGGCGCTTTTTACGGCGCGGCAGCGCGGCGGGGAATGCAGGCTCGGAGAAAACTGCCATGCGAGTCCTCAGAGTCACCATTGGCATCAGCTCGCAGTGAGGGCAGCCGCCGTCAGCGAGCGCGAGCGCTGCATGATCTTCACCCAGGCAGGAGACACAGATGACGTGACGGTCTCCCTTGCTGAGTGGGGCTCTGCACGAGCCGCAAGAAGGCATCTTTAAAAAGCTTCAGGATGGCTCGTCCCGCTGAGATGCTATCAGATGACGCGTTGCTTCTTCTCGTGATCCAACGATGCGTGAGCTTCGCTGAAGAGATGAAAAATCAGGTGAGTCAGCCTTTTCGAGCTCCCTTTATAGGGCTAGGCCACACCCGTTTCGGCGGGAAGATGTTTGGTCTGATGTTGCATCAGCCTGCGCTCGATAGGCTTATGCAGTTGCCACAGAGCAGCCAATGAGTTAGCGAGCCATCTCGCCTATGGCTGTATGCTGCTGCAAATGCGCTTTACAATATTTCAAAATTAAGGATAATTTTTTGCTTCAGTGTATCGTGAAAAGAGACTTTTCCCGCAGCGTCTTAGCTAAGACGCAGTACGAGAGAACTCTCATAAGAGAACTCCAGGTCTTCTGGGGTGTTGGGGAACCGAATGACCTGGTGTCGGATGGCCACCACCTCTTCAGCGACTCTGTGGACAATGCGGTGGACAGTGGAACGAGGTATATCAAATGCTCTGGAGACAACCCTGTAGGGATGTACCACACGCCAGCCAGAAAAGAAATACCAGGGTATCTCTATTGTGGAACCCCATCCGTGTTGCCGGTCACTTCTCAACAGGTCCAGCAGCACTCTCAGGGCCTCCCTGCTCAGCCGAAAATCAGGTCGTGTGTCCATGTCATTAAAAAACCTGTCCAGCACTGGGACATTCAGGTTTATCCTGCAGTACAGGGGTCTGGTCTGATTTAGAGAAACAAACAAAAGAGAAATTGTTTAGAGTTGTGACAATATAATTGTTGGAAGATATTAAACTACTTTTAGTAAGTATTAATGGCACATTGGGGAAATCCAAGTAGTTATATTTAAAACTTTACTTATGTACAAGTGTTATCTTGCATATTTGTATTCAATTTACTTAAGATATGAAGAATAAAAGTACAGTTATGTATTCTGCATAAAAAACTCCTTGTCAGGGTTTTTAGATATGTTGTTGTATTCATATTACTGCTTGGCTATGTGTATATTGCATTTTAATTCTGAATATGTTGAAGGTTGTTATATTTAAAGTAATTTACAATTTAATGTTGAGTAGTTTATACAACAATGCATCATATTGTAAAATACCATGGTTTTGTAGTGTTGCTGTCCTGTGAGAGATTAAAAAAAAAACTCATTACTTCACATTTGTATGTGAATACTTAGCGAATGTACTTGCTTACAGTCAACCACAGGTTATTTTGAAAATGAAACGAGCACAATTTTAAGGAATTGTTGCTATACAGATGCGTGCCATATAAAAGGTTGCATCCGAAGGCGAGCGGGAGTAGCCTACCATATATATATATATATATTAGTGGTGGGCCGTTATCGGCGTTAACGCGAGACTCTTATCGCGCGATAAAAAAAATATCGCCCTTAATCTATTCTCCAAGTTGGGTTGGGAGGTGGCTCATGACGCAATCTACCCGCGGCCACGAGGTGATTGTTTATCACAGTAAACAGCCATGCAGGCTAGAATTGCGAAACATTGGATAATTCTTATAATTTACATTTCTCTGGGCCAATCGGAATCTTAGCACTTTTTCTTTTGGCCAATTGGAATCTTAGCACTTGCGTCATAATCTTGAAGCACACACACAGCGTCAACAACAGCTGAGCTGAGCTCGCCATTAGATGAGACGCCTGGCTACCGTGCGAGTCTAATGGAAACTCACGCATGAATTTTCCTGCATTGAACTTGTTTTAGCGCCCGCCAAAGTGAATTTTTGTCCCGCCAAAGTCTTATTTGATCGGTGAGTAATGTAGATGAACGGCTGCGTTTGTGACAGGGTGTATGTTTTAACTAAAAGAACGACCAGAGAGAGTGAGAGAGAGCCGGTCGCACACGCGCGCGCTCACTCTGTGTAAACAAGACTTCACCGTCTCCAAACTAGGCGCTGTGTTGCTCTCTCTCCCTCGCACATATTAATCAAAATAAATCGACACAATGGTAAAATGTCGGAAGACCAAAGTTTCGTGTGGAGCATTCGGAGATTTTTTTCCCCTGATACTGGTGTGAATTGTGCTAAATAAGTTTCCTTATCTTCTCGCGTTCCGGACATTCAGCTGACATAAAACAACACTTTAATTAAACGAAATAAAACTATACAGTGATGAAATGTTTTCTATGTTGACACAAATCTTGGATGTCCATGTCCTAACTGCTGGGATAATCACACAACGCGCACGACACGTCCAATTCGCAAACTAATGACTCCTTTGAACCGATTCATTTTAATGAACTTAGGAGACGTCTGAATCTGTGTATAACTAATCAGTAAGATTTTACAATAAGGTTCTATTTATTACATAAATTATATAAAAAGTACAGTTTGCTAACTGAAACTTAAACTTTAAAATAAATAAAACCACTTTTTTTAAAAGCATTTTAAACATTTTTCCACACAGTGCTATCAAGAATCGATAAGAGAATAGTTAAAGAATTGGATCGATAATCAGAATCGTCAGTGGCATTATTATTGATAAAATCTTATCTTATCTAATGCGCCACCTGGCTTGAGAAACCCGTTCTCAAAGACTTACTTTTATAGTCATTATTTGGGTAGCACACATATTCTGAATGCCTTTGGCAGAATTCAAATGAGCCATTTTAATCTAGATTAATCTAGATTAATCTAGATAAAAAAAAATAATCTATGCCCACCTCTAATATATATATATATATATATATATATATATATATATATATATATATATATATATATTTATTTATTTATTTATTTATTTATTTATTTATTTATTTAAATACACTGTATTTATTTAAGAGGTATATTTCACTGTGTTTATGTATTGTTTTGTGTTTTATGCTTCAACTGCGTTAAAACAAAGCACGCGCAAACATGCCTGAATAAGATCACCATGATCAAGAGAAACTCCATAAAAATCGCATCTTCGTAAGGTAGCCTATAACTAAACATTTGAACAGCTTTATGTGTAATTGTGTATTTTGTATTTGTAGCCTATCATAACATGACAGTACACCCAATACTTGTGTACTCCAGCAATTAAGGACGCAACTTCTGAATTGGGATGCAGCAAACCAGTTTACTTTACCTGGCCACGGTCTTGACAAAGCCGGAGATACATCACCCGGCGGCGCCGGGGATGAAACATCCCCACCATCTCCTCCAATAAAATATAAAATCAAAAAAATAAAATGACGAAATCTTGCTCCATTTTTATTTTTAATAAATGCCGCGTAGGATGGCAGCTCTCCTATCGCAGCGTTGCTAGGCGACAGCATAATTGGGAACACCTGGTGGCATTTACAATCGTACTAATGCTAGACTCGGAGCATCCTTCGAATGCTGGGAAGGCTGGGTAGGCTGGGTCCTTCAACGGCTGGGAAGGATGGGAAGGCTGGGTCCTTCGAAGGACAGAAATCAAAACAGAAATCAAAACTACAACAGCCAGAACCCCTTTTACATTTAATAAAAAATATAATAGGGATGGGTATCGTTAAGGTTTTAACGGTATTACTACTCTTACTGATACTCCTTATCGATCTGGTACTTTAACTGTATTCTTATCGGTTCTTTTTCTTATATTAAAGGAAAAAATAATAATTTAGAACATAATTAATATTGCTTTATATTTTGAAATGTTAAATAAATATCCATAGCAAAAAAAAAAGCAATGCTTTAACAAAACAAATAAAACATGTATGTTATGCAGAAGGGTGCAGGCTTTTGTGTTTTATATACAGAAGACATAGGACAACAAAAGTACAAACACATGGTCAAAAAAAAAAAAAAGTAGCCTACACAATAAAACAAATATACAAATTATATACCCAGTGCTTTAATTTCAGTAATGTCTACTGACATTACAGTTCAGGAGTAATATGGGCTAAAAAGACATCTAATAAAGTCAGATGTAAAATAACACTGCATAGTTTATCATAGATAGATTAAAGCTTATAAAAGCCAAAATTATTCATTCAAGAGCTGAGCGAATGATTTTCTCTTTGCCTTTTGTTATTTGTTTCACATTAATGGAGCAATCGTCAGCAGGATTATTAGACTGCTGCCTCTTTAAGACCAAATGCAGATCTAATCATTATTACGCATCATATTTTCTCCCAACTATTTACGTCCATTTAAGACATAAACTGTATTTAAGTGAATAAACTGTTTAAGTGAATCTCCAAGACGGCCATTTTGACATATTTGATCGTTTAGATGCCCACACAAAGCTCAAAATATACGTTGCTTGTCTCGTTGCGGTGTGTTTCGGAACGGCCGCCACAGTTGGAACAGGGTCTATTGCATCAATTTTGCGTACTTTTAATAGCCTTTTATTATCAAACGCATACCGCAGTTTAGCAACAGTAAAGACTACATTTTACAACAATCACCGATCGTGCAGATTCTGCCATTACGTTTGGGATTTAGGGAGAAATGACAGCGCACCGCCGTGAAGTTAAGGAAGTTGCGCTGGAGAGAATGCGGCTTTAGTTTTTTATGGTTATACCTCAAATATCTTCTTTTTTATAATCATTGGAAGCCAAAATCTAAATCTAAAATAAAATTAGTTTAATATCAAAGATGTAACCGTTTGAATGTTTAGGTCTGTCCTCATCGTCACTCATTAAAGGTGCCCTAGAATGTGTTGAAATAATATTTTACTTTTGTCTCTGATATCTACATAGAGGGTATGGCTTATTTAAGGGCATTTAAAATGTCCAGATATGGTTTTACAGGTCCATTTTCAACCCTAGAAATTGGCCCTAAAATGAAATGGTCTGTTTTTACCTTATTTGGAAGGGTCATGAATAGTAATGAGGAGTTCTGCTCTGATTGGCTGTTTCACTGCAGGCTCATTACAGTAGCTCAGAGTGACAGCAAATGGTCCCTGATGTCCAGCGTGACAATGGAGAGATTAGGCGTTCAACCGTACATCAGAGTCCTGCACAGGTCCGATTTTGTAAATCCGCACCCGCCCGTACCCGCAGTGCTTCAAACCGCATCTGACCCGTTTTCCGACAGCAGCACTAATTAAAATCCGCATCATGCTTTGCGGGGGCGTTTTTGCTGCCTGACGTAGTTCCATAGGAAATGAATGGGCTTTGGCGTCGCGTCAGAAATCGAGACCCTGGTGGACAAGCGGCTTGAGGCAATCCCCTGTGAACGCCCCATATCAGCTCGAGAAAACACAAGTTTATTCAGATCATTACTTGTTTACATCGTCTCTCAGCGCTGTGAGGAATAATAATAATGGAAAATGTCCCTCAGAAGTGCGGGTATATCGAGGAGCGAACTGAGGAATACAGTAGTAATGTATGCCACTTGCCTCCGAAACGGGTGTGGCCTAGCCCTATAAAGGGAGCTCGAAAAGGCTGACTCACCTGATTTATTTCATCGCCGAAGCGAACCAGAGTGAATCATACGCACGGCAGAGAACGCAGTACTTGTTCCCTCTTCTAGAGAGAACCGAGGTTACGTTAGTAACCGAGTACGTTCTCTTACGAGAGTTCTCTCGTACTGCGTCTAAAGACGCTGCGGGAACCCAATGTAAAACGCCGTGCGTGTAGAGATTACACACTAATAAACCTGGAAGCGAAGCCCAGGATTTACAGTGCACAACCACTAGAGGGACTCACAGAGAGTCCTGGAACAGGAGGGGGGGGGGCCTCCGTCCCCACGTATAACAGCGCCCGTAGACGCGATAAAATGACATCACATATTCAAAGCAAGGCCTGATTAATGTGGGAATGTGGGTCTTACGCAGTACTGCCCATATGACAGTCGGCAGCGCATTGATCTGCGCTGAGAGATCTGAGAGATCAGCGGGTAACCGTTGAGCGCCCACACGTGGAGGGACCACAACTCCGGTTGAGGGTGCCAAATCGAGCCCCTGGCCTGCGAGAGGAGGTCCCTCCTCAACGGCACTGGCCACGGGGCAGCATCTGCTAATTGCATCAAATCTGGAAACCATAGTTGGTTCTTCCAAAGTGGTGCTACAAGCAGTACTGAGCATTTTGTTTCCCTCACCCGTTCTATCACCTGAGGAAGGAGTGAGACGGGGGGAAAAGCATAGAGCGGGCAGCGCGGCCACCTTTGTGACAGCGCGCTTTCGCTCTTGGAAAAGAACGCGGGGCAGTGAGCATTTTCGTGGGACGCGAAGAGGTCCACTTCCGCCCTGCCAAATCTCTCCCACAGCAGCTGGACTGTCTGTGGGTGTAGAGACCATTCGCCCACCAAAGGGCCAAAGAACGGTCTGCCCTCGAGCAGCGCTCCCCATCCCGAAGTGGAGGCGTCCGTCGACACCACTTTCACTCTCGAGGAAGTCCCCAGGCTTACACCTGATTGGAACCAGTCGTTTGCTGTCCAGGGTTTCAAGGTTGTAACACAGCTCTGATCGACCTTGAGACGCAACTGACCGGATATCCACGCTTTGCGCGGTACCCGCGCTTTCAGCCAGAACTGCAATGGGCGCATGCGGAGCAGGCCCAACTGAAGAACTGGCGATGCTGAAGCCATGAGACCTAGCATCTTCTGAAATTCTCTGAGCGGGAAGGTCGCGCCGCAGCGGAGAGAGTTCGCTGCGCGCTGAATGCCCAACGCGCGCTGTGGCGACAGCCGCGCCGTCATGGACTGTGAGTCCAGAGCTATACCCAAAAACAGTATCGTTTGACTGGGGTTCAGCGAACTCTTCGTCCAGTTGACACTGAGACCAAGTTTCTCGAGATGATCGAGTAAAATGGCCCTGTGCTCCACGAGCTCTGATCGTGATTGAGCCAGAATCAGCCAGTCGTCCAAATAGTTCAGTAAATGTACGAGGAGCCAGGGACAAGCCGAACGGCAGGACTGTATACTGGTATGTCTGGCCCTCGAAGGCGAATCTCAAGTACCGCCTGTGACGTGATGCTATCTGTATTTGAAAATACGCGTCCTTCAGATCTATCGACATGAACCAGTCTCCTCTGCGAATGTGCGCGAGGAGTTTCCTGGTTGTAAGCATTTTGAAACTGCGTTTCGCTAATGCTTTGTTCAGCTGTCTTAGATCCAGTATGGGTCTGAAACCCCCGTCTTTCTTGGGCACTAGAAAGTATCTGCTGTACAGCCCCCCTTCGCTTTGAGCTTGAGATACAGGCTCCACAGCCCCTTTGCTCAAGAGTTTTGAAGTAGGTGTGCTACTTCTGTTTTGACCGTAGTTTCGATGCGCGCTAAGAAGCGCGGAGGGCGTCGAAAAAACTGTAGCGAGTAGCTTCTCTTTATAATGTCTAGCACCCAATCCGAAACCCCTGGAAGCGCTGACCATGCGTCTGCATGGATGGCTAAGGGTTGGATGCGAAGCGCGCTCTGTTGACTGGGCAACGAGAGAGCTTCGGTGTGCTGTAACATGGGCGTTATGCCTGTGACATTCGAGGCGGGGAGCGCGCTGATCACAGCGGGCAGTTCGCTCGTCCTCGACCCCGCCACGGTGCTTAACCGAGTGAGGGAGGGCTGAGCGAGTCCCGTAGGACTCGTGCTGTCTGTGAGTAATTGTGGGCTGTAAGCGTGCACATTTACTGCTTTTGACGCGCTGTCTGCCTGGGCAGAGCGAACGTGCACGGGTTTCGTTTTTACAGAAACCACATGACGTGTGTGACATAGTGTTTGTGGGCACTGAAGAGTGGGCACGTTTACTATGTAGTGCGCGCGATCGACCTGAGTCGATTTTATGGGCGCGAGCCCTGTGTGAAGGGCTGTGCTTGTGTGTAGCGATGGGCACTGAGGAGTGGGCATCAGTACTACATTTATAGCACCATCGGCCGTGGCCGGGACACTAGAAATTACACTCTTTTCGGGAAATATCTGGGTAGCCGTGAAAACGGCTTTTGTGTGCAGGCAAGCGGGCTTCTACAGTCACACTTCTTGGAACTGAAACAGCGGCGCGCTTGGGTGAGAGTACGGCCGCAGCGGGACTCATACACCGGCGCTTTCCTAGGCGTGCTAGGATGACTTCGGGACTTCCGGTCTTACCGCAATCCTCTGCCGCGGTCCCCGTGGCATGGGGCGACAGCCGGTAGAGCGAGAGCGGGGTCTCGAGCTGCGTTGCTGTCGCTGTTGCGATGAAGCAGCAGGAGGCGGGGGCTGTGGCTGACAGCTCCGCGGGGCCGGTCTAGCACGACTCGCTGCAGAACCGGAGCGCTTCGGGAGGAAGTGCTTAAAGGCTTGAGACGCTTTCTGGTCCTCGGCGAATCTTTCAATGAACTCGTTGACAGAAGATCCGAAGAGGCCAGTGTTATTCAGCGGGGCGTCGAGGAACACAGCGCGCTCAGACTCTGCCATGTCTGAAAACATCAGCCAGAGATGCCTTTCAGCCACAGTAGCGGAAGCCATAACTCGTCCCATAGCCTGTGCAGCGGACTTAGTAGCGCGAAGAGAGAGATCCGAAGCGCTTCTTAAATCCGCGAGGCAGATAGCATCAGGTCCCATCTCGTCCAGCTTACGGAGGAGATCACCCTGAAATATCTGCAGCGTGGCCATGGTGTGTAGTGCAGACGCAGCCTGCCCAGCAGCAGAGAAGATCCGCGCGAGCAGAGATGACGTCATGCGGCAGGCTCTGGATGGCAACACCGCTTTCGTCCGCCGTCCAGCAGAGGGCGGGCAAAGGTGCGTCGCTATCGCCTGTTCCACCGGCGGAAGTGCCTGGTAGCCTCTGTTTTTAGCATCATCCAGCGTGGAAAATGCTGGTGATACCGATGAACGAGTTCGTGCTGAGTAGGGAGCGTTCCAAGCCTTTGCCACTTCTTCGTGCAGCTCAGGAAGAAATGGAGCGGGCTTAGAGTTCGGAGAAGTACGCTCACCCGGAAGATAGCTACCATCCAGCCGAGAACGAGAAGGCAGTGCTGGTGCAGACCACTCGAGGCCGAGGCTCGTCGCGGCCAGCGTGAGCACTCGCATCAGCTCCTTCTCGATGTTAGCTCGTCTGCTAGGCTTCTGGGCAGAAAGCGCGAGATCCTCAGAGCTCGCCCAGTCTTCGCTGCCCGAAGCTAACAGAGAGCACGTGTCCTCATCCCCCGACGCGGCTCTGGGATCAACTTCCTCGAAAGACGCGGCGGCAGACAGCGGGCGCTGACCATCGGGAAGTGATGCAGGAGAAACCGGTGAAGCAGGGCGAACCGGCGAGCTCGGTCGGGATGGAGAAGGTTCCGGAATCCGCTGAGAGCGGTGCTTTTTACGGCGCGGCAGCGCAGCGGGGAATGCAGGCTCGGAGAAAACTGCCATGCGAGTCCTCAGAATCACCATTGGCATCAGCTCGCAGTGAGGGCAGCCGCCGTCAGCGAGCGCGAGCGCTGCATGATCTTCACCCAGGTAGGAGACACAGATGACGTGACGGTCTCCCTCGCTGAGTGGGGTTCTGCACGAGCCGCAAGAAGGCATCTTTAAAAAGACGCAAGCTCTTTTACGAGTGTGTGTCGCAGGGTGAACACACACACACACACACACACACACACACACAAAGAACAGTTGGATATAATAGAATTGAAAAGGATATGGGCGCCGGAAAGCGCAGCAGGAACGGCAGTAGAAGGCGGCGTTGGCCAGCAGCTTCAGGATGGCTCGTCCCGCTGAGATGCTATCAGACGACGCGTTGCTTCTTCTCGTGATCCAACGATGCGTGAGCTTCGCTGAAGAGATGAAAAATCAGGTGAGTCAGCCTTTTCGAGCTCCCTTTATAGGGCTAGGCCACACCCGTTTCGGCGGGAAGTGGCATGGAGGGCGTAAGAGAACTGCAAATTAACATTTATATGCCCTAATATTTCATGAAAACAACGTTACAGTCAGGCGAACACAATGGCGCCGCCGCATTCGGACGCCGTTCTGGTTGCTCCGCTTAGACTGTGTTTTTATTTAGTATTTTATTTAGAACTTCTTTTTTCTTTTGTACATATAACATCTGCAGTGATTATGTATGATAGTAGAACATTTTTAACCATTATAAATCAGTTTAATTACCTAGTGAGCGATGTTTTATCCATCGACCCAGCGTGGCCACCAGAGATTCTTCATGCTATTGAGGGGAATAATAGCCAGGAGAAAGCTCCTCTGAAGCGGCGGGGAAAAAAACCACAGAGGGAAACGTGCTGGGGTACGGAATAGACTGAGGACTAGAGCGCATAGTCCACCTTTGCCCAGTATCCTGCTTGCCAACGTCCAGTCACTTGAGAACAAAATGGATGATCTGAGAGCTAGGATAAGATTCCAGCGGGATATCAGGGACTGCAACATCCTCTGTTTGACTGAAACATGGCTTACCCCGGAGGTACCGGACGCAGCTGTAACACCGTCCGAAGATTTCTCAGTTTTTAGAATGGACAGGACAGCTGAGGCTGGTAAAATCCGGGGTGGTGGGGTATGTTTCATGATTAACAGCAAATGGTGTGACCTAAGAAACATCATCACTTTGTCCCATTCCTGCTCGCCTCACCTGGAGCATTTAACGATCAAGTGCCGCCCGTTTTATCTGCGACGGGAGTTTACGTCGGTCATTGTAACTGCCGTTTATATCCCACCTCAGGCGGACACAGATATGGCCCTGTCTAAGCTCCATGACATGCTCAGTGTGTGTTTAAACCGTCATCCGGACGCTGCCATCATTGTGACTGGAGATTTTAATAAGGCAAAACTCAGACAGGTAATGCCAAACTTTTATCAACATATCTCCTGTCCAACTAGAGGGAAGAACACACTGGAACACTGCTATTCGCAATTCAACAATGGTTATAAAGCTAACTTGCCACCAGCTTTTGGGAAGTCAGATCATGCCGCTATCCTTCTAATACCGGAATATAAACAAATGCACGTGCAGGTGGCTCCAGAGAGGCTGGTCGTGAAACATTGGTCTGCCCAATCAGAACCCATGCTGCAGGATGCGCTCGATGACGTGGACTGGGATATGTTCAGAGCTAGTTCTGGTGACGTCGATGAGTTTGCGGATGCAGCTATCAGCTTTATCGGCACTCTGGTTGAGAAAGTAACACACACCATTACAATAAAAACTTTTTCAAACCAGAAACCAGGGGGTGGTAAGACGATCAGATCAGCAGTGAACGCGCGCACAGCTGCGTATAATGAGGGACTTGTGTCAGGAGACATGAACAATTACAAAGCGTCATGTTATGCTCTCCGACGCGCAGTGCGAACCACAAAACAAACGTACAGAGAGCGAGTGGAGTCTCATTTCCAACTTGATGACACCCGACGCATGTGGCAGGGACTGAGGACTATTGGTGCATTTGGAGGGGGACCCACCGCTGCGGTAAGTGCAGACTCTTCTCTGGCTGATGAGCTTAACATATTTTATGCACGCTTTGAGACAAACTGCTCTAGTACTACTTTCAGTATGCCAGTGTGCAACACTGGGGAAATAGATATTGGCGTTGGAAACGATTGCACGATCACGGTATCGGAAGACGAAGTTCGTAGAGCTTTGAAGCGTGTGAATGTCAGGAAGGCAGTTGGCCCGGATGGCATTCCGGGTCGAGTGTTGAGATCCTGCGCTGAGCAGTTGACGGGCTTGTTTACATCTATTTTTAATAGAGTCTCTCGCTCAGTCAGTGGTACCCACTTGTTTCAAGAAATCTGTAATTGTTCCTGTGCCAAAAAATAATAAGCCCTCTTGCCTAAATGACTATCGACCAGTGGCACTTACGTCACAAATTATGAAGGTTTTTGAGAGGCTTATCAAGAACATAATTTGCTCCCCCGTCCCAAATAACATCGATCCACTCCAGTTTGCTTATCGCCCAATAGGTGAGGATGCTGTCTCTCATATACTACATGCCACTCTTACCCATACTGACAGCAACAAAGGGAATTATATGAGACTACTATTTATAGATTACAGCTCCGCTTTTAATACCATAGTTCCCCTCAGACTTGTCTCCAAGCTCAGGGACCTAGGTATGAATGCCTAGCTCTGTGATTGGGTTCTGGACTTTCTCTCGTGCAGAACATAAGTAGTGAGAGTGGGTCAGACCATTTCTAACAGCATTACCCTGAGTACAGGAGCACCACAAGGATGCGTTTTGAGTCCCCTGCTCTACTCCCTCTATACGTATGACTGTGTGTCCTCTCATAGCTCCACTTCAATTGTTAAATTTGCAGATGATACAGTTTTGATGGGTTTCATTGCTGATAACAACGAGACTGCATATTTGGATGAGGGTGGAGAAATAAACGACATGGTGCCAGTTAAACAATCTATCTCTGAACATCAGTAAAACCAAGGAGATGGTTGTTGATTTCAGGAAAAGGACGCAGCGGCACTATACCCCCCTCAACATCGGTGGGACACCAGTAGAGAGAGTGAGCAGTTTCAAATACCTTGGAGTGCATATATCTGAGGATCTGACCTGGACTCATCATATTCAAGCCCAAGTAAAGACAGCCAGAAAAAGGCTATACCATCTGCGGTTGCTGAGGAAATTTGGGGTTTCCCCTGCAATTTTAAAAATATTCTATACTGGGGCAATAGAAAGTACATTGACATATTGCATCTCATCATGGTTTGGAAACTGCTCAGCCAAGGATTGTAAAGCCTTAAAGAGAGTGGTGCGCACAGCAGAACGTATAACGAAGAATGCTCTTCCTTCTATGCAGGAACTTGAAATATGAAAGACGACATTTTGTTGACTAGATTTGGGTAAAGTTTTTACTGTAGAATACAATTTCTATATAAAATACTATTTTTGTCAAAAATCAACTAAGATGTTAGCTGTTCCAATGTTGGCTATATTCAAACTAATGAATACATAGATAAAATGTAGGCCTATCATCATTTTTTTACAAAGAAAGAGTACACTTGAAATATTGTTGAAATTGTAATTATTGTTGTAATTGTAACCTTTTTAATAAAATAGCTAAACATATTTACAAGATAGATGTAAGCAAAATCTTAAATGGTCAATAAAAGTCTTCTTCTAAATATATCTTTTGTCCTTGCATTGTGGCTCAGTCAGTGTCACACCTGAATGAATGGCTCATTATGCAGAGTGGGTGGGACATTGTATTCTCAGGTGTAAACCACTCCTCGTTCACGCCCCCCTCGCATATTGGCTTTCCAAGCAAGACCTGTCTTACATCAATTTAAATCAATGTATTGTTTAATGTGAACGATAAAGCAAGACTATTTTCACATAATTTTGAAGCCAGAACTCGAAGCAACATCCATTAGTCAAAAATCTTATTGACACATATTTATTATGAGTTTTGTGGTCTTATTTGAGCAACTTTCATTTTTATTTTTTTCAATAACCACGCATAAACATTATTTTCTTATTCAAAAATACACATGCATGGTGATCACATATTTTGGTAGCCCTGTTTGTGCTATATAGAGTGAATTTACACCTTTGCCATTAACATGTTTATAAATAACTGAAAAAAGCACAAATGTCAGAGCATGTCAGAACACCTCGAGGGCCCAGAAAACCGCTCAGACTCCAGAGGGTTAACTGTGTTAAATTTGAAAAATACGGTTCGATAGAACTGCTTGGGGTTAGGGTTAGGGTTAGGGTTATTTTTTCAGTAACGGGGTAATCTAACTAATTACTTTTCCCGTCGTTACAACGCCGTTAACATTATTGGACGTTAAATGCGGTGTGTTACTATGCATTGATTAAATAAACTGTGTAATCCGAACGCACCCCCGGCTCGCACAGCGAGTGAGGAGGTGGGTTAATAACAAGGTAAGCAATTATGATTGGCTAAGGCAGGGTCATGTGTTTCATGGTAGCCAATCAGAGCCAGTGTTTTTACACACATGCCAGCACACGCGCCACACACACATACACACACACACACACCAGCTAAACAGAGATTCGATGAAGCAGCAGAGATGGCGAGTCAGGAGCAGTCTATGGTCAGGAGCAATCCGATAAAAAGTTGGCATTTTCAAGATAAGCACTACTTCAACTTCATTGAGGTCAAAGGCAAGAACTAGGAGTGGAACGGTACATGTATTCGTATTGAACCGAAAGAGAGAGAGAGAGAGAGAGAGAGAGAGAGAGAGAGAGAGAGAGAGAGAGAGAGAGAGTCGCGGGCGCGATCGAAAAGTCGCAAAGTGTTTACATTTGTGTGCGTGCGTGCGTGTGTGAGACGTGGAAGCGATCAAACAGTGGAAACAAAAACATAATCCGTAATTTTGTTTATACAGAACATTCAAACTGCAAAGGGTTTAAGTTACTGCTAATTAATAATTTAAGGAAAACAAATATATTAATCTTATAAAATGTGCACAGTCAGTGCACTACAAATAAACTGGTTCAATGCCTTTACTTTATTAATTAAACTTTTAAATAAAAAGTTGAGAGAGGTTGATTTAATTTGCAGAGTTAAATGCACTTTATATGGTGTAACTGTTTACTTTTCTTACAAAGATAATGCTTGAAGTGCAGGATAAACCTCTTGCTGTCTGTCGACGTGAAATAAATATCTAAAGTTATGTACAAACACCTGTCTGTTCTACTCATTTCAACTGACTTGTGAAAACTGCTCAAAATCCAAATTCTTTGACATATAGCAACTTTTTTTTTTTTTTTTACAGTAACGCAAATAGTTACTTTCCCTGGTAATGAGTTACTTTTATTATAGAGTAATTCAGTTACTAACTATAACTAATTACTTTTTTAAAGTAACGTTCCCAACACTGATACCAATACATAATTATCGAGTGTCTGTAGTCCTCTCAGGGCTGCAATAAACACAGCTACTTATTTCCATTCGGAACGAATGAAATGATTGGCTGGGTGACTGTCACTCTCCTTCGCTACCATGGCTACCACCCCTGCCGCTACAGGAGCTGCCCACATGCGCACACCCGCAGGAGGGGAAGAGGCATGGAAGCTAGGAAGAATCACAATTATGGCAGAGAAAAAGTGGGAAAAAGTTTTTTTTGAAAAACCTGCCTACCCTGCCTTTAAGCCTTGTTGCACTATTGTATCACACACTGTACCGATGCTTGTATCGAAATGACACTACCATGTGATTGATGACGTTAGAAGCTTCGAATGTCATGCAGTATAAAAAAAATGTAAAACATCATCCGATACATAAAAAGGGAAATGATTATTGAGGAAGAATTATTTAAATGATTCAACACTACACATCCCTATAATATAAATTATATATATTTTAAACAGAACACCTAAAATATTATTCTCAATTACTTTAATTATGATCACATACTTGTATATTTTATATCATTGATCAGTATGTGAATCTGTTTACCAGACTACACATCACACGAGTTGTGGCCTCATTGGCACAAATGATATATTTCTCATATCTGTGAGGCATGTAGCCTATACGCTGAGTTTTGGTTCATTTATGAGACGAGCTTCAGTTCACGTGCAATGCAAGTGATCGCGCTGGCGCCTCCATGCCCTGATTATATTGTCTGCTATATTTGCTTATGTATTAAATCCAGGTGGGATATAAGATAACATAATCTGATACAGAATATAATGTATTGTGGGCCTATATGCAGGGGCGGACTGGGACAAAAATTCAGCCCTGGCACTGTAGCCACACAAACACAGTATACTGCCAAAAATGATTGTATACTGCCAGAAAGCATTTCAAGGTCAAAGGGGCAATGACCACTGGGGCACCTCCCCTCCAACCTTTCTTAACATTTCTGAGAACACTTTATTCTGACAACACACTTTTTCATGAGACATTTCCTCAGTAGCAGAACTTAACTATAACTACAGCCTCAGACTTCTTACCATATCAGGAACAAAGACTCCAGGTAAGATGTGGTTTTAAAACAATATCAACAGGCAGTGTCAGTGTGTTTTGGAGTAAAGGTTAAGAGAAGGTTAATACAATGCTCAGCAAATCAATCTACATGTTCACTGAAAGAAAAAGTTAAAGCAAGTTTTCAGAGGATAGACATTAGTAATTGTGAAAATATTGTAATATCTCTGTAAAGCTGCTTTGAAACAATCTACATTGTTAAAAGCGCTACATAAATAAAGATGACTTGACTTGAAACCATGAAGTTGAAACTCGAAATACTAAAAAGTGCAAAGTTTTATTTAACTATTATTTTATCTTTTACCTTTTATATTACTGATGTGTGTGTGTGTGTCCTGCGCTAGCAGAATGAGTCAGAATGTTAATTCTTCTTAATATCATTAATTCATCTTTCTCACTAGGATACGTACTAAAAACCTTTAAGCTGGCTATGATTAAACCCCTTGTTAAAAAAAACGCAACTTGATCGTACAGAATTAGTCAATTACAGGCTGATCTCAAATCTACCTTTTCTGTCAAAGATACTAGAAAAGGTAGTATCCTCACAACTGTGTTCCTTTCTTGAAAGAAATGATATCTGCGAGGATTTTCAGTCAGGATTTAGGCCGTACCATAATAAATGGTCTTTTTTTTTTTTTAAATAAACCATTATAAATGATTTGCTCTTATCATCTTATCATGGTTGTATCTCTCTATTAGTGTTACTCGATCTTAGTGCTGCATTTGACACTATTGACCACAACATTCTTTTAAATAGACTCGAAAATTATGTTGGCATTAGTGGAATTGCATTAGCATGATTTAAATCATACTTATCTGACCATTATCAGCAGGGGTTAAATTGGGATTTATTATGTGGGGCGGATCTCCCTAGGGGGGTCCGGGGGTATGCCCCCCTCTGGAATTTTATTTGAAAAATAAACCATTAAATTACACTTTCTGGAGAGTTTTGTGCAAAGCAATAGAGAAATTGAGTCTTACATGATATGTGAAAAACTGCAAGGTTAAGAGCATATGCTTTCCATTGTTGTAGTATCAACAGGTATTAGGACATTTAGCATTTACATTACTGTTAATCAGTCATCACTTGATTACACATTGTATTACCTTGTTATGATATAGTGACCCATACAATGTGCCAAACATAATGTGCCACATGAAGAGACAGTGCAGCATATGACAGTAGCAACAGGTGAGAAGATTTGGGTCTGTGGTGACCAGGTCCACCTCACACAAACCTCCTTCTCCCATTCTCTCTCTTTACTAAAAGAGAAACCCACTCTAAATCCAGCATATCTGGAAAATTACAGTATTACAGACCACATTGCTAGAACTGCCCGGTCATGTAGATTTGCCTTGTACAACATTAGGAGGATCAGGCCCTTCCTTTCAGAGCTACACAACTCCTTGTCGATGATGACGGTCCATAACAACAGAGCCTAAACCAATGAGAACGCAGGACAGTGATGACGATCCATAACAACAGAGCCTAAACCAATGAGAACGCAGGACAGTGATGACGATCCATAACAACAGAGCCTAAACCAATGAGAACGTGGGACAGTGATGACGATCCATAACAACAGAGCCTAAACCAATGAGAACGCAGGACAGTGATGACGATTCATAACAACAGAGCCTAAACCAAAGAGAACGCGGGACAGTGATGACGATACATAACAACAGAGCCTAAACCAATGAGAACGTGGGACAGTGATGACGATTCATAACAACAGAGCCTAAACCAATGAGAACGCGGGACAGTGATGACGATTCATAACAACAGAGCCTAAACCAATGAGAACGCAGGACAGTGATGACGATCCATAACAACAGAGCCTAAACCAATGAGAACGCAGGACAGTGATGACGATCCATAACAACAGAGCCTAAACCAATGAGAACGTGGGACAGTGATGACGATCCATAACAACAGAGCCTAAACCAATGATAACGCAGGACAGTGATGACGATTCATAACAACAGAGCCTAAACCAAAGAGAACGCGGGACAGTGATGACGATACATAACAACAGAGCCTAAACCAATGAGAACGTGGGACAGTGATGACGATTCATAACAACAGAGCCTAAACCAATGAGAACGCGGGACAGTGATGACGATTCATAACAACAGAGCCTAAACCAATGAGAACGCAGGACAGTGATGACGATCCATAACAACAGAGCCTAAACCAATGAGAACGCAGGACAGTAATGACGATTCATAACAACACAGCCTAAACCAATGAGAACACAGGACAGTGATGACGATCCATAACAACAGAGCCTAAACCAATGAGAACGCAGGACAGTAATGACGATTCATAACAACAGAGCCTAAACCAATGAGAACGCAGGACAGTAATGACGATTCATAACAACAGAGCCTAAACCAATGAGAACGCGGGACAGTGATGACGATACATAACAACAGAGCCTGTAAGAGACCGTGTGCGTCTGCGGCTGATTATGGATTGCTTGTCAACTGAGTCTTCCTCGGTCAGAAGGAATATGCAAATCCAATGTTGCAGTTTTGAGAATTTATTAAGGAGGAGTCAGGTATATGGAGATGATGATGGTTTAAAGGTAACAAATAGGTGTGTTTGTGGGTGTGTGTGTGTGGTTATCTGAAACAGAAAATACAATAAAATGTATATTAATAAACATGTAGGCTATGGTTACATACAGATGCATAAAGAAATCACCCGCAGTACAACCAAAATCCACTAGTGGGAGCTCTAACACTATAAATGAACTTGCATAAATGCCATACATCTCCAAATAGTGAAAAAGTGCCAAAAACAGGCGAACTATACATTAAATATAATATTTGCAGTAATTTGCAAAGCCATAACTAAAGTATATACAGTAGATGGCTACTTTAGAAGCGCATGTAGAGCGCTGTAGCGGGCCGCAGCAGTATAACAGTTCCTAGGGAATAACACGAGTATAACAACTTCGCCACCTGAGCTAATAACTCTGCAATAAACGCGTCAATTATGCAAAAAAACATACTTACATCATAAGGACACAAACACCACTCATACACACAAGATTAGTGCAGGATTAACGAAGGATGGCAATTTTCTGCACTGTTAATGATGCTCTCATGTCACTGGATCACCCCAAAGTGAAAGCGCCTAGCGCAACCACGATCGATCAAACTACAAACGAACACATGCATTATGGGTAACGTAGTCTAGGTCAGGGCACAGACTTTTAACAGCCGCCCCTGTATTTGCCTGGCAAATACACTCATTCAAAAGTCAACTAGTTTGAAGAAGTGCCGCTTGAATCCTCAGGCATTTCAGGGAGTTCCACCAGTTTGGTTACCGGGCGAATGTAGATACTGTCTTTAACTTTCACCTCAGCAGCTCTAACAACACCATCTGTCCCTGGGAAAACCTTGGTGATGGCCCCAACAGGCCAAAGTCCTCTGGGAAGGTTGGAGTCAATGATCATCACAATTTGTCCCACAGTAGCATTATCAGTGGATTTCCTCCATTTATGTCTTAGCTGAAGCCCTGGGAGGTAGTTCTGGACAAAGCGTTTCCAGAAATGATCACTGATCACCTGACTGTGTTTCCATCTTCTGTTGGAAAGGGCATCATGAGGGCTGTATAGTGCCTGTGGTAATGCAGCGTCGTGCCGCCCCATTAGCAGCAGGTTTGGCGTGATGGGGTCTGGGTCAGCCACATCAGAGGAGGCATATCCGAGTGGTTTAGAATTAAGGAGCCCTTCAACTTCTATGAGAGCTGTTAGGAGCACTTCCTCTGCCACCTCTGCAGAGCTGACTTAACAGATCGTATTTCCCTCTCCCAGGTTCCCCCGAAATGAGAAGAGTATGGTGGGTTGAAGTGGAAGTTGATAGTCTGCTTAGCCAGTTGCTGCTGCAACTTTAGTGCCATGTTCTCAAAGGCGCTCTGTAGTTCTTTATGGCCGCCCCTGAAATTGGTGCCACGGTCGGACCACAGCTCGTACGGCTTCCCCCGGCGTGCAATAAACCTGCGCAATGACATTAAGAAAGAGTCAGTATCAAGGCTCGGGATGAGATCTAAGTGGACGCATCTAGTGGTGAGGCATTTATAGATGATTCCCCAGCGTTTCTCTCTCCTACGCCCAATCTTAATCAGGTATGGTCCGAAACAGTCTACGCCTGTAGACCAGAAGGGCGGTTTGTAGAGTCTCAGCCGAGATGAGGGAAGGTCAGCCATCTTTGGTGTGGAGGGTGAGACACGCCATCTCCTGCAGTCCACACACCTGTACTGATGTTTCTTAATGGCCTGGTGACCTCTGAGAATCCAGTAGGTGCGGCGTAACTCTGCATAAAGTCTCTCTGCACCAGGGTGAAACAGCTGAACATCATAGTGCTTTATGATGAGCTGAGTCAGAGGGTGATCAGGTGATAACACAACTGGGTGGATGCTGTCAGGGTCTACATCTGTAGCTTGACGCAGGCGGCCTCCCACTCTGACTAGTCCACTGAGGCTGTCATACTCAGGGGAAAGGGCGCTGACACGACTGCTCGGGCGAACAGGGTTACCTGCTTGTAAGGCTTGGACCTCCTCTGGGAAGCTGTCCTTCTGCGCAGATTGAAGCAGCTGGGTCTCTGCCTCCAGGCGCTCACTTATAGTGTAGGAGGTGGTAGTCACCCCCTGCAGGGATTGGTGAGTAGCCAGAATCAAATCATCTAAAGATTTGTACTGTGCTGGATCTGGCAGACTTGGTGATACATTTATAAGGCCACAGAAGGCGGTCTTTCTGAGTTCTTCACTGTCACATTCTGGGAACTATGTTGGGGGCTCTGGCCAGGTGTGAGGAGTCTGTGTGAGAAAGTGTGGGCCCTGTGACCATCGGCTGGAGATCGTGAGCTCTGACAGTGGTTTCCCTCTTGTGATGTCATCGGCTGGATTATCATCAGAGTTCACATACCCCCACTGTTCCGGAGAGGTCAGCTCCTGTATCTCACAGATCCGAGTCCCCACAAAAACTTTGTACCTGCAGGAGCTGGACTGGATCCACTGAAGCACTGTAGTGGAATCTGTCCACAGGTAAACTGAGTGAAGGGGTAGTGAGAGCTCAGTTTTGAGTACCTTTGCCAGTTGGGCTCCAGTGAGCGCAGCACACAGCTCCAGTCGGGGTATCGACACCTGCTTGTGGGGCGCTACTCTAGAGCATGCTATGATGAAGGAGGTGGAGATGTGAGCCTGCTGCTCTATGACTCTGAGATAGGCCACAGTTCCATACGCCTTCTCTGAGGCGTCACAGAAGATGTGGGCCTCATATGTCGCACTGTTGCTGTTGTGAGGAGGAGCGTAACATCGGGGGATGGTGATATACTGGAGATAGGACAATTCCTTTTCCCATTCGAGCCAGGACTGAATGGGCTTCTATGGGCTCATCCCATTCTCTCTCTGTGCTCCACAGGGCCTGCACAATGAGCTTTGCTCTTGTAGTGTAGGGGCAGATATAACCCAATGGGTCATACTGACTGGCCAGTACTTTGTACACATTGCGCAGCGTCACAGTTGTGTAGGTTACAGGGCGGTGCTTGTATCCCAGGACGTCAGTAGTGCAGTGCCAGCTGAGACCCAGTGTTGGCTCCTGGGGATCAAGGCTTTTAAGGTTTAGCCACAGTTCACAGCTATCTGACCTGGCCGTACCTGGCAGATGAGTGACCACCTCAGGGATGTTGCTAGCCCACTGTCGTATCTCAAATCCACCTTGGATAAGCAGCTCTCTCATTCTGTCAATGAGCAACTTGGCCTCTTGTGGGTCAAAAAGGGACTGCAGGCAGTTGTCCACGTAGAATGCTGTGTGGACAGAGTCGTAGATGTCTTTATAGGTGTCTCTGTGCTCCCTTACGTGGCTCTGAAGGGCAAAGGTAGCACAGCAGGGGCTACACATTGTCCCAAAAGGCAGTACTCTCCACTCATATACATCTGAGGGCCTCTCTGTTTCACAGTCTCTCCATAAGAATCGCAGCAGGGTGCAGTCTTCAGGGAGCAGGCGGATCTGATGAAACATGGCCTTTATATGTCCGCTCACAGCAACAGGATACTGGCAGAAACGCAGGAGTACACCCAGCAGTGTAGGCCCAGGGGAGGTCCTGGTAGGAAGTAGTGGTTAAGAACAGTCCCCTGGAACTCAAAGGAACAGTTAAAGACCACCCGAGCTTTGTTGTTGTGATGTATATGGTGTGGTACATACCAAGATTCAGCAGAGCTATGAATCTCTTCGGGAGTCAGCTTTACAACATAACTAGAATCTATCAACCTCTTGATCTCATGGTTGTATGTGAGTGCCAGGTCAGGATTCTTAGCCAGCTTACGCTCAGTGGACCTCAGAAGGCCTTTAACTACTTCAGAGGAGACATGCATCTGTGGGAAGTCCTTCTTCCTGAGCAGGGGGGTGGCATATCGCTCTACACCATCCACAGGTACTCTGATGGTCTTGGCCTCTAACATGGCTATGGCCTCTCTGTCCTCCTTTTAGTGTGTGACCTCCTTCACAGGTCTATGGAGGGGAGCATCTAGTTGCCACAGACGCTGTATATCCTGTTGAAGGGCAATGGCAGGAGAAAGGCATGATATGTTCAGGCAGTGCGCCTCCCCCTGCTGTGTGGGCATACTGCAGCTTGGACCCTGGATAGCCCACCCGAGCTTGGTGCAGACGGCGACAGGTCCTTGGGCTGAGCCTCACAGGATAGAACGGACAGGAGTTATGAGGTGAGCATTGTCAGAGCCGATTAACACAAGTGGCTGTATCTGATTGAATCCTTCAAGCTGCACTCACTGTAGGTGATGATACTTCTCCTTTAAGAGCTCCACTGGGCATGACTGTTCAGCTAGGCTGAGCTGTTGGGCGGTAAATGTACATGTTATGTTGTAACGTATTTTCGGCTTGGCTTTTGGGGACACCTGGAAAGAGACATAACCTCCTTTAAAAGAGAACTCCGGTCAATTTTAACATTGAGCTATTTTTTTTGTCAATTTGGAGTGCGGTCAATTTTAACATTGAGCTCATTTTTTTGTCAATTTGGAGTGCTGTCAATACAGAGAACAACGGCAAAAATCTGTGTTGCCTACACTGTGTTATCCTCTTTTTAAAATTTGCACCTTGTTGACTTTAATAGGGCAATAGGTAAACCTGCTTTTAGCCTCTTTACATCCTTGATGTGTCATTACAAGTGCACAGGTCATGTGAGTGATTCCTTCAGAGTGAACACGAGTGAATCTGACTGCAGTAGATGTGAAAGATATGTATAAAAATGATGTTATTTAAGCCAGCGCAAATACCTGTGTTTACATGCTGTTTTCGGTTGAAGTCCAAAGTAGTCGATTGCCGAGTTCACGCGCGTGATCATAGGTAACTAAACCTATGCGCGTCAACTCGACAATCGACTACTTTGGACTTCAACCGAAAACAGCATGTAATATGTAATATGAATCACATCTTGACGAATAGTACGCAGAGACAGAGTTTCCTCCTCCTGGATTAAGCCTAATGACTTGACAGTAGCAGGGAGTATAATGGTTTTCTCTGAGCCATCATCAAGAAGAGCATATGTGTCCAGAGATTCCCTTTGATGGTGTAACTGGATGGGCAGAACCTTAAGCATTACACGGCCAGAGTGACTGATAGGAGCCAAAAACACTCGGCTGGTGCTCACTGTTAGGATATTCGGGTCCCTCCTCTTCGCTTCAGCCAGGTCATGAAGCACTAATAAGTGCTGTTCTCCACAGGTGCTGCACATCTTCTTAAGAGTGCACTGCTCGGGGGTATGTTTACAGCCACAGCGCCAGCATCTGGATTTTTCCTTTATCCAAGAAGCTACAGCTTTGAGGTCTAGCTTCTTAAAATGTACACAAGTCACTCTCTCTGCCTGATTTGAATGTCACCAGTCTAGGCTTCGGGATGCCATATGAAGATGCTAAGATCATCTCCATCAGGTTTGGCTGGGTGACTTCTGCTACAGGAAGTACTGCGGCTTGTGCAGTAGATGCAGCAGGCAGTGAGGGGTAGACAGAGACTGGTGGATAGGCAGCAGAGTAGGAGCTGGCGCTGAGACTGCAGAGAAGTCGTGGGATTGTGCAGAAAGTACCTGGGTGGAGCTGCCTGGAGGCTGCGGGTGTTGATACCTCTGAATGTATAGGGGCTCAGCGTGACGTGGTTCAAGCCTCCCAAACTGTACTGATTGGGCTACTTGACTGACTGGTTGTAGAGCAGGCTGAATGACATGACTCATTCTAGGGGGCGGAGCAGGTAGCATTGCCGGCTGAATACCTGGATGGGCCACAGGGATTCTCAGCTGGGGAGCAGGCTGTGGCGCAGGCCAAGGTGCAGACTGACCTGCAGGCTGAAATGCAGTATTCACCCTGGGCTGCAGTACAGGTGGTGTCACTGGCAGTTGCTGAAGCACTGGTTGAGGTACTAGCATTGCGCCTGGCTGCTGTGCAGGTTGAACTACAGGGTTCGTTGGCAGCGGCGCTGGCTGAATATTTGAAGTAGGCTGAATAATAGGGCTTAAAGGTAGTGGAGCTGGCCTTGATGCTGAATGGAGAATGGGGCTTGCATTTTGCAGTGGTGAAGATGCAGTAGGTTCTACTGGCCTTAACAGGTTCACAGGCGTTCTAATGTCCTGCCTCACTGCTGGTGTCAGGACGTGTAGCTGATCAGTAGTATGGATGCTGCTCATGCCCACACTGCTATGCTGTGGTGTTTGGAGTAGAGCAGGAAGCGAAGCGGCTCTGTCTTGCTGTTGAGCATCACTCTGAGTAGGGAGAGGACTGCATGACTTGCATGCTCGCTCCAGTTGTTCCACATGCTTGGTTAATGCACCACTGGTCTCCATCATAGTGATTTGCATCTCATTCATTTTTTTCAGTACACTGCCCCAAGCTGCCTCCATTCTCTTCCATTTTTTCATCTCCTTCTTCTTCTCCTTATCAGATTCCTCTGAACTGCTGCTGCTTGAAGACTCTGTCTCCTCTGGATCAGGTAGGTCGTGCTCATACTCCACCAGATGTCCCGGAAGCTTTCTGCTCCTTCTTGGACGGGAACTATGCTTTGGACTCTTCTCCTGAGGAACTTCATCTTGTGATGTTGCCATCTTGTTGACTCAGCCAATAAACATCCGGCTCGAAGGACCACTTGTAAGAGACCGTGTGCGTCTGCACCTGATTATGGATTGCTTGTCAACTGAGTCTTCCTCGGTCAGAAGGAATAGGCAAATCCAATGTTGCAGTTTTGAGAATTTATTAAGGAGGAGTCAGGTACATGGAGATGATGATGGTTTAAAGGTAACAAATAGGTGTGTTTGTGTGTGTGTGTGTGTGTGTGTGTGTGTGTGTGGTTATCTGAAACAGAAAATACAATAAAATGTATATTAATAAACATGTAGGCTATGGTTACATACAGATGCATAAAGAAATCACCCGCAGTACAACCAAAATCCACTAGTGGGAGCTCTAACACTATAAATGAACTTGCATAAATGCCATACATCTCCAAATAGTGAAAAAGTGCCAAAAACAGGCGAACTATACATTAAATATAATATTTGCAGTTATTTGCAAAGCAATAACTAAAGTATATACAGTAGATGGCTACTTTAGAAGCGCATGTAGAGCGCTGTAGTGGGCCGCAGCAGTATAACAGTACTAGGGAATAACACGAGTATAACAACTTTGCCACCTGAGCTAATAACTCTTCAATAAACGCGTCAATTATGCAAAAAAACATACTTACATCTTAAGGACGCACACAGCACTCATACACACAAGATTAGCACAGGATTAACGAAGGATGGCAATTTTCTGCACTGTTAATGATGCTCTCATGTCACTGGATCACCCCAAAGTGAAAGCGCCTAGCGCAACCGCGATCGATCAAACTACAAACAAACACATGCATTATGGGTAACGTAGTCTATGTCAGGGCACAGACTTTTAACAGAGCCTAAACCAATGAGAATGCGGGACAGTTATGACAATCCATAACAACAGGGGGTAAAACAATGAGAACGTGGGACAGAGATGACAATCCATAACAACAGAGCCTAAACCAATGAGAACGTGGGACAGTTATGACAATTCATAACAACACAGCCTAAATCAATGAGAACACGGGACAGTGATGACGATTCATAACAACAGAGCCTAAAACAATAGGCTTGTTTGAGATGCGCCTTGCCTCGCCTGAAATGTAGGCGAGAGTAGGCGGCTGCAGTGAGGGGAGGAGTGAAAAAAGCGCAGGCAAGCCGGACAGTTCTCTCTTCTCGCAGTGGATCTGACACCTGTGAGATCAAAGACGGATATCGCGGGATTCACGGGATTCACGCTCGTGCACAGTGTTGCTAATAAACTGGATGCAATTCAAGTTCTGTTGCTTTTATATGAAAATAAATATAATGAACAAGACACCCAAAGTAGCCTACTTATTTAATTCCATTCCAAATACATGTTTATCAGTCTTTTTTCTTTCTACAGACATGTGTTTTTTTGTTTTTTTTAAATAAAAATTACATTGCATAACCCATAGAGATCGCACTGAGATAGTTTGGGAATATTACCACATAACGTACACATAAAACATGATATCAGAGTTTTAAAATCAAACATTTTAAAAGAGAGCAATACATCACGGTTGTTTAAACCAATGAACATCAAGCTGTGTCGTCAGCAAGTCGTTTCCCATCATGCTTTTGATCAGCGCAGTCGGTGGAGAGCAACTGCGCTCGACTTCAGAATCCGACAGGTGCGCCTTGCGCTCGCGAGAGATTTTTGACATACGTCAGCATGACATCAAAGCAAGGCGGACCGCACTCGGACACATTTCTAACCGGCATGCATCTCGCGCTGATCACCGGTGATCGATTCTGCGCAGATTTTGCTCATCTCAAACAAGCCTAATGAGAACTTGGGACAGTGATGACGATTCTTAACAACAGAGCATAAACCAATGAGAACGCGGGACAGTGATGACGCTTCATAACAACAGAGCCTAAACCAATGAGAACGCAGGACAGTGATGACGCTTCATAACAACAGAGGCTAAACCAATGAGAACGCAGGACAGTGATGACGATTCATAACAACAGAGCCTAAACCAATGAGAACGCAGGACAGTGATGACGATTCATAACAACAGAGCCTAAACCAATGAGAACGCAGGACAGTGATGACGATTCATAACAACAGAGCCTAAACCAATGAGAACGCAGGACAGTGATGACGATTCATAACAACAGAGCCTAAACCAATGAGAATGCGGGACAGTTATGACAATCCATAACAACAGGGCATAAACCAATGAGAACGCGAGACAGTGATGGTTACATAACAACAGAGCATAAACCAATGAGAACGCGGAACCGTTTTGATGAAACATAACGACAGAGCCTAAACCAATGAGAACGCAGGACAGTTATGACAATCCATAACAACAGGGGGTAAACCAATGAGAACGCAGGACAGTTATGACAATCCATAACAACAGGGCATAAACCAATGAGAACGCGAGACAGTGATGGTTACATAACAACAGAGCCTAAACCAATGAGAACGCAGGACAGTTATTACAATCCATAACAACAGGGGGTAAACCAATGAGAACGCAGGACAGTGATGACGATACATAACACAGCCTAAACCAATGAGAACGCGGAACAGTTTTGATGAAACATAACAACAGAGCCTAAACCAATGATAACGCTGGACAGTGATGACGATACATAACAACAGAGCATAAACCGATGAGAACGCGGGACAGTTTTGATGAAACATAACAACAGGGCATAAACCAATGAGAACGCAGGACAGTGATGACAATTCATAACAACAGGGGGTAAACCAATGATAACGCTGGACAGTGATGACGATACATAACAACAGAGCATAAACCGATGAGAACGCGGGACAGTTTTGATGAAACATAACAACAGAGCGTAAACTAATGAGAACGCAGGACAGTGATGATGATACATAACAACAAGGGGTAAACCAATGAGAACGCAGGACAGTGATGACGATTCATAACAATACAGCCTAAACCAATGAGAACGCGGGACAGTGATGACAATCCATGACAACAAGTCAAGTCAAGTCATCTTCATTTATATAGCGCTTTTAACAATGTAGATTGTCTCAAAGCAGCTTTACAGAGATAAATGTATAATTTAACGTAAGATTGTTTTGGCTTTATAGCGGTTCTTTAATAAAGTTATTTTCCAGCTAAAGTTAGTTTTGATTGATTCGCTTCCGTCGCAACGATCATTTGTTTTTAAATTAGGGCCGCCAAGACGACACCATTCTCTCTACACAGACTTTAAACGCGAACCTGTGAGAAACGCTGATGGCGTTCAGATGCGCATTAAGAACGGGTTCTATAGTTATGTGCGTTGATGTGTGCAGGTTTGGAATTCCCTAAAAACCAAGCCTAAACAAATTACTGGTGTTTCCTTACAGTTTTGATTCAGAATTTAATTTTATTTTATTAATTCGGGGTAGATACGCAAATTGAGTTTTCCCGACGACGCTTTATCTGTAGAGTGGGAAAGGGATCCTCCATAGGGAGAGACTAGTTGGCACTTCAGCACTGCATTGACATCGGGTCCAGGCGAAGGTCCTTCATCAGATCTGGATACGGCCCGGATCCGGCAGGCTGCGGGAAAACCTTGGGATAAACAAAGACACTAAAATTAGCGTAGATGCCATTCTTCTCATGATGTAACAAGTACATCAGGATTTATGGGAAGTGTTCCCGGTTCCAGCTGACCTAATCTATGCAGCCTAATATTGAATTATAGAAGTCTATAATGTATTATGTGAACGCTATGTCAAAGAGATGTGTCTTTAATCTAGATTTAAACTGACAGAGTGTGTCTGCTTCCCGGACAATGGTAGGAAGGCTGTTCCAAAGTTTTGGTGCTAAATAGGAAAAGGATCTACCGCCAGCAGTTGATTTTGATATTCTAGGTATTATCAACTGGCCGGAATTTTGAGATCGCAATAGACGTGAAGGAGTATAATGCGTTAAGAGCTCGCTCAAGTACTGCGGAGCTAAACCATTTAGTGCTTTGTAAGTGATCAGCAATATTTTAAAATTGATGCGATGTTTAATAGGGAGCCAGTGCAGTGTTGACAGAACCGGGCTAATATGGTCATACTTCCTGGTTCTGGTAAGAACTCGAGCTGCTGCGTTTTGAACTAGCTGTAGTTTGTTTATTAAGCGTGCAGGGCAACCACCCAGTAGAGCATTACAATAATCTAGCCTTGAGGTCATGAACGCATGAACTAATTGTTCCGCATTTGTCAATGAGAGCATATGGCGTAATTTAGATATATTTTTAAGATGGAAAAATGCGGTTTTAAAGATACTAGACACATGACTTTCAAATGAAAGATTGGTATCAAAGAGCACACCCAGGTTCCTAACCGACGACGAAGACTTAACAGAGCAGCCATCGAGTGTTAGACAGTATTCTAGATTATTACGTGAGGAAGTTTTTTGTCCAATAATTAGAATCTCTGTTTTTTCAGAATTCAGAAGTAGGAAATTACGAGTCATCCAATTTTTTATATCCGCTATGCATTCCGTTAATTTTGTGAATTGATAAGTTTCGTTAGGTTTTGAAGAAATATAGAGCTGAGTATCGTCGGCATAACAGTGGAAGCTAATTCCATGTTTCCTAATGATATCTCCTAATGGTAGCATGTACAGAGTGAACAGCAGCGGTCCTAGTACTGAGCCTTGTGGTACGCCATACTGAACTTGTGATCGATGAGACATCTCTTCATTTACTGCTACAAACTGATAACGGTCAGATAAGTATGATTTAAACCATGCTAGTGCAATTCCACTAATTCCAACATAGTTTTCTAGTCTATTTAAAAGAATGTTGTGGTCAATGGTGTCAAACGCAGCACTAAGATCGAGTAACACTAATAGAGAGACACAACCACGATCGGATGATAAGAGCAAATAATTTGTGACTCTAACGAGAGCTGTCTCGGTACTATGGTACGGTCTAAATCCGGACTGGAAATCCTCGCAGATATCATTTCTTTCAAGAAAGGAACATAGTTGTGAAGACACTGCTTTTTCTAGTATCTTTGACAGAAAAGGTAGATTCGAGATCGGCCTGTAATTGACTAATTCTGTAGGATCAAGTTGCGGTTTTTTAACAAGCGGTTTAATCATAGCCAGCTTAAAGTTTTTTGGTACGTATCCTAGAGACAAAGACGAATTAATGATAGTAAGAAGAGGATCTATGACCTCTGGAAGCATCTCTTTCAGTAGCTTAGTCGGTATAGGGTCTAACATACATGTTGTAGATTTAGATGATTTAACGAGTTTAGTAAATTCTTCCTCTCCTATAGCAACGAATGAATCAAATTTTTCCTCAGGGAGGCTACAATGCACTCCCTGATGTGATACTGTAGTAGACGGTTGCATAGTTATAATTTTATCCCTGATATTATCAATCTTATAAGTGAAGAAGTTCATAAAGTCATTACTGCTGTGCTGCTTGGAAACTTCTGGGCTTGAAGCTTTCTTTTTCGTTAGTTTAGCCACTGTTTCAAATAAATACCTAGGATTATGTTTATTTTCTTCTAATAGGTTTGAAAAATAAGCAGATCTAGCAGCTTTTAAAGCCTCTCTGTAAGCAATCGAGCTCTCTTTCCATGAAATGCGAAATACCTCTAGTTTTGTTTTCTTCCAGTTGCGCTCCATTTTTCTGGCTGCTCTCTTAAGGGCCTGAGTGTGCTCGTTGTACCACGGCGTTGGATTATTTTCTTTAATCTTCTTTAAGCGCAACGGAGCAACTGTGTCTAAAGTGCTGGAAAAGAGAGAGTTAAAAGTTCCCTTTCGTGGTCACTCCGAGTTACGTCGGATGACGACGATTGGGGGTTTCGCTTAGAAAGCCTCTCACCTTCGAGTATATAAAACGAGCCAATGGCAATGAAATGCCATGGGTCTGCGGAATTTGCATAGCGTATCTCCGCCCACCACAGGGGGTATATAAGGAAGTACGCTGCAATATGCAGATATGTTTTCGCTTCGGAGCCAAGTTCAGTACTTCACTCCACAAGCCTTTTGAGTGTCATCTCAAATCTCTTCGAGACGAGCGGCTCTTCAGTGTGTTTGTGTGACGGCGCTTTCCAGCGAGATCTCATTACCTGCTGCTGATTTGTGCAGTAATCTGCCGACAGTGAGTGTGTTTCTCCCTGGGCGCTTCAGCACTCTGCTGAGCTTTTCCACTCTCTAAAAGAGCTGCACGCGGCACGTCTTTTTCAAGACGGTTCGCCCGTGTATTTTCTGGATGTGTGTGCGCACTGTGCGGTCATCTGCCTAACGGTCGCGAGCGCTGTTTTGCGTGTTGGGCTTAATCACGCTTGGCAGCGCTCGTTGATGAGTCATGTTTTCATTGCAAGAAAAAAAAGAAAAAAAAAAAGAAAGGGAACATGACCATCGCGATGTTTATAGATCAAGACTCAATGATCTCCATGTGAGTAGAGTCCCCTCTGCCACACCCCAATTTATCTCTTCCTCGAGAAGGGATACTTTGGCTGGTGGCCAGGGTGATCTGAGGGTTTGGTGTGGCACAACAACCGACGAGTCAATTCCTCGGGCCACACCCCCCTCCACATCGCAGACCATGCACTCACAGCATCACAAGGCGGGATTGATTCCTCTGGAAATGAAGTTTTGACTGCGTTGCCTCCCACGGGAGTGCCATCGTTGCCGGGACCGATCCAGAGCTGTCAGCCATGCTTTCCCGGGCAGCTGAAAGCATCGGCTGGAGTGGCCCCGCCCTCCCCCGAGCGCTGTAAGCTTCTCCCGGACGTGCATCAGGACGCCTGCGCTGCGCGAGACTCCACGTGACTTTCGCTGCTCGCGGGTGTCCTCCGCCTTCGCTGCTTTCGATCGCACGGTGATCATGGTCTGTATGTTCCCTGTCACTATCGTGGCACGGTCATGCAGTACTGTGTGTCGCCTGCGCCTTCGATGCAGTGCTGTCCCGGGAGTTCTGTCGAACCGGCCGCAGTGGAACGCTAGTCCTTCCCTGGCCAACCCTGGCAGAACGCGGAAAATTTTAACCACGCCCCTATGCTGGGACGCTATGCCTCCCATGCCCGGCCTGGTTGTTCCGCCGCGCACACTACTGACCTCGCTCTCGGGCGACATCGGTACCTGCGTGATCCTGGGTCAGGTGATGTCCACTATGTGGTCCAGACATGGGCTTAGCCAGGTTGATGTGGTAGGGTCTGAGAATTAATTTTCTCAGCTCCCCCATGTCCCAGGCTGAGCTCTTTGGCGGTGTGGCTTCGGCCACCTGAAGCAGACTCAGGTTCTGTACCGATGGTCATCCATCCGTGCGGTCTCCTTAGTCTTCTTCCCGCCAAGGCCCCCTCCATGCGGCTGCTCCCCTCGGGCCTTCACCAGCTCTGAGTAGGAGGAAGTCGCGGGAGGGTGGCGCTGCCCGTCTCCGCCCCTTAGACTGCCACGTCAGCCTAAGCAGCACCCTTGAGGCGGGCAGCCTGGTCGGCGGTGTGGTTGAGGACTGCGCCCAACAGTCTTCGATCACTCCAGAAGCGGACTGAGGCTCTGCACTGACGGTCATCCGTTGGTGTGGTCTGCTTAGTCCGCTTCCCGCCGACGCCACCTCCATGCGGCTCCTTCCCTCGAGCCTTCACCGGTCCGAGCACGAGGAGATCGCTGGAGGCTGGCACCGCCTGTCTCTGCCCCTTAGCCGGCTAACACCTGGCTAAGCAGCACTCCTGAGATGGGCAGCTTGGAGTTAGGGCTCAGTTCTTCGGGGAGTTGGGAGCAGGACCACTCCTTCCCCCAGTGGAGGGCTGGGGGAGAATCTTGTTCTAAAAGAACTGATGCTCTTTCTCTGAGCTTTAAGAGGCAGTGGATGACAGCACGCGCCGCCCACGGGCCACGCTCCTCTCATCCCCCCTCTGTCGCCAGACCCCTGCCAGAGCACGCCCCCGTGGGACGCGCGCCCTCCCCTGGCCTCCTCTGGCAGGATGCGGGTTATGACCGTGCCCCCGCACAGGGCCGCTATGCCACCCTCGCCGGTGCCGGTCATTCCGCCTCGCTGCCCCACCGACGGTACGTCTGTGGTTCGTATGACCCCGCTGGTGCACTTTCTGGAGGCCTGGCTAGAGCTTCCCAGACTGTCCCGCTGGGTCGCGAGAACCATTAGATTCGGCTACGCGATTCAGTTCGCGATATCTCCTCCCCGCTTCAGGGGAGTCCGCTTCACTATGGTCGGGGGCAATGCCCCTGTCATGAGAGCGGAGGTCGCCACCCTTCTGGCGAAGGGTGCGATCGAGATTGTCCCTCCAGCCGAGATGAAGTCCGGCTTCTACAGCCCTTACTTCATTGTAACCAAGAAGTCCGGTGGGTTACGGCCAATCCTCGACCTGCGCGTCTTGAACCGCTCCCTTCACAGACTGCCGTTCAAGATGTTAACGGCCAAACACATCCTCCAGTGTGTACGGCCGCAGGATTGGTTTGCAGCGATCGACCTGAAGGACGCCTACTTCCATGTCTCCATTTTACCTCGACACAGACCGTTTCTACGGTTTGCTTTCGAGGGGCAGGCATACCAGTACGTGGTTCTCCCTTTCGGGCTAGCCCTGTCTCCTCGCGTCTTTACGAAGGTCGTCGAGGCAGCCCTTGTTCCCCTACGGGAACACGGGGTTCGCATCCTGAACTATCTCGACGACTGGCTAATCCTAGCTCACTCTCGAGGCCAGGTTTGCGAACACAGGGACCTAGTGCTCCGGCACTTAGCTCGTCTGGGCCTTCGGGTCAACTGGGAGAAGAGCAAACTCTGCCCCGTGCAGAGGATCTCTTTTCTCGGTATGGAGATCGACTCGGTCGCCATGTGCGCGCAGCTTACGAGCGAGCGCCCGCAGTCACTGCTGACTTGTCTTCGCCAATTCGAGGGCAAGAGTGCGGTTCCACTGAAACTATTTCAGAGGCTCCTGGGGCATATGGCATCCGCAGCCGCAGTAACGCCGCTGGGATTGCTTCATATGAGACCGCTTCAGCTTTGGCTTCGCGATCGAGTCCCGAGGTGGGCATGGCAACACGGCACGCTCCGAGTTCCAGTGACTCCAGCCTGCCGTCAGACCTTCACCCCGTGGACGAACCTCAACTTTCTACGGGCCGGAGGGCCCTTAGAACGAGTTTCCCGGCATCTTGTTGTATCAACAGATGCCTCCACCACGGGCTGGGGCGCCATGTGCAATGGTCATGCTGCCGCGGGCTCCTGGATAGGACCCCAGCGCCTTTGGCATGTCAATTGCCTCGAGTTGCTGGCTGTGCGTCTCGCCCTGCACCGCTTCCGTGCGCTGCTCAGGGGTCAGCACGTACTAGTCCGATCAGACAATACCGCGACAGTAGCGTACATCAACCATCAAGGTGGTCTACGCTCCCGCCGTATGTCGCAACTCGCTCGCCACCTCCTCATATGGAGTCAGAAGCATCTGAGGTCGCTTCGAGCCATTTATATCCCGGGACACCTGAACCAGGCGGCCGACGAGCTGTCTCGAGTTCGGCCTCTCGCTGGAGAATGGCGGCTCCATCCCCAGATGGTCCAGCTGATTTGGGATCAGTTCGGCGACGCACAGGTAGACCTGTTTGCCTCCCACGACTCGTCCCATTGTGACCTGTTTTATTCCCTGACCGAGGGCACGCTCGGCACGGATGCACTGGCGCACAGCTGGCCGCGGGGCCTACGCAAGTATGCGTTTCCCCCAGTGAGCCTTCTTGCGCAGACCTTGCGCAAGATCAGGGAGGACGAGGAGCAGGTCATTTTGGTTGCCCCGTATTGGCACAACCGGACCTGGTTCTCCGAACTAGTACTCCTCGCGACAGCACCTCCCTGGCCAATTCCTCTGAGGAAGGACCTCCTTTCTCAGGGACGGGGCACCCTTTGGCACCCTCATTCCCGATCTTTGGAACCTCCACGTGTGGCTCCTGGACGGGACGAGGCAGGTTTGAGTACCTTACCACCTAGCGGTGGTGGCTACCATCACTTCCGCTAGAGCACCGTCCACGAGACATGCCTATGCGTTGAAGTGGAACCTCTTCGTCAACTGGTGTTCTTCTAAACGAAGAACCCACGAAATGCCCGATCAGTGTCGTGCTTTCCTTCCTGCAAGAAGGGTTGGAGCGAAGGCTGTCTCCCTCCACCCTGAAAGTGTATGTTGCCGCCATTGCCGCACATCACGAAGCAGTTGATGGTAAGTCTTTGGGGAAGCACGACCTGATCGTCAGGTTCCTGAGGGGAGCGAGGAGACTAAATCCTCCTCGTCCTCCCCTCGTACCCTCTTGGGACCTCTCAGTGGTTCTAACTGCCCTGCAGAGTGCTCCATTTGAGCCTTTACAATCAGTGGAGCTTAAGTTCCTGTCAATGAAGACAGCGCTCCTGGTTGCATTGGCCTCTATCAAGAGGGTAGGGGACCTGCAGGCATTTTCGGTTGACGAAGCGTGCCTGGAATTCGGGCCGGCTAACTCTCACGTGATCCTGAGACCCCGGCTTGGATACGTGCCCAAGGTTCCTACCACACCCTTTCGAGACCAGGTAGTGAACCTGTAAGCGCTGCCCCTGGAGGAGGCAGACCCAGCCTTGGCACTGCTCTGTCCAGTACGCGCCCTTCGTGCTTACGTAGACAGAACGCAGTGTTTCAGGACCTCAGACCAGCTCTTGTCTGTCATGGTGGGAAGCTGAAGGGAAAGGCTCTCTCAAAGCAAAGGTTGTCACACTGGATAGTGGATACCATTGCTTTGGCATACCAGCAGCAAGGTCGTCCGTGCCCCCTTGGTGTGAAAGCCCACTCCACTCGTAGTGTGGCTTCCTCTTGGGCTCTAGCGCATGGCGCCTCGCTAACAGACATTTGTAGAGCTGCAGGCTGGGCGACACCCAACACATTCGCGAGATTCTATAATCTCCGAGTAGAGCCAGTTTCTTCTCATGTACTCGCTTCAACCAGCCGGTGCTAGATTCTGCTCAGGTGTCTTCGCTTGCTCGCCATTCCTCTCCACGGACGGGATACGTGCGATATTCTCTCAGGTGAGTCTGATAAGCTCTTTGAGTTTCCTCCAGCACTGGTTACGTCAACGCCTGAGTTATGCCAATCTGCCATAACACAGCTCTTGCGCTTGACTAGGTGCCTCCATGTGCATGGTCCCCCCTTTGGGCGACCCCCACATGTGTATTCCACTGTAAGTCTCTTTTGAGCGTGTGTCTTTCCCTTGGCAAGCCACCTTGCCACCCCTGGGGTTTAAATATTCCACCTGCGGCTGGACACCTCAGTGACACCCCATATGCATCCCTCTGGGTCATATGTGTCTCTCAAGTCCCCCCCCTTAATGGTTGGGCATAATTGCATATTTCTCCTGAGATATGCTTCCCAGTGTACCTTGGTATTCCTGTGTTAAGTAGGACTCCTTCGTTCGTGCTATTCTCACAACAGGGAGCTCAGACTTACGCAGGGCACTGGATGACAGCCGAGGTGGCGTGATTAGACTGGAACCCCAATCGTCGTCATCCGACGTAACTCGGAGTGACCACGAAAGGGAACGTCTCGGTTACGGATGTAACCCTCGTTCCCTGAGTAGGGAACGGAGACGTTACGTCTTCCTGCCACTTCCGCTGTATCGCTGAAAAACGCCTGAGTTCAGTCTCGGCTCCTCAGCGAAGACATATCTGCATATTGCAGCGTACTTCCTTATATACCCCCTGTGGTGGGCGGAGATACGCTATGCAAATTCCGCAGACCCATGGCATTTCATTGCCATTGGCTCGTTTTATATACTCGAAGGTGAGAGGCTTTCTAAGCGAAACCCCCAATCGTCGTCATCCGACGTAACGTCTCCGTTCCCTACTCAGGGAACGAGGGTTACATCCGTAACCGAGACGTTTCTGTTGCAATATCAAGTTTTTCTAAGCTATCCGGGATGCTAAAATGATGAAACTGATCAGGAAGATTATTAATAAAGCAATCTTTAGTGGCAAAAGTGATAGGTCTAACATATTTGTAACACGGAGTCGGCTTTGCAGCCTTGGCTAAATGTAATTTACACGAGACTAGATAATGATCTGAGATGTCATCGCCCTGCTGCAGAATTTCAACAGCATCAACATCTATTCCATGTGATAATATTAGATCTAGAGTATGATTACGACGATGAGTAGGTCCTGACACGTGTTGTCTAACTCCAATTGAGTTTACAATGTCTTTAAATGCCAAACCCAATGCATCTTTTTCATTATCGATGTGTATATTAAAATCACCAACAATTAGTACTTTATCTGCAGTCAATATTAATTCTGATAGAAAGTCTGCAAATTCTTTGATAAAGTCTGTATGGTGCCCTGGTGGCCTGTATACAGTAGCCAGCACAAATCTCAAATGTGATTTATCATTTATACTATATATTTTTACATTAAGCACTAACACTTCAAAAGAATTATATTCAAAACTTGATTTCTTAGTGGTTTTGAAAATATTACTATAAATTACAGCAACACCACCCCCTTTGCGTTTAAGACGAGGTTCATGTTTATAACAGTAATCTTGCGGGGTTGATTAATTTAAAGTAATGTAATCGTTTGGTTTTAGCCAGGTTTCTGTCAAACACAGCACATCTAGGTTATTATCTGAAATCATATCATTAACAATGAGTGCTTTTGAAGTAAGCGATCGAATATTCAGCAACCCAAGCTTTAGCATTTGCTCATCTGTATTTTAGCTGTTTTTTATTTGTTGAACATCAATTAAATTTTTAACCTTAGATAGGTTTAAACATTTTTTGGATTTCCAAATTCAGGGAACAGACACAGTCTCTATATGATGATAGCTAGATGAAAGAGGCTCTATGTGATGGGATTTATCTGACCTTGGTGACGCGAGGCCGCTAGCAGACGGTCGGTTTAGCCAGTCTGTCTGCTTCCTGACCTGGTGCCCAATTTGTCATGTTTGAGCTCTAAGACTATGAGCCATATTACTAGAGAGAACAGCAGCACCATCCCAGGAGGGATGAATACCATCTCTTTTCAACAGGTCAGGTTTGCCCCAAAAACTTTTCCAATTGTCTATGAATTCTATATTATTACACGGACACCACTCAGACAGCCAGCGATTCAGTGAACACAATCTACTAACTATCTCATCACTCCTGCGAACAGGAAGGGGGCCAGAGCAGATTACAGTGCCTGACATCGTACTTGCAAGTTCACACACCTCTTTAATATTAATTTTGGTGATCTCCGACTGGCGGAGTCGAAAATCATTAGTGCCGACATGAATAATGATCTTAGAGAATTTACGATTAGCATTAGCCAGCACTTTTAAATTTGCTTTGATGTCAGGCGCTCTGGCTCCCGGCAAACATGTGACTATGTTCGCTGGTGTCTCTATTTTCACGTTCCGTGTGATCGAATCACCAATTACTAGGGCACAATCAACAGAATTCTCAGTGGGTGTTTCACTGAGCGGGGCAAATCGATTTGTTGTGGTAATCGGAACGGAAGAGTGTTTTTTTGATCCGCGACTAGAGCGATCCCTCACTGTCACCCATTTGCCCAGCTGCACAGGCACTACTTCAGCTGGAACCGAATCATGTAAAGAGTTCACTATGCTAGGCACATCCAAAATAGTATCTAAAGCTCTAGCACTCTTACTATCCTCAATTAAGGTTTGGATGCGTGTTTCTAGTTCTGAAATCTTCTCTGTCAGCCTAACTGACTCCTCGCATTTATCACATATAAATCCTACATTGCCAACAGAGAAGCCTATGCTAAACATGTGGCATGAAGTGCAGGTGACAATAACAGGACAAGACATTACTCACCTTGTTTGTTGACTGATTATTACTTACCTGAGCTTTTATTAACTCAAAGGCGCGAGCGCGCGAGAGAAAAATAAATAAATAAAACAGCTGAGCGCACGGGTGGCGTGTTAACAGGCTAGCAGTAGCAAATTAGCGTGTTGTGCTAGTAGTAACGGAAGCTAGCGATGTCAATCTGAGATGTTGGGTAAGCTGTAGTTAGTATAAACAACTACAAATTGTAGTAAATGATGGTTCAAAACAAAGAAATATGAGGCTAAGACGGAGCTTACAGCACCGAAGCAAACAAACTCACAGCAGGCAGAGAGGCAGACAGGAGAAATCGATCAGCAATCCGAGCCTACAACAGGGGGTAAACCAATGAGAACGCAGGACAGTGATGACGATACATAACAACAGAGCATAAACCAATGAGAACGCGGGACAGTGATGACAATCCATAACAACAGAGGGTAAACCAATAAGAACGCAGGACAGTGATGACGATACATAACACAGCCTAAACCAATGAGAACGCGGGACAGTGATGATGATACATAACAACAGAGCCTAAACCAATGAGAACACGGAACAGTTTTGATGAAACATAACAACAGAGCCTAAACCAATGAGAACGCGGGACAGTTATGACAATCCATAACAACAGGGGGTAAACCAATGAGAATGCAGGACAGTGATGACGATACATAACAACACAGCCTAAACCAATGACAACGCGGGACAGTGATGACAATCCATAACAACACAGCCTAAACCAATGAGAACGTGGGACAGTGATGACAATCCATAACAACAAGGGGTAAACCAATGAGAACGCGGAACAGTGATGACGATACATAACAACACAGCCTAAACCAATGAGAACGCGGAACAGTTTTGATGAAACATGACAACAGAGCCTAAACCAATGAGAACGCGGGACAGTGATAACAATTCATAACAACAGAGCCTAAACCAATGAGAACGCAGGACAGTGATGACAATACATAACAACACAGCCTAAACCAATGAGAACGCAGGACAATGATGACGATTCATAACAACACAGCCTAAACCAATGAGAACGCGGGACAGTGATAACAATTCATAACAACAGAGCCTAAACCAATGAGAACGCGGAACAGTGATGACGATACATAACAACACAGCCTAAACCAATGAGAACGCGGAACAGTTTTGATGAAACATAACAACAGAGCCTGAACCAATGAGAACGCGGGACAGTGATAACAATTCATAACAACAGAGCCTAAACCAATGAGAACGCAGGACAGTGATGACAATACATAACAACACAGCCTAAACCAATGAGAACGCAGGACAGTGATAACAATTCATAACAACAGAGCCTAAACCAATGAGAACGCAGGACAGTGATAACAATTCATAACAGAGCCTAAACCAATGAGAACGCGGAACAGTGATGACGATACATAACAACACAGCCTAAACCAATGAGAACGCGGAACAGTTTTGATGAAACATAACAACAGAGCCTAAACCAATGAGAACGCGGGACAGTGATGAAGATTCTTAACAACAGGGGGTAAACCAATGAGAATGCAGGATAGTGATGACGATACATAACAACACAGCCTAAACCAATGACAACGCGGGACAGTGATGACAATCCATAACAACACAGCCTAAACCAATGAGAACGCGGGACAGTGATGACAATCCATAACAACAGGGGGTAAACCAATGAGAACGCGGAACAGTGATGACGATACATAACAACAGAGCCTAAACCAATGAGAACGCGGAACAGTTTTGATGAAACATAACAACAGAGCCTAAACCAATGAGAACGCGGGACAGTGATAACAATTCATAACAACAGAGCCTAAACCAATGAGAACGCAGGACAGTGATGACAATACATAACACAGCCTAAACCAATGAGAACGCAGGACAATGATGACGATTCATAACAACACAGCCTAAACCAATGAGAACGCGGGACAGTGATAACAATTCATAACAACAGAGCCTAAACCAATGAGAACGCGGAACAGTGATGACGATACATAACAACACAGCCTAAACCAATGAGAACGCGGAACAGTTTTGATGAAACATAACAACAGAGCCTAAACCAATGAGAACGCGGGACAGTGATAACAATTCATAACAACAGAGCCTAAACCAATGAGAACGCAGGACAGTGATAACAATTCATAACAACAGAGCCTAAACCAATGAGAACGCAGGACAGTGATGACAATACATAACACAGCCTAAACCAATGAGAACGCAGGACAATGATGACGATTCATAACAACACAGCCTAAACCAATGAGAACGCGGGACAGTGATGACGATACATAACAACACAGCCTAAACCAATGAGAACGCGGAACAGTTTTGATGAAACATAACAACAGAGCCTAAACCAATGAGAACGCGGGACAGTGATGACGATTCTTAACAACAGAGCCTAAACCAATGAGAACGCGGGACAGTGATGACAATACATAACAACACAGCCTAAACCAATAAGAACGCAGGACAGTGATGACGATACATAACAGAGCCTAAACCAATGAGAACACGGAACAGTTTTGATGAAACATAACAACAGAGCCTAAACCAATGAGAACGCGGGACAGTTATGACAATCCATAACAACAGGGGGTAAACCAATGAGAATGCAGGACAGTGATGACGATACATAACAACACAGCCTAAACCAATGACAACGCGGGACAGTGATGACAATCCATAACAACACAGCCTAAACCAATGAGAACGTGGGACAGTGATGACAATCCATAACAACAAGGGGTAAACCAATGAGAACGCGGAACAGTGATGACGATACATAACAACAGAGCCTAAACCAATGAGAACGCGGAACAGTTTTGATGAAACATAACAACAGAGCCTAAACCAATGAGAACGCGGGACAGTGATAACAATTCATAACAACAGAGCCTAAACCAATGAGAACGCAGGACAGTGATGACAATACATAACACAGCCTAAACCAATGAGAACGCAGGACAATGATGACGATTCATAACAACACAGCCTAAACCAATGAGAACGCGGGACAGTGATAACAATTCATAACAACAGAGCCTAAACCAATGAGAACGCGGAACAGTGATGACGATACATAACAACACAGCCTAAACCAATGAGAACGCGGAACAGTTTTGATGAAACATAACAACAGAGCCTGAACCAATGAGAACGCGGGACAGTGATAACAATTCATAACAACAGAGCCTAAACCAATGAGAACGCAGGACAGTGATAACAATTCATAACAACAGAGCCTAAACCAATGAGAACGCAGGACAGTGATGACAATACATAACACAGCCTAAACCAATGAGAACGCAGGACAATGATGACGATTCATAACAACACAGCCTAAACCAATGAGAACGCGGGACAGTGATGACGATACATAACAACACAGCCTAAACCAATGAGAACGCGGAACAGTTTTGATGAAACATAACAACAGAGCCTAAACCAATGAGAACGCGGGACAGTGATGACGATTCTTAACAACAGAGCCTAAACCAATGAGAACGCGGGACAGTGATGACAATACATAACAACACAGCCTAAACCAATGAGAACGCGGGACAGTGATGACGCTTCTTAACAACAGAGCCTAAACCAAAGAGAACGCGGGACAGTGATGACGCTTCATAACAACAGAGCCTAAACCAATGAGAACGCAGGACAGTGATGACGATTCATAACAACAGAGCCTAAACCAATGAGAACGCGGAACCGTTTTGATGAAACATAACGACAGAGCCTAAACCAATGAGAATGCAGGACAGTTATGACAATCCATAACAACAGGGGGTAAACCAATGAGAACGCAGGACAGTTATGACAATCCATAACAACAGGGCGTAAACCAATGAGAACGCGAGACAGTGATGGTTACATAACGACAGAGCCTAAACCAATGAGAACGCAGGACAGTTATGACAATCCATAACGCCAGGAAAAAAACCAATGAGAACGCAGGACAGTTATGACAATCCATAACAACAGGGCATAAACCAATGAGAACGCGGAACAGTTATTACAATCCATAACAACAGGGGGTAAACCAATGAGAACGCAGGACAGTGATGACGATACATAACAACACAGCCTAAACCAATGAGAACGCGGAACAGTTTTGATGAAACATAACAACAGAGCCTAAACCAATGAGAACGCGGGACAGTGATGACAATTCATAACAACAGGGGGTAAACCAATGATAACGCTGGACAGTGATGACGATACATAACAACAGAGCATAAACCAATGAGAACGCGGGACAGTTTTGATGAAACATAACAACAGGGCATAAACCAATGATAACGCTGGACAGTGATGACGATACATAACAACAGAGCATAAACCAATGAGAACGCGGAACCGTTTTGATGAAACATAACGACAGAGCCTAAACCAATGAGAACGCAGGACAGTTATGACAATCCATAACAACAGGGGGTAAACCAATGAGAACGCAGGACAGTTATGACAATCCATAACAACAGGGCATAAACCAATGAGAACGCGAGACAGTGATGGTTTCATAACAACAGAGCATAAACCAATGAGAACGCGGAACCGTTTTGATGAAACATAACGACAGAGCCTAAACCAATGAGAACGCAGGACAGTTATGACAATCCATAATGCCAGGAAAAAAAACAATGAGAATGCAGGACAGTTATGACAATCCATAACAACAGGGCATAAACCAATGAGAACGCGAGACAGTGATGACAATTCATAACAACAGGGGGTAAACCAATGATAACGCTGGACAGTGATGACGATACATAACAACAGAGCATAAACCAATGAGAACGCGGGACAGTTTTGATGAAACATAACAACAGGGCATAAACCAATGATAACGCTGGACAGTGATGACGATACATAACAACAGAGCATAAACCAATGATAACGCTGGACAGTGATGACGATACATTACAACAGAGCCTAAACCAATGAGAACGCAGGACAGTTATGACAATCCATAACGCCAGGAAAAAAAACAATGAGAACGCAGGACAGTTATGACAATCCATAACAACAGGGCATAAACCAATGAGAACGCGAGACAGTGATGACAATTCATAACAACAGGGGGTAAACCAATGATAACGCTGGACAGTGATGACGATACATAACAACACAGCCTAAACCAATGAGAACGCGGAACCGTTTTGATGAAACATAACAACAGGGCATAAACCAATGATAACGCTGGACAGTGATGACGATACATAACAACAGAGCATAAACCAATGAGAACGCGGAACCGTTTTGAAGAAACATAACGACAGAGCCTAAACCAATGAGAACGCAGGACACTTATGACAATCCATAACAACAGGGGGTAAACCAATGAGAACGCAGGACAGTTATGACAATCCATAACAACAGGGCATAAACCAATGAGAACGCGAGACAGTGATGGTTACATAACAACAGAGCATAAACCAATGAGAACGCGGAACCGTTTTGATGAAACATAACGACAGAGCCTAAACCAATGAGAACGCAGGACAGTTATGACAATCCATAACGCCAGGAAAAAAACCAATGAGAACGCAGGACAGTTATGACAATCCATAACAACAGGGCATAAACCAATGAGAACGCGAGACAGTGATGGTTACATAACAACAGAGCATAAACCAATGAGAACGCGGGACAGTTATTACAATCCATAACAACAGGGGGTAAACCAATGAGAACGCAGGACAGTGATGACGATACATAACAACACAGCCTAAACCAATGAGAACGCGGAACAGTTTTGATGAAACATAACAGCAGAGCCTAAACCAATGAGAACGCGGGACAGTGATGACAACTCATAACAACAGGGGGTAAACCAATGATAACGCTGGACAGTGATGACGATACATAACAACAGAGCATAAACCAATGAGAACGCGGGACAGTTTTGATGAAACATAACAACAGAGCGTAAACCAATGAGAACGCAGGACAGTGATGATGATACATAACAACAAGGGGTAAACCAATGAGAACGCAGGACAGTGATGACGATTCATAACAACACAGCCTAAACCAATGAGAACGCGGGACAGTGATGACAATCCATAACAACAGGGGGTAAACCAATGAGAACGCAGGACAGTGATGACGATACATAACAACAGAGCATAAACCAATGAGAACGCGGGACAGTGATGACAATCCATAACAACAGAGGGTAAACCAATAAGAACGCAGGACAGTGATGACGATACATAACAACACAGCCTAAACCAATGAGAACGCTGGACAGTTATGACAATCCATAACAACAGGGCATAAACCAATGAGAACGCGAGACAGTGATGGTTACATAACAACAGAGCATAAACCAATGAGAACGCGGAACCGTTTTGATGAAACATAACGACAGAGCCTAAACCAATGAGAACGCAGGACAGTTATGACAATCCATAACAACAGGGCATAAACCAATGAGAACGCGAGACAGTGATGGTTACATAACAACAGAGCATAAACCAATGAGAACGCGGAACCGTTTTGATGAAACATAACGACAGAGCCTAAACCAATGAGAACGCAGGACAGTTATGACAATCCATAACGCCAGGAAAAAAAACAATGAGAACGCAGGACAGTTATGACAATCCATAACAACAGGGCATAAACCAATGAGAACGCGAGACAGTGATGGTTACATAACAACAGAGCATAAACCAATGAGAACGCGGGACAGTTATTACAATCCATAACAACAGGGGGTAAACCAATGAGAACGCGGAACAGTTTTGATGAAACATAACAACAGAGCCTAAACCAATGAGAACGCGGGACAGTGATGACAATTCATAACAACAGGGGGTAAACCAATGATAACGCTGGACAGTGATGACGATACATAAAAACAGAGCATAAACCAATGAGAACGCGGGACAGTTTTGATGAAACATAACAACAGAGCGTAAACCAATGAGAACGCAGGACAGTGATGATGATACATAACAACAAGGGGTAAACCAATGAGAACGCAGGACAATGATGACGATTCATAACAACACAGCCTAAACCAATGAGAACGCAGGACAGTGATGACAATCCATAACAACAGGGGGTAAACCAATGAGAACGCAGGACAGTGATGACGATACATAACAACAGAGCATAAACCAATGAGAACGCGGGACAGTGATGACAATCCATAACAACAGGGGGTAAACCAATAAGAACGCAGGACAGTGATGACGATACATAACAACACAGCCTAAACCAATGAGAACGCTAGACAGTGATGACGATACATAACAACAGAGCATAAACCAATGAGAACGCGGGACAGTTATGACAATCCATAACAACAGGGGGTAAACCAATGAGAATGCGGAACAGTGATGACGATACATAACACAGCCTAAACCAATGAGAACGCGGAACAGTTTTGATGAAACATAACAACAGAGCCTAAACCAATGAGAACGCGGGACAGTGATAACAATTCATAACAACAGAGCCTAAACCAATGAGAACGCAGGACAGTGATGACGATTCATAACACAGCCTAAACCAATGAGAATACAGGACAGTGATGACAATTCATAACAACACAGCCTAAACCAATGAGAACGCAGGACAGTGATGACAATCCATAACAACAGAGCCTAAACCAATGAGAACGCGGGATGTAACACCTCCAGTCTGCGACTTTCTCAATTCCCCACGGATTTCAGGACTCGGCGGTGGCGTCGCTACTGTTTTTGAAAACTCTTTTAAATGTAGAATGCTATCTATGGACATGTATTCCAGTTTTGAGGCCAAGTAGTAAAAAATTTACATCTTGGATCCTGTTTTCTGTGTACTCGTCTACAGACCTCCCAAATTTAACAAGGATTTTATTCAACAATTTTCGGACTTCCTCTCTGGACTGGTGACTCGTGGTGACAGACTCCTCACTCTTGGGAATTTTATTATCCATGTATGCTGTCCATCTAAGCTGCTGGTAAATGAATTTAGCTCACTCACTGAGTCACTAAACCTTGTACAGCACATCACTGATCCTACTCACAACAAGGGTCATACATTAGATCTGGTATTATTGTATGGTCTTTCTGTGTTCAATTTAGAAATTTTATATACTGGCATTTCTGACCATTATTCAATCAATCATATTTGAGTCTTTGTCAACCTGCCCTCGCCCTACATACACTCAGCCTTTATGTAAAGCCCGGTCTATTCACTCGTCTACTGCCAATCTTTCTTCAGAATTATATTTAATGCATATTTCAGATGGGTTAGGGTAAGGGTTAGGGTTAAGTTTAGGTGTCTCATGTGCTCGGCCCGTTATGCCTCTTTATGGAGTTTCTTGTGTCGACTTCATGATCGTGTTTCATAAGCCCGTTCCTGGAGTGGAATGCACGTCTGTTAGATTCAGTTTTTAACTTTATTTAGAGCTGGTGGTAATTGGTGATGGGTTTTTCACATGTTATTTAGTTTAGGATTAGTTAGGGTAGCAGTCAGAGGACCCGGAAGACTCACAGTGAACATTGTCTTTTGTTTTCGAATGGGAGGTAGGCAAGTGTTATTTCTCCGGTGGATATGTGGGTGCAGGGTAATCTTTTTGTTTGTTTTGTTACTTTCTTTTACCACCATGCTCTGCTTATGACAAATTATTCATTATTTAAATCATTTATAAATTCACGAGTTCACATCTACATATAATTAATACAATAAGTTTATGCGTATTTGGCGTGCTGTCCGGGGGGAGGGCTCCGAGCTCAGAGTTAGGCCTGAACCCAAAGTACTCCCCCCATAAAAGCCAGGTGAGCGCAGGACAGCAATCGTAAAATGATGTGCAATTAATTCCCCCAAAAAGTGCAGGGCATGAGAAGGTATTTACTAAAACGAGCTTGACTGTTCGACCGGGAGGGCTCTCGCGACATCCGACGGGAACTTGGATGCTAACGGCATCGGACGGATAAGCCCATTCAGCAGTTGAACTGTCAACTCGATGACGCAAGATTTTTACGAGCGTGATTTGAGAAAGAGTTTAGCCATTCAACTGGGAGGGCCCTCGCAGCGTCCGACGGGAACTTGGATGCTCACGGCATCGGATGGGTAGGCCTCGCCAGCGGAAGGGAGGGCGTCCGCTGGACTCTGTCGGGGGGCTCGAACGGCGCTTCGAAGGGGGCTGGGACACAGGAACAGAACCCTCGCGGCCCGACGAATGGGGAGCCCACACAGCGACATGAGCGCGGCCGTCCCACGACGACTAAGATGGGCAGATTCTCACTGCGATTCGAACGGAAGGGCTCGATCAGCGCTTCGGAAGGGGGACAGTTGAACGAGGAGCCGTTACGTGTGCGAACGGGGGAGCCTGCCATTGTTTGTAAAAAAAAACCACTGAATTGTAGATGTTTATTGTATCGAGCTTGAACGCAACGAACCAAGTGATACTGGAAGTGGGTTGGAACTTGGTACTGGTACTGAGAGTGACAATGGATGGAGCGCAGCAGGTGATGGAAATGAATGATTTAATTATGGCTTGGTGAGCGTTTTGATGTGGAAGCGGCTGGATCTGATGTAGGTTTTGAACGCTTCTGATGTGGGCCGAGTAGGGATTTGAACATTGAACGTTTAAACTGCAGTAAATCAAATGAGAGTGGTACAGTTGGACGGGGGTTGGCGGATTGAAAATATAACGAAGTGACCTTTTTGCTCGATCAGTTTACTACTTGTTTAATGAAGAAAATATGGTTTCGATATCTACGATCTGTAAATCTAAGATTGAAGGATGGGTATTTGAGTCAACGTTAGATGTGTAGATCTATCAGCTAGCTCCATTTCCAAATTACAATACATTCAAAACTCTGCTGCCAGACTACTCACCCACACCAAGCGTTCTGCACATATTTCACCAATTCTGCATGATCTTCACTGGCTTCCTGTGGCTTACCGTATCAAATTCAAAATTCTCCTTCTCACTTTTAAGTCTCTGCACGGCCTTGCTCCCCCATATCTCTGTAACCTGCTTCTCCCCTACACCCCTACTCGCTCTTTACGATCCGCTGATTCCAGCCTTCTCGTCGTCCCTCGGCATCGCCTTGCTTCAATGGGGGGCAGATCATTCAGTGTTGTTGCGCCCAAAATGTGGAACTCTCTCCCCCAATCACTCTGTTCTGTTAACACTATCTCTGAATTCAAATCCATGCTCAAAACTCACCTATTTTCTGAATGTTATAATTCTTAATTTAGTTTTTTTTTTTTTTTTTTTTCAAAGTTATATCTGTTTGTATTCTGCTGGTTGCTGCCCCATCTACCAATTCTCACTTACTGTACTTGCACTCTCAATTGCCTACTGTTGTTCTGTCTGCTGTCTTTGTCAACTGCCTTTATTGTTGTTTGTTTATTGTAAAGTGTCCTTGAGCTCTGGAAAGGCGCTATATAAATAAAATGTATTATTATTATTATTATTATTATTATTATTATTATGTGATAGTCAATTTGGAGCAGTGGAGAAAACCGAAGACAGCTAGGACAGACGTGCTTCCAGTGTGCAGACAGAGTTAGTGGAATGGTTTACGAGACAGTGTCGGAATACATTTGGTGAGTATGTCAATTGCAATAGATTGACTGGTATCCGGACGAGTGGGATAAGTTCTTGAATCCTTTAATGAGCAGGAATGTTTGAGATTTATTTATGGCGGGGGGCAGGCTTACCGTAGACTAATTTATTGAAAACTGAATGCTGGTTAGATAGCTCTATTAAGCTTTTAATGCTTCTGGCACCAACGTCCTGAATTTCTGCAAAGAGTAATGGGAGAGTCAGCGATTTGATTTTGTGCTCCTGGAACGTGTTTGGCAGTTATTACAAACTGATCAAGCGGAGTTCCAGATGAGGCATCTGAGGAGTGGCAATTAACGCGGGTGAGTAAGAACGACCTTTGTTGATGCAGTGCATAGTTTAGTTTGTCGCGATGGACCGGGATTCTGTTAGTTGACCACTTTCCCCCCTGGGAAAGCCGTGACGACGATTGGAAGGAGCTGTCAACGGCTTAATCGAGGGGGAGAGAGATGTAATCGTAGAAAAAAGGTTAAGCCATTCCACTGATTAGAGTAAGTTATCCATAAACTTAGGGCGAGGAGGTGCGTGATGAAATGGCGGCCTTGCGGAATTATGTGTATAGCATGGTTTAGGTGGCCGAGCGGCGAGAAGAATTCGTGTTTGGAATTATTTAGGCAGTCTATGAGGTTGGACGGAAGGACTGCCTCCGCTGTGAGACCAATGCTTGCAGAGAAGAGAAAACATAGATGCATGCAGTGTCCGCTATGAGACCAATGCTCGCTGGACAGAGAAGAGAGTAAAATGGATGCATGCAGTGTCCGCTGGGAGACCCTGCTAGCAGTAGAGAAAGTGAACTGGAGTAACAAATCCTGTGGGAGCAAAGGAAACCTCACTGCTGTGGCAGTAGAGAATTAGACAGAGAAACAGAGCTTGCGGGAGCATAGGAGACATCACTACTGCGGCAGGGGAAAAAGTAGTTAGAGTAACAGAAATCCTGAGGGAGCAAAGGAACCTCATTGCTGTGGCAGTAGAGAATTAGCCGGAGAAACAGTTCCTGCAGGAGCAGAGGAGACATTGCTAATGCGGCAGGGGAGAAAATAGCCAGTAACAGAAAACCCATGAGAGCGAAGGAAAACCTTACTGCTGTGGCAGTAGAGAATTAGCCAGAGAAACAGCTCTTGCGAGAGCAGGAGACAGCCTTGTTACAGCAGCATAGAAAATTAGTTAGGGAAATAGAGTTCCTGCGGGAGCAGAGGAGACATCACTGCAGTGGCATTAAACAAGATTAGCTAAAGAAACAGGGCTCCTGCGGGAGCAGAGGAGACAGTGCGGTGGCAGTGGAGAAAATAGCCGAAGTAACAAAACCTGCGGGAGCAGAGGAAACATCACTGCTGTGGCAGTGGAGAAAATAGCCGAAGTAACAAAACCTGTGGGAGCAGAGGAAACATCACTGCTGTGGCAGTGGAGAATTAGCCGAGTAACAGAAAACCTGCGGGAGCAGAGGAGACATCACTGCTGTGGCAGTGGAGAATTAGCCGGAGTAACAGAAAACCTGCGGGAGCAGAGGAGACAGCCTTGTTACAGCAGCATAGAAAATTAGTTAGGGAAATAGAGTTCCTGCGGGAGCAGAGGAGACATCACTGCAGGGGCAATAAACAAGATTAGCTAAAGAAACAGGGCTCCTGCGGGAGCAGAGGAGACATCAGTGCGGTGGCAGTGGAGAAAATAGCCGAAGTAACAGAAAACCTGTGGGAGCAGAGGAAACATCACTGCTGTGGCAGTGGAGAATTAGCCGGAGTAACAGAAAACCTGTGGGAGCAGAGGAGACATCACTGCTGTGGCAGTGGAGAATTAGCCGGAGTAACAGAAAACCTATGGGAGCAGAGGAGACATCACTGCTGTGGCAGTGGAGAATTAGCCGGAGTAACAGAAAACCTGTGGGAGCAGAGGAGACATCACTGCTGTGGCAGTGGAGAATTAGCCGGAGTAACAGAAAACCTGCGGGAGCAGAGGAGACATCACTGCTGTGGTAGTGGAGAATTAGCCGGAGTAACATTAAACCTGTGGGAGCAGAGGAGACATCACTGCTGTGGTAGTGGAGAATTAGCCGGAGTAACAGAAAACCTGTGGGAGCAGAGGAGACATCACTGCTGTGGCAGTTGAGAATTAGCCGGAGTAACAGAAAACCTGCGGGAGCAGAGGAGACATCACTGCTGTGGTAGTGGAGAATTAGCCGGAGTAACATTAAACCTGTGGGAGCAGAGGAGACATCACTGCTGTGGTAGTGGAGAATTAGCCGGAGTAACAGAAAACCTGCGGGAGCAGAGGAGAATTAGCCGGAGAAACAGTTCCTGCGGGAGCAGAGGAGACATCACTGTTGCGGCAATGAAGAAAAAGCCGGAGTAAGATAAAACCTGTGGTAGCAGAAGAAAACATCACTGCTGCGGCAATGGAGCAAATAGCCAGAGTTACAGAGAACCGATGATTAACAACGTCAAAGTACACTCTGATTTTGATAACGATTGTTCGTTTATCTGTTGCTGGTTTCTAAGGAGACAGCTTACGTAAAGCGTCGTGCTTTGCATGAATTTAGTTTAGGCACTTTGTGTTTGTTTAATTTTGTTTCATTTAAGGATCACTGAAATATTGGTGTAAAGCACATTGCTTGTAACCATGTATAAAAACATTTATGCTATAATTAAGTTTCTACGCGATTTATGCAGATAAATTGCAGGACATAGTTAACGATATAAGTTAGGTTAAAGATTCTGAGCACATGTGTTCAGCACGTAATGCACGAGGCCACGAGCTACTGTAGGCCTACTTGTGAGTTTTAGCCACAAGAAAGCAGCGCGTTAATGACAGAAAATAATTTGGACCGACACCATTTAAAACATGTTCCCCTCGTTATAACTGAACAACTGAATGCGATGCGAAATTTTACCACGGAGCGGAGCGCTCGCCAAGTTCAGCCAACGGGGTTGAGAGCGTAGGCTGGCCGACCGGTACTGAATCTGCGGCGCTGCTCTTTGAGGGCCTGCGGCTTCGGCCTAGAGCTGCTTGAGTAGCCCGTTCTTTCGCATGAAGAGGGCGTCATTGCCCGAAACGCGAGGGTGGTGCTTGCAGGCCCTATGACCATTCTCCATGGCAGGAAAAAACATTACTTGAATGATCTGGTTTAGAAAAAGAAATAAAAATAAATGCGGAAGAAGATCGCTGGTATTTCGCCCGTGGTGGCAAAGACCCGTTTATTTGGCTTGACGCCAGCAATATAACACCCGAGGATTCTGGCAAATATTCCAAAAGGACGGAAAATTCCTTCATCGGATGGGAGAGCTTGATTCGGACATCTTGGGAAGATAGGGTGCAGCCAAATGCCGACAAACTTTCAATGAACAGAGATAGGTCTGCTGTGAATTTATACTCTGTCATTGAGTTGATTACTGATTAATCTCCAGCTGTGCATGATTTGGTTAATTATCTGAACCTGCTCCTCCCGAACTTTGTTAAATAAAACCTCATTAAATAATTTATGCACGTCACTGAATCTCTGTGGTCTTTATATGTTATGATGTTCCATTTTAATTCATTTGATGGGCTCCTAACAGTCACCAATGAAAATTAAAAACAGCTTTATTTCAAAAACAGCTTATGTAACATGAACATTGTTTAACAAATTAATAAAAGAGACAGGGTGTAGCTACATCACAGGTGGCTTGAGGTGGAGGTGGCTCCAGTTCATGTTGCAAAATGGATAAATTTGCAACACGAACTGGAGGTAAGCAACAGTAATTTGTGGCTAGTTTGATATCTACATAACTTAAAGATCTCCCTCTTTTCGTTTTCTTTCTTGCTACATTAAAGATGAATTGGTTCGTAGCTCTGCTTCTGCTTTGGCTTTGAATAGATCATGAAATGGGTTTTTGAAGCTGAATGCATTGATAATGTATGATGTTGTATTTAAAAAGAAAAAAGTTTAATCTTGCTTGATCTGTAAAGCACTTTGGGTCAACTTCGGTTGTTTTTAAATATGCTATAAAAAATAAAGGTTGACTTGACTTGATCAGAGAAGGTTAGGAGAGGTTAGGAGGAGTCAGCAGGACTCATCAGTGGCACCTGGTCCCTGTAAAAAAACAAAACAACTGTGAACCTGCTGAAATCAGGAGCAAATAGGGCTGCACAGTTTAGGGGGGAAATCTGGTTAAATTCTGGTTAAAATTGCGATTTGACATTCACATTGTGCCTACTTGTAGGGTTGCACTATTTCATTATTATAAAATTACAATATTTAAAAATAAATATAATATAGTAATTAAAATAATAATAATAATTTTACCTTTATTTTATAAGAAAAATGCAGGCAGCCTATAACTATAAATAATTAGAAAGGAACACTTAAGAAACAACAAACAAAGAATGAGAACAAAGTGTGACAGGGGAAACTAAGCAGAATATGACCATGAAACTAAACAAGACAAGGTCATGACAGGCATCTCCTTCACATTGACATTCAAACAGGTCTCCTTGTTGACGATTCCAAGATGGCGGCACGTTTGACGTACCTGAAGCAGCCGAGCTGCATCTACTGTACATATCTATGGTTGGCGACCATAGCTGCGGTGAATGCACAGGTAAGTGTGCAAGTGTAACCAGATGTATTTCATGAGATTAAGGATAAAAAACCTTTGTGGAAGTTTTTTTTTTAACTTTTTTTTTTTTTAACTATTCCTTCAAAAATAGGAAGTGTTACAACCCAAACCTGATGAACTTCATATTTTAAATAAAGACACCAGAGGACCTCATTTCTTAGCAGACGAAGGAAACAAAAAACATCCAGGTAAGATTGAAATGTTGTTACAAAATGTGAATGTGCTATCAAAAAATATCACTGGACAGATTCAATATCATTTGAAGGAAAAATGTCTCAGGTTACGTATATAACCTGGTTCCCTAAGAGGGGTTGGTAATGACATTTCCATAGTGTCAACACCATGACAGCATCTAGTTCCCCTTTCAGGGAACCAAGTTACATGCGTAACCGGAAACGTTCCCTTTCGGAACTCAACTCTGTCATGGCATTGACACTATGGGAATGTCATTACCAACGCTGCCACACTTAGGAGGATTGTCTGCTCAACAAGGATGTGTAATACTAGCACAGACAACTGTTGAATGCAGACATGACTTGGTAAACCCCGAAGGACCTGTGACCCTGGGGTTGAGCCCATGTCCAGATTGTAAATCCTGTGCGGAGAGGGCCAGCCGGCTGCAGCACAAACCTTATGTCAGGGCCCACCCCTAGATAGAGCTATAGAAGATGCTACACTCCTTGTGGATTTCCAGAGGCAAAGCCATTACGAGAGCCTCATAGGACAGAGCAATAGCATCTACAATCCAATGGGAAAGGCACTGCTTGGTGACTGTGTTACTAAAGCAGACCAGAAAACAAGACAGGGGTAGCTGCAGGTCAGAGCACTGGGCGTGCAGAAAGGAGGTGTGTTTTGGAGGTGTGAATTGCTACAACAGAAACTAACCCTGCCACACACCTTGGTCGACAGCTTTCGCGACCAATAATAAAGACCCTTCTACGCGCACCTACCATTCGGCATGCCCCAAACTTTCATAATGCTCATAACTCCAACCTGCAGATATCCACACTTGCAAAAGATTAGGAGAATGTACGCCACTGGCCCGACATAAATCCTAAGAGCCTGGATTGGTTATAGTAGATGCAGCCTCTCTATTGCTATGGCGATTCATGCGGCGAAGGGAAGTACAACCAGGTGGCTGGTTACAGGAGGTGTGCAAAATAGCTCTGATCATACCAGGGGGAAAGTCTACAGACAGGGCCTGCAGATCTCCTACTCTTTTGTCAATGTCAATGCAAATAGTAGAGCCACCTTAAAAGTGAGAAGCCTCTCTGAGGCTGACTCTAAGGGCTCAAATGGAGCCTCTAATAAAAAAAAAATTTTTAAAAAATTTCCAGGACCACAGAAAGATCCTACAAAAGAACTCTGCAATTTTAGGTCATACAATTTTCTTGTGGTGGGGGCTCTGGAAGTCAAAAGTGTCTCAAAATCCTCAGCTGAGAGATCAGGATCTATGAGCTGTTACCTTTCAGGGACAAGACCCAAAGTTTCCAAATCTTCAGCCAGAAAGTAAATTGCCCTCTGGAAGAGCAGTTTGGTTTCTGCCAAAAGCAGGAACTGCTGTGCCTGCCAGAATAGGATGTGCAAGTACAGCTCGCTTTGGTGACTGATGTAAGACACTCTATTGTAAGTTGCTTTGGATAAAAGCAACTTACAATGTCTTTTAAATGTGTACATGCAAATAAAGCATTTTATATGATATAATTATAGTTAAAGTTTAAAGTTTAAATCTGTATTTCCTATGACCATTTTCTTTGCCATGCCATGTGCTTGCTATGACTTCAGTGCTTGCTTGACCCCATATTGCTGCTTGCATCTTTATTTTAAAATGGATTTCTTCAGTATTAACTCTTTCCCTGCCATTGACGGAAATTTCCATCATTTGTGACAAAACGCTTCCCCATTATTGACGGAAATTTCCGGCATTTCGTGTTTTCACTGTTTTACAGTAGGGGGCACTATTATGCATCTTCTGAAAGAATACCGAATCTCCTGATCAAAACACAGGTGAAAAAGAAGCAGAAACATTCATTCATCAACATTAAATAGCACATTAATCAAACTGCCTAATGTTACTGAATGAAAAGTCAACCCAGGACAAGCTATAGGACTGTGCAAGCTTTGAGGGTGTTGACTCAATCTACTCTATCCATCTATGTTTTGACCATCGTTCTGAATTAGATCTAGATTTAGTCTTTGACAAAAACTTTTTTTTGCCTTTTCAGCTTTTTGCTCAAATTGTTGCTTTTTTAACTTAAAAAGGAAATGCATAGAGCTAGAATAAAACCTTTTTGTTTTTTAAAACAAAAAGGTGTGCTCTTTATTTTGAAATGTTGCATGTTTGAGATATTCACACAACAAAATATTCTGGGATCATGAAAATTTTGTGAAAATGATCAAAAATGCTGTCAGTAGCCGCGTTTCCACTGTCGGGCCAGGGCCGGGCCGTGCTAGTATGTGCCAGGGCCAGTCACGTTTCCACTGTCACTTCCGGGGCTTGATTGGGGCTTACTGGGGGCCAACGAACAGAGGCGGAGTTCACCTGAGTTGGGAGACGGCAGCGCCGGATGATTCTGTCAGCATTGAAGACTTTTAAAATAATTTAACTCGCGTTCATGCTTGAATGCCTTCTGTTTGTGATGCAAAAGACTAACCGTTACCATAGTAAACATAGTAAACGCTTGAAGATACGCATAGTAAAAAAAAACATAGTGAACGCTTGAAGAAATCAGACCAATCTTAAAGGCTATCACAGTCATGTTTTTATTTTATCTGTCAGTAGCCTACGTCTCGTCTCTTTAAACCGGACTATCATAAAATAAAGCAACTTTTTTTTCGGGAGCTTCCTCTGTTTCTCTGACTGAAAATATCTGTATGGGAGTCGAGAGATTGCTAAAGCTCCTCAGGTCATATGGCATATATTTGTAGAAATTATCATTCTTTCTAAATGTGATGTAAATATGTCCTGTAACTACCAGATAAAGAAACAGACGCGACTGAAGAAGTGTGTCCTCTTTCTTTTGTGAAATAGACCTAACGGTTATTTATTTCTGAGTGACTAATGTGCAATTTTGACATAAATGAATTCATTATGATCGATGTATCACTTTATTGTAAACCTGTGGTAAAACATCGATGCTTGAGTTTTAAATATTCAAGTAGGCTAAACAAAAAAATGCCAGCAAACGGCCGCTTTTATCATGTTTGTTTTCAACGCTATTTCCAGTGATTTCTGATTAGTTTTCTGATAAAACGTCCATTTGTTGGTGAAATGATGGGTTAGTGTGACGTTGTTCCAGAGAGGCGTGTTACGGGCGTGTTTTAGTGAAGCGCTGTGGAGCTTCTGGCCCGACAGTGGAAACGCAGGCCCGGTGCTGTTGGCCCGAGGCTATTAGCCCGGCACGGCCCGTTTAAAGCCCTGGCTCGCACTGGCCCGACAGTGGAAACACGGCTAGTGGCTAGCAACTTTTTTTTAAAAATGCTGGCGGGTAAACAGTTAAACAGTATTCATTACCATCAGATATAATTTTGTTAATATATGATAAATATTCTAAGTATAAATAATACCTTTTATTTGTTATTTACTGCAGCCCTGGCATCACAGACCATTAAAGTGGCAGCTCTAGGAAGACCTCTGTTTCCTGGTATGCTGTATGACTACCGCAAGGATACCTTCATTCCAGGTGCTTTACCAACCTAAAATATATAAATAAATAAAAGTTTATTTTCCCTTCTTCATCAAATATTGCATCACTAATTACCAGTCCTTGTTTAACAACACTATAAAACCTGCATGTTTCTTCAACAGTAAATCACTTCCTCATACATCTATCTATAAATTACAGCAACGTCTGTCTGTCTGTCTGTCTGTGTGTGTGTGTGTGTGTGTGTGTGTGTGTGTGTGTGTGTGTGTGTGTGTGTGTGAGACCCTGTGTGTGTGTGTGTTATTCGCATATCTCTCGAACCGTTAGTCCGATGGATTTCAAACTTGACAGGTGTCTTGCTACAGGCACGAGTAAGTGCAGTGCCAAGTTTGACGTTGTTTGAATTAGAAATGCAAAAGATATTGTTAATATATATCGGTAAAAGAAGCACACACTTCACACTGAGCACAACTGGCCACTCCCCAGGACCAGAGACAGAGAGGGTCATAGAAAGCAGTGGATCTTAAAGCCCATGTTGCAGGTTAGAGTACCCAGTAAGCCAATGTATAGAAAAATAATGTAGTAACTAGATTTAAATATAAACATATACTTATAAAACGCTATTTAGGCTTCTGGAGTCGTTTTTGTGAGAAATTTTTACTTCCGCATTTGAAAACCGCCGAACCTGAAGTGACGTAACATGAGGCAGAGCGGTCAAAGTAAACAATAGGAAAGGAATGGATTGCAATGACGGCTCTCGACCTGTCGTTAGAAGCATAGTTTCTTTTACATGAGATGTAGACTGAATACATCCTTATCTTTAGCAAAATAAGCAAGCTGACATTCAGTACAACCCGTGTTATTTATTTAGAATACATACAAATGTAATTTACGTCTTTTAGTTCAAGAGATTTAAAGTACCGCTTTTGAAGCTTTGCTCTACTATGTAAGAACCTTTATATACTGTCTATGGTAAGAACGAGCCGAGTCTGGTAATAGCAAAATAACTGTAACATATAAGTTACAGAATAAATGTCTGTAACTTAAATGACAAAATCTAGCGTTAATTCGATCTCAAACAGATTAATTAAAATAAGTTATTAGTCCACGTGTGAGACGTCAAAAACCAACGTGGTTATCATCATGTATCAGGCAATAGCAAAGCTAGTACTTACCCTTACCCTTACCTGCACGTGTTGTGTGTGTCAGCCATTAGGAGACAGTTTCCAGAGGAAGGGGGACTTTATAAAGGCTTTGAATTGACCCATTTGGTAACGATGAATAAAAAAAGTGATCACAATCACAACTGTCTTACTGTATAAAAACTTTATATGTAGAAACAGCCAACACAAACATTAAAGTCGGTTTGTACAGATTGAAAATGAATTATAGAACATAATGTATAATAATAATAAGTGTCGGCTGCAGACTAATAACAAACACATAAATGCATTACATTACAAGTTTATGTAGGATATGTTAATGAATTAAATTAAGACAAGGCACATTTTGTAAAACAGATGTACAATAAGTGATCTCTGACGGATCCGTGAGCGTCATGTTTCCCACTGGCGGCCGAACCACATGCTGACAGCGGACCGTCACCGGGCGACCCGATGAAGGAGCCGGGACAGTGTGCACATATCGCCGGGATTATAATCATTCGGTCTATAGTGAACGCCACGCTACACACTACCGCGTTTTTCAAAGCAGAAGCAGAAGTGAAGTCCCGTCTCTTACCCGGGACAAAACGCACACAGGCACGGAAGATCGCACCGTCCTTTTTTTCGGAAACCTGTGGACTTGATGTCCTGACAGGCCATAATTCACAATCATTTACCACGATGATGATTAATTGACATACAATAAGCACCGAAAACACACTGAATCATGACCGATCCAACTGATTACCAACCTACTCCGCACTGAGCGCGAACGCAGAGCCAAACGACTACCTCATGTGACGTCAAATGACGCGGTGGTGAAAAAAAGCGTTTTTTCAACACGGTCAAGGAAACTGTCACGTTTTCTATTAAATTTGTGCCCTTATGTCTTGCAAAACAATTTTGGTAACACTTTATAATAACTGCACACTATTAATCATTAGTTAAGCATTACTAAACAGTTAATTCATCATTTATAAAGCATTACTAGAAATAATAAGCAGTTTACAAATACAGCTATAAATGCTTTATTCTTGATTTATAAGTATATATATAATGTGTTTAATAATTGTATTTTCATACTTTATTAATGATCAATTTATTATTTATAAATGAAGTATTGCATTATTTACAAACCAGTTACATTATTTACAAACTAGGTGTTGTCATTGATTAATAGATTACTTAGAAAGTGTGAGTAAATATAGTAGATTCAGGTAGTTATAAAGCATTTAGTAGTGGTCAGTTCACTATGTGTGTGAGCTCATCTAAAGTGAGGACTAGTTATGCTTTGTAAAGCATTTATAAAGGAGATTTAAAGACTCAGTTTTCTTCTAAACAGAAAAAGGAAACAAACACAACACTGTGATCCAGAACATAGAAATATTAACAGCCTTTATAAACGCTTTACAAAGCATAACTAGTCCTCACTTTAGATAAGCTCACAAACATAGTTAACTGACCACTACTAAATGCTTTATAACTACCTGAATTAACCCTGAATTACAGTAGAAATACATGTTAATAAAGCATTTAATAAAGCATTTATTAACACACTAAGTAACTATTACTATATATCTGAATAATAATATGTATTTAAACAGTTTATTAATCATTTACTCACACTTTCTAAGTGATCTTATGAACCACTGACAAATCCTAAATAACCAGTTTGTAAATAATGCTATACTTCATTTAAAAATGATAAACTGATCATTAATAAAGTATGAAAATACAATTATTAAACACATTATAGATATGCTTATAAATCAAGAATAAAGCATTTATAACTGTATTTATAAACGGCTTATTAATGTATATTAATGCTTTATAAATGATTAATTAACTGTTTAATAATGCTTAACTAATGATTAATAGCGTGCAGTTATTATAAAGTGTTACCACAATTTTTAATCCTGCATTTACTTTTCATATGGTATTTTCATACAAGGTTATATAAATAAATTAATAAATAAATAAATAAAAACATGCAACATGGCCTTTAAGTAGTGTTTTCTATGAGTTCACTGTGTAGCCTTCTCCCTGAATCGTGTAGTTAAACTTTCCACATTTATTGTATGTCATTATGTCAGTATCAGTATTTGCTTTCTACCATGCACAAATAAAAATGTCACTGAACCTTTGCTGTGTAATTGTAACAATGAGCACTCAAACACACCAAACCAACAATTACTAAAAACACACAAAAACTGATTTTGCACGGGCACTTTGCACTGCTCCCTAAATCGACGCGTTTATTCATTTGTGGATGTTAACTGAATCTGTAAGTCAGCTCTGCTGTTTACTTCTGAATATTATATTTCATTCTGGTGTGCTTAACGTTATCGCTACTGTGTAATAGTAGCCTATGCTATTCACCAGCTAAACATATCCTATTCAATGCGTTCACACAGTCTATTTCACAGGCATCATTTGAAGTTGCCTATGCACAAACTGTTTGCTCAAGCATAGCGTTTTCTTGGAGTCCACTGTGTGCTTTCTATCATGCACAAATAAAAATGTCACTGAACTTTTTCTGTGTAATTGTAACAATGAGCACTCAAACACACCAAACCAACAATTACTAAAAACACACACAAAAAACTGATTTTGCACAGGCATTTTGCACTAGTAACTCTAAAAGTAATTTCTAATTTCAGGTGTCACTTTGTGGGATAAGAAATCCTTGAGAGAAGATTTGGACACCCGTCCACAGCCCATGACAGATTTGAAGTTCAGTAGCTCTGACTCTCTCTCCAGTAAGTCCAGTCTCCTGGATGTGAGTGCTTCCCTGAAGGCCAGCTTCTTGGCAGGGCTGGTGGAGGTGGGAGGATCTGCCAAGTTCCTGCGTGACACCAAATCCTCAAACCAACAGTCAAGAGTTACAATGTATTACAGTGAAACCTCTAGATTCGAGCAGCTCAATATGACTCAGCTGGGACAGATCACCTACCCTCAGGTCTTTGACCAGAAAACTGCAACTCATGTGGTCACAGGTGTACTATACGGAGCTCAGGCCGTCATGGTGTTTGATCGGACATTTTCAGAAGAGGAAGAAAAGCAGGAGATTGAGGGAGAACTGAATATCATGGTTGAGAAGATTCCTCAATTTTCCATTAAGGGACACGGAGCTGTAAATATGACAGATGCTCAAAAGAAAGTGGCTGAGAATATCGCCTGCACATTTTATGGTGACGTCCGCCTTGAGCAGAACCCCACCACTTTCATGGAGGCCCTAGAGGTGTACAAGAAGCTCCCCACTATACTGAAGGAGAATCCACAGAATGCAGTTCCAATAAAAGTCTGGCTCTATCCTCTTTCTCTACTGGATACAAAAGCTGCTCAGGTCAAGAGAGAAATTAGCACAAGTCTGGTTTCCAACACTGAAGATATAATAGAGGGGCTGGGAGAAGTAGAGAGGACTTGCAACGACCTCTCCAGAAAAACTCTGGTAAATGTTTTCAAAGACATCAAAGAGAGGCTCCGTTTATTTCAGGGCTCTCTTAGCACTTACGAAACGGTGCTCCTGAAAGCAGTGGCCAAGGTCTTGCCTGCTATACGAGGAGGAGAGATGGAGCAACATTCATTGGAAGACATCCTGAAGATCCACTACAGCTCCCCCTTTAATGCTAGCATGCTTAAGCAGTGGTTAGATCATGCAAAGGCTGAACTTAACCTCTTGAGTTTTCACACCAAGATGCTGGAGGGAATCAATACTGAAGACTCAAACAGTTTCAACACCATCCTCTTTAATCCTGATATTGATGTTGTGGTGTGCTTGACCTTCACATCTCTGAAGTATGAAGACCCAGATCTTTCAGCCATGAAGAAGTTTCTGGAATCTGATGAGTTTAAAGGGCTAAATGTGGGAATGAAACACAATTCTAGCATGTTAGCAAAGTGGTTCAACGATCCTGATGCCATCTCAAAGATGAGAGAGAACTTATATCTTTTCAGAAGTTTTTCAGAGACTAATAAAGATGAAAAGAGATATCGATTCATTATTTCGGCCATCTCCGATCCCTCCAGTCCTGGCTCCTCTATCTATCTGTATGAATCAGGGAAGCTGACAGACACACAGTTCCAGCCTGTGTCAAAGCCTCCTCCACCAGAAGTGAAGCAGGTCCTGCCGGACAGTGTGACCCTGAAACTGCAGAAGTCCCCAACTGGAGAAACTGTGCAGTTCAGAGTGGAGTACCAGCTGGTGAAAGTAGATTCTGGTGCTGAGGAACAGTGGATTATCATGAACATAGCTGATGAAGTCTTTAATCTGACTGGATTGGAGTCTGGAAAGCAGTACTCGATCCGCTACAGGACAGTGGGTAAAGTGGGAGTGAGTGAAGCCAGTATCTATCGGTATCTAGACACTATCGGCCCCATACATTCTTCAGGTAAGTGTTATATGCTCTTTTTTTTGCATTAATCTTTATATTTTAAAAATATATATATTTCGCTTCATTCACAGTCAATGTTTGCATTGACAACCATATTTCCTAACATGTGTGGCTATAATTAAATGTGTAACATGTTGTAAAGTGTTTCCCACTTGACTGTATATATGAACGTATTATTTCCTTTGTTCATGTTGTTACAAATAGTCCTTAAAGATGCAGAGTATATTATGTATTTGATGTCTAATGTAGGCTACTATACTTAATCATATGACATTCACAATAAAAAAATACAAAGCCTTGAACAAGTGGCACATACATTTCTCTCTTTTTTTTATTTTTATTTTTTTTTTTACTTTTTTTTTATATTTTTTCACAGAACAAAACAAAAAGAACATTATCTGAGACAAGTGATAAAATAACAAATACAGAGGAAAAAAAAATAATAAATACAAATATTCTGTATATATTGCTGCACCTAATATGCATGTTCACATCTCAACAATCATGATACAATAATATACAGCCCTATAATAATAAAAAAAAAAAAAAAAAAAATATATATATATATATATATATATATATATATATATATATATATATATATATATATATATATATATAAAATAAAAATAAAAAAATAAATAAAAATAATTTATGGATTTAAATATTCTTTAACCATGTGCCATCTCTGATTAAAAAGGTCAGTTTTCAACTGTAACAATGCAGTCATTTTTTCCATCATATACATCTGTTTTAGTCGCTGTTTCCATTCAGTTACAGTTGGTGATTTCGCAGATTTCCAATTAGCCGTAATGTTTTTTTTGGCAATTAGTAGTAATACACGTAAAATATATCTTTGGTCAGCATTGAAAACTTCAACCGATATAACACCCAATAAGGAAAAACTTACATTTGAGGGAACTTCTCTTTTTACAATTTTCTCTATTTCTTTTTTAATATTTACTGGACAGTCCCAAAATATATGTGTATGGTCACCTGTTTTACCACATTGTCTCCAGCACAAAGCTGCAGAGGGGTCTTTTACAAAATTTGAAATAACCAGAGGAGTATGAAAATTACGTATTTTCCAGTCGAATTCCTTCCACTGTTGACTATTAATTCCCTTATGGCACCTATAACAGAGTTTATCCCATAACTCATCATCTATTACTGTATTAGCTTCTATTTCCCACTTTTCCTTAATATTATAAGTGTTTCCAACCATGTCTGTTAACAATCTTTTATAAAGATGAGAAACATGTTTACCAACAGGGAGACGTTTTTCTGAAATTGAGATAAAATATTTTTCTATGCCATTTGGGATTTTGCCAATTCTCTCTTTTTCCTTATGATTTGTAATGTAATGCCTAATTTGCAAATATCTATAAAAATCACTTGAGGGAAGATCAAATTGTTCCTGAAGTTGTGAGAAAGACTTTAATTGTGTTTCTTCAAAGAGCTGATTAAAAATAAAGAGGCCTTTAACTGCCCACCTCCTAAAACCATGGTCGCACATCGAAGGTAGAAAATCTACATTACCCATTATGGGCATAGCTCGAGAAATTGTTCCAACATCCTTAAGCATTTTCTTTACTTCTGCCCATACCTTTATTGTATGTTTTATCCATTCATTTTCAATCTTAATTTTATTGACATGTTTTAGATCCATAAAGGGTAGGGCAGACAGTTGTGCACCCTTAACTTCCCCTTGCTCTATTTGAGTCCACTTCGCTTCCTCATCTCCACTGATCCAAGTCACAATTGCTGCTAGTTGAGCTGCCCAATAATAAAATTTTATATTTGGCAAAGCCAAACCTCCTTTATTTTTAGCCAGATGAAGTGTTTTAAGTTTAATTCTGGGTCTTTTGTGTTGCCATATAAATTGAGAAATTAATTTGTTTAACATATTAAAAGTGGAAATTGGAACTCTTATGGGCAACGACTGGAATAAAAATAGGAAACGTGGGAGCAGGTTCATCCTTACGGTCTCAACTCTGCCAAACAAAGATAAAGGAAGAACCTCCCAACGAACTAGATCACTCTTTATTTGATTAATTAGCTTATTATAGTTTGCCTCAAAAAGTCTTGTAGTTTTAGTTGTGATAATAATCCCCAAGTACCTAAATCCATGTTTAGACCAGTGAAATGACACCATCTCATTTTTGTTTAGGCCATATTCCTGATATCATCATTGCCTCTGATTTATTTTGATTAATTTTGTATCCAGAAATGTCTCCATAATCTTTTAGGCATTGCATTAGTCGAGGTATTGAAGTAAGGGGATGTTTTATAAAGAGCAGGATATCGTCAGCGAAAAGGGAAATTTTATGAACTCTCCCCCCACCGTCCTCAACCCCCTCAATCTGGACATCCTGTCTTATTGCCTCCGCTAGAGGCTCGATACTGAGAGCAAAGAGAATGGGTGAGAGAGAGTCACCCTGTCTTACGCCTCTCTCTATATCAAAAAAGTCAGAACAATGTCCGTTAACTCTAATTTGGGATTTGGGATTCTTGTACAACAGCCGGAACCAAAAGGTAAATTTTTCACTGAAACCCATCTCAATTAATGTTTGTTCTAAAAATGTCCAATCAACCCGATCAAATGCTTTCTCAGCATCTAAGCTGAGAAGCATTGACGTTTGAGTACCCTTTGCCATGAGTGACTGCAGGTTTAATGCTCTCCTTATATTATTTGTCCCTTGGCGGCCTGAAATGAACCCTGTCTGATCTGGTTTTATTAATTTCCTAATGTATTTTTGTACTCTAGTTGCTAAAATAGATGTTAATATTTTATAATCCACACACAGAAGGCTAATAGGACGATAGCTAGAACACTGCAATGGATCTTTTCCTTCCTTATGCAGGACTGTGATGATAGCCTCTGACCATGACTCTGGAGGGTTCCCTGAATTTAACACATAATTATATAACTTACATAATATTGGAGTGAGGTCCTCAACAAACACTTTATAATATTCTCCTGCAAATCCGTCTATTCCTGGCGTTTTGTTATTTTTTAATTTAATAATTGTTTCTTTTACCTCTTTTTCTCTAATTGGCTCTTCTAACGCAGAGGCTTCATCCGTCGTCAATTTGTCTAATTTAAGATTTTTAAAGAAATCATGTATTTTTTCTTCTTTCGATTCCTGATGTTGTCCCTTATATAATTGTTCGTAATATTTGGCAAAAGAATTTGCTACTGCTTTTGGACTAGTTTCAACATTGTTGGAATGAGGTTGTTTAATTTTAGGAATTGTTCGACTAGCTTGTGCTTTCTGTAGTTGAAATGATAATAACCTGCTAGCCTTGTTCCCCAATTCATAGTATTTTCTATCGATAAACCTAAGGGCACCCTCTGCCTTGTAGGTCAGAATCTCATCTAACTTGTCTCTATTCTCTTTAAGTTTATTAAATACTTCTTGTTTTCCACTTTGTTTATGTTCATTTTCTAATCTCTTGATTTCAGTTTCAAGTTCTACTTGTTTTTTAAGTCTGTCTTTCTTTAACTTTGATCCTATATAGATATTATTTCCCCCCTTATTGTGGCTTTTCCTGCGTCCCATAAAACAGTAGGTGAGACCATTCCATTATCGTTCAAAGCAAAATATTCCATTATAGCTGACCTTATCTCCTCTCTTATTTTAACATCTGTCAATAATGAAACATTAATTCTCCAATACTTCGTACATGGTTCCAATCCCAAATCAAGTGACATTTGTACTGGACTATGATCTGAAGTGGTTATTGGCTCAATGACACAGTTTTTAACTCGGTGTGTGTCCTTTTTGGACACCAAAAAATGATCCAACCGTGAGTAGCTTCCAAGCACTTGTGCCATAAAGGTGAAGTCTCTCTCTTTTGGATGAAGGTGTCGCCAAGCATCTATCAACCCTAATTCCTTCATCATATTCATTAGACTTGAGGATGAGGATTTGAGGATGATGGTAACTTATCTAATCTATTATTTAGTACGCAATTTAAATCCCCACCCATTAAAAAAAAACCTTCCCCATGATCTGCTACCAAATGTGGACAATCTTCATTTGGTGCATACGCATTCAAAAGAGTTAATTTAAAACCTGCAATCCTTCCTATGACCATAACATAACGACCCTCGGTATCCTGGAAAACTTTTTCACAATGAAAGTACACAGACCTACTAAATAGTATAGCTACACCCCTCTTTTTACGTTTCCCATAAGAGCTACTGTAAACCTGGTCCACCCATTCTCTTTTTAATTTTTGGTGTTCTGTTTCTGTGAGGTGAGTTTCTTGCAGTAAGGCTATAGAGCACTGCATTTTCTTTAACTGCCCCAGTATCTTTTTCCTTTAAATTGGGTTATTTATTCCTTTTATGTTATAGGTAATTAAATTAAGTAATGCAATCATTGTATTTATACTGATTTATGTATCACAGCCCGCACCTCTCATAAGCATCTGTTAGACAAAAACAAATAAAATAATTTAACTCCAAATGTACAAAGTTAAAGAAAAAGAAATTTGCAACCTGCCTCAGATAAAACAAAACAATAACATTATGAACATAGAACAGAACTTCCACATTTCCAGTCAGACACAGAAAATAAACTATAACCATGTCTGACCCCCGGTGATAATGGGACAGAGAGTGGTGACCTAATCCCTCTGTGGAGAAAAGCACCCAATGTGCAATAATGACCAATATTACACTAGCATGTAAGAAAGGTCTTAATGAGTGTGAACCACTCATGTAAACATCAAGAGTCCGTCAGATCTTTGTCATTTTTTTTTTTTTTACCCTTTGTGACAACTTTACTTTTTTATTTTGTATTATGCTGTTATTGCTTTCAGTCTATGCATTGTTCATACACACTCAACATTATGTGTGCCCTTAGCAGCCCTAGTCTTAAATCAAACTGAAATAAATTTCAAGTGTTATATACCCCCGACTAATCATCTTCCTCTTGAATCATAGCCTTCAAGTCAGCTATCGCCAGCATGTTGGTTCTCCTCCTCTTCGCGCTGATGTTCCCTCCTCCAGTTAGTTTCTCCTCGATGCACTCTTTCTCTCCGCACTGCACCTCTACACCCATCTCTCTCAAAGTATCCGCGGCGTTTGTCAGCGAAGGAAAAGTTTTTTCTCCCGAGTCCATCTTGACTTTCAGTCATGCTGGATACAGACACTTTGCCTGGATGCCCTTCTGCTTTAGCTGCTTGACGACTGCGTGAACCTTAGCTCGCTTCTTTTGTAGCTCAGGAGAATAATCTTGATCAAAGAAGATCCTCTTGTCTTGAAACAACACCTTTCCTTGGCTCCATGCTTGCTGCAAAACGATGTCTTTCACCGCTGCGTCGAGGAATCTCACAATGATTGATCTGGGGGGAGCCGCTGGATCTGTCGGTTTGGACTGAAGTGAGCGGTGCACTCTTTCAATTTTAATGTCCAAATTAGGTGGTAATGTCAGTACTTTGGGGAGCAGGGCTTTCACAAACGCAACCACATCTCCATGTTCACTCTCCTCCGGTATTTGAAATATTCAAAGGTTGTTTCTCCTCAGCCTGTTTTGTAAATCATCACATACAGCTGTGAGTTGTTTTTCGCGTTGAAACAGGTACTGTATCACACGGAGCTGCCCTGCCCCCGGATCTTCCACATCGCTCACTCTCCTCTCCAGCTCACCGATCCTCTGCTGGTGGTCACCGAGCTGCTCCTTGATATCTGTCACAGTCTTTTCCAAGCGTTCAAGAGTCTTTGTTGTTTGTTTATGTCCCTGGCTGTTTTCTTCGCGGAGTTTTCTCATTTCTTGTAACAAAGACATTTCGCCCTCACGTGCTATCTGTTCCTCGCGGCTAGTAGCATCTAAGCTAGCGCTGTTCGTGCTCGGTGGTTTATTGTCAGTTTCTTTCGAATGTCCTGGTTTTCCTTGTCCTCTCGTTTTCGATGTGGTAGTCATCTTGTTCAAGGGTTATTTTCCACCTTGAAAGCTTTATATATCTGCAGTTGTCACTGTTTTCTAACTTTTTTCTGACGGAGCCTTGTCTCTAACCTGTTGTTCCAACCATGACGTCACCGGAAGCCGTACATTTCTCTTTATAAAAACCAATAGGACATTTAAAACCCTCTGGTGCTCCTCATTCGCGAGTCACACTTATTCTCTTTGCGGTCAAAAGTGACCGGACACCTGAAATTGTTTTATTTTGTCAAATTTGTAAAATATAAAATTGTATTTTGAGAGGATTTTATGGTAATTATTAATTATGGTCCATTTTTGCCATTGAAAATAATTTAAAAACAAATTCACATTTTTTAAAATATTTTTTCAATTAATGCAGTATTTCAGATTAATATAGAAATTTATATTTTAAATATAAAAATTATAAATAAAAAAATTAAATAGGCAGATTTATGTTTGCCTTTTAAATCAATTTCTGAAGGCAGATTAACGCCATCTGTTGTAATTTCATGGTGTTACCACAAGATGCCTGTGTAGCCCTCTAAGGAGAGGCTTGTGAATTCTCTAGTAGTTTTTGGACAAAATTACTTACTTTTAAGATGTAGATTTGAATGTATTTTTTTTAAAGTAATTCTCAAATAATACTTTTTTTGGATTATGTTTTTGCATTATTATAACTACAGCCAAACCTGAATACAGAGACTTTTTGTTACACATAACATTAAAATTCAATAGAAATGTAACAAAAATAAACAGGAATGCTTTTTCACAGCTCTCATTTCAACCTCTTATTTCAGTCTTCTGACTCATTTTTTCTGTATGGTAGTAGCCCTAACAGTTCATTTGTGTGTATAACTGTGTGTGTGTGTGTGTGTGTGTGTGTGTGTGTGTGTGTGTGTGTGTGTGTGTGTGTGTGTGTGTGTGTGTGTGTGTGTGTGTGGGTGGGTGGGTGGGTGGGTCTGTTTTGCACTTTTGATGTTTTAGAATGTAATTCCTTTCTTGCTGTCCACTTTTTTACTGCATTGTGGTTGAATTATTGATTTCATTTTACATATTTGTTTTATTACAATCACACCAGTCAGTGCAGTGTGTGTGTGTGTGTGTGTTTGTGTGTGTGTGTGTGTGTGTGTGTGTGTGTGTGTGTGTGTGTGTGTGTGTGTGTCTGTTTTGCACTATTGATGTTTTAGAGTTTCACCCCTTCATTGCTGAGCACTTTTTTTTCTGCATCGTGGGCGATTTGTAGATTGAACAAATCGTACAATTGTGTTTTTGTCGATTTCACATTCCTTTCCTAGGGTCGGTCATTTTTGATCGAAGAGCACAAGTGTGACTACATTTTTTATGACCACTTAGCCTGCTCGAACCATGCCCTCAATGTTTTTGTGTGTTCACATTCCAAATGCCATAAAAGTCACCAAGTTTCATACCATTCCGATGAAGCTGTGATTTAAACGAAAATTGAACTAAAACAGACCAAAGAGCACCAGATGATATAGCTGACATAAAAATAAAATAAATAAATGCTGGACAGCACGGCATCCTAAAGTGCCGAGAATGCCAAGAGTTGATAGTTGCCCGTTCAGTGATGGTAAGGTTACAGTTTTCTGGATTGAAGAAAAGGCAGTCTGACTCCCTTTGGGAGCTTGGGAGCATAGCAGGCGGTGCAAAAGTCACACCTTGCAGGGCTGGCTAAACCAATAAGTAGGGTGGAATTTCTGGCAGGAGTTTCCTCTGTGGGGAAGATTTATGAGTCTCTGTTCTAAGCGTGCTCATTTGCATGTGCAGCTGGATTGGTTTCTGGTGATGAAACTAAGAAAGATTCTTGTAATACTAATATATTGCACAGCTATCGGCATATCATGTACACAATCATTTCGATCTTCAAAGTACCAATTTATAGAGACCAAACATGGTATAAGTGGGTTCTATAATAAGATATATAGTATCAAAGAGATAATAGTATCAGCAGATAATAGTATTAAAAGACACAACACAAGACAGTAAATCATTCACAAAATGTTCTGGAATGCATGTTAATTTCATGTTAATCAGTTCATCGATAAATGAATGCAGGAGAGTCTGTATTAAAGATTGTCTCTGTCTTCCCATTGTCTCTCTGTTGAGCATGTGGCCACATTCTTTTAACACCAATAAAACACACTTATTAAATTGTGGTCATGGTAACTAGGACCGTCTTGCCCTGTTTGGGGGAATGGGACCACAGATCCCAGAGTGAAGTTTGAAGATTTTTTTGGTACATATACCAAATAATTGTGTATGATTTGTCTCAGTCGTTACCATTTCTACTAGTGCTTAACCGAACCCTCTGAGCGTCCCATACGCTTGTATAACACCAAAACACAACATAAATTCACAAAAGACATCAATTTTATTCGCTTGCTGTAATCCTAATCTTTAGAATCCATACTGCGACTGTGACACATCGTCATATGAATGACTTTTGGTGGCGCTTTTGACATTTTCACAATAAATAAATGATTGTGATTACACTTGTCTGTCAGTGATGTTTTCTTCATAACGTTACATAGTTTGAAGAAATGGTTATGTGTTAGGCGTAGCGGCCTAACCTAGCGGCTCAAAACATCTTTTTAATGCTATATTGTTTCTAAAATCGTTATTTTCCAAATTCCACCACATCTGTTCATTACGTTTTATTATGTTTAAATTATGTATAAAAAGGGTATATTTAGGTAAAAGGAAAATTATGGCGCTTTTCCACTACACAGTACCAGCTCGCCTCGACTCGACTCGGCTCTGTTTGGTTTTCCACTGTGTAAAAGTTGTACCTGTACCTGCTTCCAGGTACTTTTTTTCGTAATGCCTCCGGCGAGGTTCTAAGCGGGCTGAGGCGAGCTGAGGCGATACTAAAATGTGACGTGAAAACACGGCAGACTGCTGATTGGTCAGAGAGAATCATTATTCACTGCGTCATCATTGCACTCGCCAGACGCAAGTATCCCGAATAAAAAAACAGCAAAAACAAAAACATCCAAAAACAGCATACACTCGATTTCCTCCATTGTCCTGTGTGTGTGGGTAGCGGGTGTGTTTCGCGTAGAAGATTAAGTCACAGTAGTTTCCTGCGGCGTCGCTATGACGACCAGGTACTATTGTGGAGGTACTATCTGCAATGGAAAACGGAGCGAAAAGCGAGCCGAGTCGAGCTGAGTCGAGGCGAGGCGAGGCGAGTCGAGTCGAGCTGGTACTGGTAATGGAAAAGCACCATTATACAGATATCTTTATGCTATGAAAGATTTGTAAATATGTGACTTTCAGTAGCTGTAAAAACGTAATAATGTTACGCTTAAATGTTGCAGATACGTCCTCATTATACATTTTAGCACCTATCCACATGTACAAAAAACTTGTCTCTGAAAATTGCGTATTAATACCTACGTATTAACAATGGGACCAGGCTGTTCAATGATAAAATGAGAAAGATGAGAACAGATTCTATATTTTAGCAGATTAAATCTTAATATACTGTATGAATTAGTTCCCCACATCATGACAGCAATATTAGGAAAGGCAAGGCAAGTTTATTTATATAGCACATTTCATACACAGTGGCAATTCAAAGTAGCCTGGTTCTACCAGACTCTCGTACATTTCATTTGTACAGAGAGTCTGGCCTCTCTCCATTGAGAAACGTTTACTTCCTTGTAGGCGGGTTCTCTTTTAAAGTTCAAAACTATTGGATCTGCCCAGAGTCACTCAGGATCTGCCTAGCCAATCGCTAACGTGTGGTCGTCCGAATGATCAGAGGATTATGTTTAGAATAAGATGTCTGTCTTTTATAAAGTTTACAAAGCGACGAGAATACTTTTTGTGCGCAAAAACAAACAAAAATAACGACTTTATTCCACTATTAATTTCCTTCTCTCTGTTCCTCGAGTCTTGATAGAGCAGCGCGTCTGTGTTGTACGTCACACGTAGGATCACTATTGGCCGACGCTAGTCATGTGTGTGATCACATCAACGTCATCGTTCTCAGCCACTCCCTCTGTTCGCTGATTGGTCCTACAAAAAATTGGTTTCTGGAAACCTAAGAATATACAGCAGTCCCAGACGTAGTACTGAAGGAAAATGAAATTGAGCGGAAGTGCGTAGGAGGGCGCAGCCAGGCTAAATTCAAAGTGCTTTACATAGAAGAAATTAAAATAATAAAAAGAAATAAGAATAATTAAAACAGTTTAGAAAAATAAAAAATAAAATACAGTACAGTCGGACGAACATTGGCACAGTGCTCATTCATTAAATGCACAGCTAACAGAAGTGTTTTGAGTCTGGATTTGAAAGTGACTACAGTAGGAGCACGTCTGATCTCCTCTGGAAGCTGGTTCCAGCATAATAGCTGAAAGCGGACTCGTCATGCTTAGAGTGAACCCTTGGTATTTCTAGCTGATATGATCCTAGTGATCTGAGTGATCTGTTGGGTTTATATTCAGTGAACATATCTGCAATGTATTGAGGTCCTAGGCCATTAAATGATTTATATACCAGTAATAATACTTTAAAATCAATATTACAGACAACACAACTCACCGTATTCTCTGTTGTCAGCTTGTCTTATTGCAAATACTTGAACGAGTTGAACGTGCTTTAAGCCAATAACTAAACCTGTATATCTGACATTAAATCCCCATACTCTGTGACTTTAAGTAGACACTATTGATGACAACAATGCGTTTGTGAACATGAAGGAAACTTTTGATATTTACTGTTAAAATCACACATTTAAATAGGATCACTTTCTCTTGCCCTGATAATCACACTCTTCATGTCTGTTGATTTCCACAGCCACAGATGTTCCCAAGACCAGGAGCGAGTTCCTTCAGTGTAAGTCAGAACACAAGCAGAGAAACTCACTGAGTGTGTTCATGTTCTTCCTGGAGAAGCTGAGAGAAAACATGACAGAAGAGTTTTAGAGCTGATCATGTGAATGATGATTACACTGCACTGAGACACTGCTGATATACTGAACATGAAGAGTTCAGATACAGTAGAAGATCAGATTCATAACTCCTGATTGTGATGTGTTTTCTCTCCATCAGATTCCCGTCAGCTCACTCTGGATCTGAACACAGTGGGTAAAGTCCTCCATCTGTCTGAGGAGAACAGAGTGATTACTAACATTGACACAGAGCTTCAGCCCTATCCTGATCATCCAGACAGATTTGATGTTGTGTGGCAGGTGTTGTGTAGAGAGTGTGTGTGTGGACGCTCCTACTGGGAGATTGAGTGGAGTGGGTTTGGTGTGTTTACATCAGTGTCATATAAGAGCATCTGCAGGAAGGGACAGGGAGATGAGTGTGTGTTTGGATATAATGATCAGTCCTGGAGTTTGTTCTGCTCTTCCTCCAGTTACTCATTCAGACACAATGGCATAAAGACTGATTTCCCTGTAGGGTGCAGCAGTAGAGTAGGAGTGTATGTGGATCCCAGTGCAGGAACTCTGTCCTTCTACAGTGTCGACGGAGAGACAATGAGCCTCCTCCACACAGTCCAGACCACATTCACTCAGCCGCTCTATCCGGGGTTTGGGGCTATTGCTGGATCATTGAAACTGTTGATGAATGAGAAAAGCCTGTAGAAAGATTCTACCCATAATGCTTTGAGCTCATGATAAATCAGTAACAATGAGATGTTACAGAGTCTCTTATTCTCTCTTCATTACATTAATAACAGCTGAACTTCTGTACCTGCAATATCATGTCAGAATAACCAACGCATTCAACTGTGTAATAAATCCTCTTATAGACATCAGTGTGTGTGACGGTGTGTATCTTCCTCATATAGACATCAGTGTGTGTGACGGTGTGTGTCTTCCTCATATAGTCATCAGTGTGTGTGACGGTGTGTGTCTTCCTCATATAGTCATCAGTGTGTGTGTGACGGTGTGTATCTTCCTCATATAGTCATCAGTGTGTGTGTGACGGTGTGTATCTTCCTCATATAGTCATCAGTGTGTGTGACGGTGTGTGTCTTCCTCATATAGTCATCAGTGTGTGTGACGGTGTGTGTCTTCCTCATATAGACATCAGTGTGTGTGACGGTGTGTATCTTCCTCATATAGTCATCAGTGTGTGTGACGGTGTGTGTCTTCCTCATATAGTCATCAGTGTGTGTGACGGTGTGTATCTTCCTCATATAGTCATCAGTGTGTGTGACGGTGTGTGTCTTCCTCATATAGTCATCAGTGTGTGTGACGGTGTGTATCTTCCTCATATAGACATCAGTGTGTGTGACGGTGTGTATCTTCCTCATATAGACATCAGTGTGTGTGACGGTGTGTATCTTCCTCATATAGTCATCAGTGTGTGTGACGGTGTGTGTCTTCCTCATATAGTCATCAGTGTGTGTGACGGTGTGTATCTTCCTCATATAGTCATCAGTGTGTGTGACGGTGTGTGTCTTCCTCATATAGTCATCAGTGTGTGTGACGGTGTGTATCTTCCTCATATAGACATCAGTGTGTGTGACGGTGTGTGTCTTCCTCATATAGTCATCAGTGTGTGTGTGACGGTGTGTATCTTCCTCATATAGTCATCAGTGTGTGTGACGGTGTGTGTCTTCCTCATATAGTCATCAGTGTGTGTGACGGTGTGTGTCTTCCTCATATAGTCATCAGTGTGTGTGACGGTGTGTGTCTTCCTCATATAGTCATCAGTGTGTGTGACGGTGTGTGTCTTCCTCATATAGTCATCAGTGTGTGTGACGGTGTGTGTCTTCCTCATATAGACATCAGTGTGTGTGACGGTGTGTATCTTCCTCATGTAGACATCAGTGTGTGTGACGGTGTGTGTCTTCCTCATATAAACATCAGTGTGTGTGACGGTGAGTGTCTTCCTCATATAAACATCAGTGTGTGTGACGTTGTGTGTCTTCCTCATATAGACATCAGTGTGTGTGACGGTGTGTGTCTTCCTCATATAGTCATCAGTGTGTGTGACGGTGAGTGTCTTCCTCATATAGTCATCAGTGTGTGTGTGACGGTGTGTGTCTTCCTCATATAGACATCAGTGTGTGTGTGACGGTGTGTGTCTTCCTCATATAGAGATCAGTGTGTGTGACGGTGTGTGTCTTCCTCATATAGAGATCAGTGTGTGTGTGACGGTGTGTGTCTTCCTCATGTAGACATCAGTGTGTGTGACGGTGTGTGTCTTCCTCATATAGTCATCAGTGTGTGTGACGGTGTGTGTCTTCCTCATATAGTCATCAGTGTGTGTGTGACGGTGTGTGTCTTCCTCATATAGACATCAGTGTGTGTGACGGTGTGTGTCTTCCTCATATAGACATCAGTGTGTGTGACGGTGTGTGTCTTCCTCATATAGACATCAGTGTGTGTGTGACGGTGTGTATCTTCCTCATATAGACATCAGTGTGTGTGACGGTGTGTGTCTTCCTCATATAGACATCAGTGTGTGTGTGACGGTGTGTATCTTCCTCATGTAGACATCAGTGTGTGTGACGGTGTGTGTCTTCCTCATATAGTCATCAGTGTGTGTGTGACGGTGTGTGTCTTCCTCATATAGTCATCAGTGTGTGTGTGACGGTGTGTATCTTCCTCATATAGACATCAGTGTGTGTGACGGTGTGTGTCTTCCTCATATAGTCATCAGTGTGTGTGACGGTGTGTGTCTTCCTCATATAGTCATCAGTGTGTGTGACGGTGTGTGTCTTCCTCATATAGACATCAGTGTGTGTGACGGTGTGTGTCTTCCTCATATAGACATCAGTGTGTGTGTGACGGTGTGTATCTTCCTCATGTAGACATCAGTGTGTGTGACGGTGTGTGTCTTCCTCATATAGTCATCAGTGTGTGTGACGGTGTGTATCTTCCTCATATAGACATCAGTGTGTGTGTGACGGTGTGTATCTTCCTCATGTAGACATCAGTGTGTGTGACGGTGTGTGTCTTCCTCATATAGTCATCAGTGTGTGTGACGGTGTGTGTCTTCCTCATGTAGACATCAGTGTGTGTGTGACGGTGTGTATCTTCCTCATGTAGTCATCAGTGTGTGTGACGGTGTGTGTCTTCCTCATATAGTCATCAGTGTGTGTGTGACGGTGTGTATCTTCCTCATGTAGACATCAGTGTGTGTGACAGTGTGTATCTTCCTCATGTAGACATCAGTGTGTGTGACGGTGTGTGTCTTCCTCATGTAGACATCAGTGTGTGTGACAGTGTGTGTCTTCCTCATATAGTCATCAGTGTGTGTGACGGTGTGTGTCTTCCTCATGTAGACATCGGTGTGTGTGACGGTGTGTGTCTTCCTCATATAGTCATCAGTGTGTGTGACAGTGTGTGTCTTCCTCATATAGTCATCAGTGTGTGTGACGGTGTGTGTCTTCCTCATGTAGACATCAGTGTGTGTGTGACGGTGTGTGTCTTCCTCATATAGTCATCAGTGTGTGTGTGACGGTGTGTGTCTTCCTCATGTAGACATCGGTGTGTGTGACGGTGTGTGTCTTCCTCATATAGTCATCAGTGTGTGTGACAGTGTGTGTCTTCCTCATATAGTCATCAGTGTGTGTGACGGTGTGTGTCTTCCTCATGTAGACATCAGTGTGTGTGTGACGGTGTGTGTCTTCCTCATATAGTCATCAGTGTGTGTGTGACGGTGTGTGTCTTCCTCATATAGTCATCAGTGTGTGTGACGGTGTGTGTCTTCCTCATGTAGACATCAGTGTGTGTGTGACGGTGTGTGTCTTCCTCATATAGTCATCAGTGTGTGTGTGACGGTGTGTGTCTTCCTCATATAGTCATCAGTGTGTGTGACGGTGTGTGTCTTTCTCATATAGTCATCAGTGTGTGTGACGGTGTGTGTCTTCCTCATATAGTCATCAGTGTGTGTGTGACGGTGTGTGTCTTCCTCATATAGACATCAGTGTGTGTGACGGTGTGTGTCTTCCTCATGTAGTCATCAGTGTGTGTGACGGTGTGTGTCTTCCTCATATAGACATCAGTGTGTGTGACGGTGTGTGTCTTCCTCATATAGACATCAGTGTGTGTGACGGTGTGTGTCTTTCTCATATAGTCATCAGTGTGTGTGACGGTGTGTGTCTTCCTCATGTAGACATCAGTGTGTGTGACGGTGTGTGTCTTCCTCATATAGACATCAGTGTGTGTGACGGTGTGTGTCTTCCTCATATAGTCATCAGTGTGTGTGATGGTGTGTGTCTTCCTCATATAGACATCAGTGTGTGTGACGGTGTGTGTCTTCCTCATATAGACATCAGTGTGTGTGACGGTGTGTGTCTTTCTCATATAGTCATCAGTGTGTGTGATGGTGTGTGTCTTCCTCATATAGACATCAGTGTGTGTGACGGTGTGTGTCTTCCTCATATAGACATCAGTGTGTGTGACGGTGTGTGTCTTCCTCATATAGTCATCAGTGTGTGTGATGGTGTGTGTCTTCCTCATATAGACATCAGTGTGTGTGACGGTGTGTGTCTTCCTCATATAGACATCAGTGTGTGTGATGGTGTGTGTCTTCCTCATATAGACATCAGTGTGTGTGACGGTGTGTGTCTTCCTCATATAGTCATCAGTGTGTGTGTGACGGTGTGTGTCTTCCTCATATAGTCATCAGTGTGTGTGACGGTGTGTGTCTTCCTCATATAGTCATCAGTGTGTGTGACGGTGTGTGTCTTTCTCATATAGTCATCAGTGTGTGTGACGGTGTGTGTCTTCCTCATATAGTCATCAGTGTGTGTGTGACGGTGTGTGTCTTCCTCATATAGTCATCAGTGTGTGTGACGGTGTGTGTCTTCCTCATGTAGTCATCAGTGTGTGTGACGGTGTGTGTCTTCCTCATATAGACATCAGTGTGTGTGACGGTGTGTGTCTTCCTCATATAGTCATCAGTGTGTGTGATGGTGTGTGTCTTCCTCATATAGACATCAGTGTGTGTGATGGTGTGTGTCTTCCTCATATAGACATCAGTGTGTGTGACGGTGTGTGTCTTCCTCATATAGTCATCAGTGTGTGTGACGGTGTGTGTCTTCCTCATATAGACATCAGTGTGTGTGACGGTGTGTGTCTTCCTCATATAGACATCAGTGTGTGTGATGGTGTGTGTCTTCCTCATATAGACATCAGTGTGTGTGACGGTGTGTGTCTTCCTCATATAGACATCAGTGTGTGTGATGGTGAGTGTCTTCCTCATATAGTCATCAGTGTGTGTGTGACGGTGTGTGTCTTCCTCATATAGACATCAGTGTGTGTGACGGTGTGTCTTCCTCATATAGTCATCAGTGTGTGTGATGGTGTGTGTCTTCCTCATATAGACATCAGTGTGTGTGACGGTGTGTGTCTTCCTCATATAGTCATCAGTGTGTGTGACGGTGTGTCTTCCTCATATAGTCATCAGTGTGTGTGATGGTGTGTGTCTTCCTCATATAGTCATCAGTGTGTGTGTGACGGTGTGTGTCTTCCTCATATAGTCATCAGTGTGTGTGATGGTGTGTGTCTTCCTCATATAGTCATCAGTGTGTGTGTGACGGTGTGTGTCTTCCTCATATAGTCATCAGTGTGTGTGACGGTGTGTGTCTTCCTCATATAGTCATCAGTGTGTGTGATGGTGTGTATCTTCCTCATATAGTCATCAGTGTGTGTGACGGTGTGTGTCTTCCTCATATAGTCATCAGTGTGTGTGACGGTGTGTCTTCCTCATATAGTCATCAGTGTGTGTGATGGTGTGTGTCTTCCTCATATAGTCATCAGTGTGTGTGACGGTGTGTGTCTTCCTCATATAGTCATCAGTGTGTGTGATGGTGTGTGTCTTCCTCATATAGTCATCAGTGTGTGTGTGACGGTGTGTGTCTTCCTCATATAGTCATCAGTGTGTGTGACGGTGTGTGTCTTCCTCATATAGTCATCAGTGTGTGTGACGGTGTGTGTCTTCCTCATATAGTCATCAGTGTGTGTGTGACGGTGTGTGTCTTCCTCATATAGACATCAGTGTGTGTGTCTTCCTCATATAGACATCAGTGTGTGTGTGACGGTGTGTGTCTTCCTCATATAGACATCAGTGTGTGTGACGGTGTGTGTCTTCCTCATATAGTCATCAGTGTGTGTGACGGTGTGTGTCTTCCTCATATAGTCATCAGTGTGTGTGTGACGGTGTGTGTCTTCCTCATATAGACATCAGTGTGTGTGACGGTGTGTGTCTTCCTCATATAGACATCAGTGTGTGTGACGGTGTGTGTCTTCCTCATATAGTCATCAGTGTGTGTGATGGTGTGTGTCTTCCTCATATAGTCATCAGTGTGTGTGACGGTGTGTGTCTTCCTCATATAGTCATCAGTGTGTGTGATGGTGTGTGTCTTCCTCATATAGTCATCAGTGTGTGTGATGGTGTGTGTCTTCCTCATATAGTCATCAGTGTGTGTGTGACGGTGTGTGTCTTCCTCATATAGACATCAGTGTGTGTGACGGTGTGTGTCTTCCTCATATAGACATCAGTGTGTGTGTCTTCCTCATATAGTCATCAGTGTGTGTGACGGTGTGTGTCTTCCTCATATAGACATCAGTGTGTGTGTCTTCCTCATATAGACATCAGTGTGTGTGACGGTGTGTGTCTTCCTCATATAGTCATCAGTGTGTGTGATGGTGTGTGTCTTCCTCATATAGTCATCAGTGTGTGTGATGGTGTGTGTCTTCCTCATATAGTCATCAGTGTGTGTGTGACGGTGTGTGTCTTCCTCATATAGACATCAGTGTGTGTGACGGTGTGTGTCTTCCTCATATAGACATCAGTGTGTGTGTCTTCCTCATATAGACATCAGTGTGTGTGACGGTGTGTGTCTTCCTCATATAGTCATCAGTGTGTGTGATGGTGTGTGTCTTCCTCATATAGTCATCAGTGTGTGTGACGGTGTGTGTCTTCCTCATATAGTCATCAGTGTGTGTGATGGTGTGTGTCTTCCTCATATAGTCATCAGTGTGTGTGACGGTGTGTGTCTTCCTCATATAGTCATCAGTGTGTGTGATGGTGTGTGTCTTCCTCATATAGTCATCAGTGTGTGTGACGGTGTGTGTCTTCCTCATATAGTCATCAGTGTGTGTGATGGTGTGTGTCTTCCTCATATAGTCATCAGTGTGTGTGTGACGGTGTGTGTCTTCCTCATATAGACATCAGTGTGTGTGACGGTGTGTGTCTTCCTCATATAGACATCAGTGTGTGTGTCTTCCTCATATAGTCATCAGTGTGTGTGTGACGGTGTGTGTCTTCCTCATATAGACATCAGTGTGTGTGACGGTGTGTGTCTTCCTCATATAGTCATCAGTGTGTGTGACGGTGTGTGTCTTCCTCATATAGACATCAGTGTGTGTGACGGTGTGTGTCTTCCTCATATAGTCATCAGTGTGTGTGACGGTGTGTGTCTTCCTCATATAGACATCAGTGTGTGTGACGGTGTGTGTCTTCCTCATATAGACATCAGTGTGTGTGACGGTGTGTGTCTTCCTCATATAGTCATCAGTGTGTGTGACGGTGTGTGTCTTCCTCATATAGACATCAGTGTGTGTGTGTCTTCCTCATATAGACATCAGTGTGTGTGATGGTGTGTGTCTTCCTCATATAGTCATCAGTGTGTGTGACGGTGTGTGTCTTCCTCATATAGACATCAGTGTGTGTGACGGTGTGTGTCTTCCTCATATAGTCATCAGTGTGTGTGACGGTGTGTGTCTTCCTCATATAGTCATCAGTGTGTGTGACGGTGTGTGTCTTCCTCATATAGTCATCAGTGTGTGTGACGGTGTGTGTCTTCCTCATATAGACATCAGTGTGTGTGTCTTCCTCATATAGACATCAGTGTGTGTGACGGTGTGTGTCTTCCTCATATAGTCATCAGTGTGTGTGATGGTGTGTGTCTTCCTCATATAGTCATCAGTGTGTGTGATGGTGTGTGTCTTCCTCATATAGTCATCAGTGTGTGTGTGACGGTGTGTGTCTTCCTCATATAGACATCAGTGTGTGTGACGGTGTGTGTCTTCCTCATATAGACATCAGTGTGTGTGTCTTCCTCATATAGACATCAGTGTGTGTGACGGTGTGTGTCTTCCTCATATAGTCATCAGTGTGTGTGATGGTGTGTGTCTTCCTCATATAGTCATCAGTGTGTGTGACGGTGTGTGTCTTCCTCATATAGTCATCAGTGTGTGTGATGGTGTGTGTCTTCCTCATATAGTCATCAGTGTGTGTGACGGTGTGTGTCTTCCTCATATAGTCATCAGTGTGTGTGATGGTGTGTGTCTTCCTCATATAGTCATCAGTGTGTGTGACAGTGTGTGTCTTCCTCATATAGTCATCAGTGTGTGTGATGGTGTGTGTCTTCCTCATATAGTCATCAGTGTGTGTGTGACGGTGTGTGTCTTCCTCATATAGACATCAGTGTGTGTGACGGTGTGTGTCTTCCTCATATAGACATCAGTGTGTGTGTCTTCCTCATATAGTCATCAGTGTGTGTGACGGTGTGTGTCTTCCTCATATAGTCATCAGTGTGTGTGACGGTGTGTGTCTTCCTCATATAGTCATCAGTGTGTGTGACGGTGTGTGTCTTCCTCATATAGTCATCAGTGTGTGTGTGACGGTGTGTGTCTTCCTCATATAGTCATCAGTGTGTGTGACAGCGTGTGTCTTCCTCATATAGACATCAGTGTGTGTGACGGTGTGTGTCTTCCTCATATAGACATCAGTGTGTGTGTCTTCCTCATATAGTCATCAGTGTGTGTGTGACGGTGTGTGTCTTCCTCATATAGACATCAGTGTGTGTGACGGTGTGTGTCTTCCTCATATAGTCATCAGTGTGTGTGACGGTGTGTGTCTTCCTCATATAGACATCAGTGTGTGTGACGGTGTGTGTCTTCCTCATATAGTCATCAGTGTGTGTGACGGTGTGTGTCTTCCTCATATAGACATCAGCGTGTGTGACGGTGTGTGTCTTCCTCATATAGACATCAGTGTGTGTGACGGTGAGTGTCTTCCTCATATAGTCATCAGTGTGTGTGACGGTGTGTGTCTTCCTCATATAGACATCAGTGTGTGTGACGGTGTGTGTCTTCCTCATATAGACATCAGTGTGTGTGACGGTGTGTGTCTTCTTCATATAGACATCAGTGTGTGTGATGGTGTGTGTCTTCCTCATATAGACATCAGTGTGTGTGACGGTGTGTGTCTTCTTCATATAGACATCAGTGTGTGTGATGGTGTGTGTCTTCCTCATATAGTCATCAGTGTGTGTGACGGTGTGTGTCTTCCTCATATAGACATCAGTGTGTGTGACGGTGTGTGTCTTCCTCATATAGTCATCAGTGTGTGTGACGGTGTGTGTCTTCCTCATATAGACATCAGTGTGTGTGACGGTGTGTGTCTTCCTCATGTAGACATCAGTGTGTGTGACGGTGTGTGTCTTCCTCATATAGTCATCAGTGTGTGTGATGGTGTGTGTCTTCCTCATATAGACATCAGTGTGTGTGACGGTGTGTGTCTTCCTCTTATAGACATCAGTGTGTGTGATGGTGTGTGTCTTCCTCATATAGACATCAGTGTGTGTGTGACGGTGTGTGTCTTCCTCTTATAGACATCAGTGTGTGTGATGGTGTGTGTCTTCCTCATATAGTCATCAGTGTGTGTGACGGTGTGTATCTTCCTCATATAGTCATCAGTGTGTGTGACGGTGTGTGTCTTCTTCATATAGACATCAGTGTGTGTGATGGTGTGTGTCTTCCTCATATAGTCATCAGTGTGTGTGACGGTGTGTGTCTTCCTCATATAGACATCAGTGTGTGTGACGGTGTGTGTCTTCCTCATATAGTCATCAGTGTGTGTGACGGTGTGTGTCTTCCTCATATAGACATCAGTGTGTGTGATGGTGTGTGTCTTCCTCATATAGACATCAGTGTGTGTGACGGTGTGTGTCTTCCTCATATAGACATCAGTGTGTGTGTGACGGTGTGTGTCTTCCTCATATAGACATCAGTGTGTGTGACGGTGTGTGTCTTCCTCATATAGTCATCAGTGTGTGTGTGACGGTGTGTGTCTTCCTCATATAGACATCAGTGTGTGTGATGGTGTGTGTCTTCCTCATATAGTCATCAGTGTGTGTGATGGTGTGTGTCTTCCTCATATAGACATCAGTGTGTGTGACGGTGTGTGTCTTCCTCATATAGTCATCAGTGTGTGTGACGGTGTGTGTCTTCCTCATATAGACATCAGTGTGTGTGACGGTGTGTGTCTTCCTCATATAGACATCAGTGTGTGTGTGACGGTGTGTGTCTTCCTCATATAGACATCAGTGTGTGTGACGGTGTGTGTCTTCCTCATATAGTCATCAGTGTGTGTGTGACGGTGTGTGTCTTCCTCATATAGACATCAGTGTGTGTGATGGTGTGTGTCTTCCTCATATAGTCATCAGTGTGTGTGACGGTGTGTGTCTTCCTCATATAGTCATCAGTGTGTGTGTGACGGTGTGTGTCTTCCTCATATAGACATCAGTGTGTGTGATGGTGTGTGTCTTCCTCATATAGACATCAGTGTGTGTGACGGTGTGTGTCTTCCTCATATAGTCATCAGTGTGTGTGACGGTGTGTGTCTTCCTCATATAGACATCAGTGTGTGTGTGACGGTGTGTGTCTTCCTCATATAGACATCAGTGTGTGTGACGGTGTGTGTCTTCCTCATATAGTCATCAGTGTGTGTGTGACGGTGTGTGTCTTCCTCATATAGACATCAGTGTGTGTGATGGTGTGTGTCTTCCTCATATAGTCATCAGTGTGTGTGACGGTGTGTGTCTTCCTCATATAGACATCAGTGTGTGTGACGGTGTGTGTCTTCCTCATATAGTCATCAGTGTGTGTGACGGTGTGTGTCTTCCTCATATAGACATCAGTGTGTGTGTGACGGTGTGTGTCTTCCTCATATAGACATCAGTGTGTGTGACGGTGTGTGTCTTCCTCATATAGACATCAGTGTGTGTGTGACGGTGTGTGTCTTCCTCATATAGACATCAGTGTGTGTGACGGTGTGTGTCTTCCTCATATAGTCATCAGTGTGTGTGTGACGGTGTGTGTCTTCCTCATATAGACATCAGTGTGTGTGATGGTGTGTGTCTTCCTCATATAGACATCAGTGTGTGTGTGACGGTGTGTGTCTTCCTCATATAGTCATCAGTGTGTGTGACGGTGTGTGTCTTCCTCATATAGTCATCAGTGTGTGTGACGGTGTGTGTCTTCCTCATATAGACATCAGTGTGTGTGATGGTGTGTGTCTTCCTCATATAGTCATCAGTGTGTGTGACGGTGTGTGTCTTCCTCATATAGACATCAGTGTGTGTGACGGTGTGTGTCTTCCTCATATAGTCATCAGTGTGTGTGACGGTGTGTGTCTTCCTCATATAGACATCAGTGTGTGTGATGGTGTGTGTCTTCCTCATATAGACATCAGTGTGTGTGACGGTGTGTGTCTTCCTCATATAGACATCAGTGTGTGTGTGACGGTGTGTGTCTTCCTCATATAGACATCAGTGTGTGTGACGGTGTGTGTCTTCCTCATATAGTCATCAGTGTGTGTGTGACGGTGTGTGTCTTCCTCATATAGACATCAGTGTGTGTGATGGTGTGTGTCTTCCTCATATAGTCATCAGTGTGTGTGATGGTGTGTGTCTTCCTCATATAGTCATCAGTGTGTGTGATGGTGTGTGTCTTCCTCATATAGACATCAGTGTGTGTGATGGTGTGTGTCTTCCTCATATAGTCATCAGTGTGTGTGATGGTGTGTGTCTTCCTCATATAGACATCAGTGTGTGTGACGGTGTGTGTCTTCCTCATATAGTCATCAGTGTGTGTGTGACGGTGTGTGTCTTCCTCATATAGACATCAGTGTGTGTGTGACGGTGTGTGTCTTCCTCATATAGTCATCAGTGTGTGTGTGACGGTGTGTGTCTTCCTCATATAGTCATCAGTGTGTGTGATGGTGTGTGTCTTCCTCATATAGTCATCAGTGTGTGTGATGGTGTGTGTCTTCCTCATATAGACATCAGTGTGTGTGATGGTGTGTGTCTTCCTCATATAGACATCAGTGTGTGTGACGGTGTGTGTCTTCCTCATATAGTCATCAGTGTGTGTGATGGTGTGTGTCTTCCTCATATAGTCATCAGTGTGTGTGACGGTGTGTGTCTTCCTCATATAGTCATCAGTGTGTGTGTGACGGTGTGTGTCTTCCTCATATAGACATCAGTGTGTGTGATGGTGTGTGTCTTCCTCATATAGTCATCAGTGTGTGTTACGGTGAGTGTCTTCCTCATATAGACATCAGTGTGTGTGACGGTGTGTGTCTTCCTCATATAGACATCAGTGTGTGTGACGGTGTGTGTCTTCCTCATATAGACATCAGTGTGTGTGACGGTGTGTGTCTTCCTCATATAGTCATCAGTGTGTGTGTGACGGTGAGTGTCTTCCTCATATAGTCATCAGTGTGTGTTACGGTGAGTGTCTTCCTCATATAGACATCAGTGTGTGTGTGACGGTGTGTGTCTTCCTCATATAGTCATCAGTGTGTGTGACGGTGTGTGTCTTCCTCATATAGACATCAGTGTGTGTGACGGTGTGTGTCTTCCTCATATAGACATCAGTGTGTGTGACGGTGTGTGTCTTCCTCATATAGTCATCAGTGTGTGTGTGACGGTGAGTGTCTTCCTCATATAGTCATCAGTGTGTGTGATGGTGTGTGTCTTCCTCATATAGTCATCAGTGTGTGTGACGGTGTGTGTCTTCCTCATATAGACATCAGTGTGTGTGACGGTGTGTGTCTTCCTCATATAGTCATCAGTGTGTGTGTGACGGTGAGTGTCTTCCTCATATAGACATCAGTGTGTGTGACGGTGTGTGTCTTCCTCATATAGTCATCAGTGTGTGTGACGGTGTGTGTCTTCCTCATATAGTCATCAGTGTGTGTGTGACGGTGAGTGTCTTCCTCATATAGACATCAGTGTGTGTGACGGTGTGTGTCTTCCTCATATAGTCATCAGTGTGTGTGTGACGGTGAGTGTCTTCCTCATATAGACATCAGTGTGTGTGACGGTGTGTGTCTTCCTCATATAGTCATCAGTGTGTGTGTGACGGTGAGTGTCTTCCTCATATAGACATCAGTGTGTGTGACGGTGTGTGTCTTCCTCATATAGTCATCAGTGTGTGTGTTACGGTGAGTGTCTTCCTCATATAGACATCAGTGTGTGTGACGGTGTGTGTCTTCCTCATATAGTCATCAGTGTGTGTGTGACGGTGAGTGTCTTCCTCATATAGACATCAGCGTGTGTGACGGTGTGTGTCTTCCTCATATAGTCATCAGTGTGTGTTACGGTGAGTGTCTTCCTCATATAGTCATCAGTGTGTGTGACGGTGTGTGTCTTCCTCATATAGACATCAGTGTGTGTGACGGTGTGTGTCTTCCTCATATAGTCATCAGTGTGTGTTACGGTGAGTGTCTTCCTCATATAGTCATCAGTGTGTGTGACGGTGTGTGTCTTCCTCATATAGACATCAGTGTGTGTGACGGTGTGTGTCTTCCTCATATAGACATCAGTGTGTGTGATGGTGTGTGTCTTCCTCATATAGTCATCAGTGTGTGTGACGGTGTGTGTCTTCCTCATATAGACATCAGTGTGTGTGACGGTGTGTGTCTTCCTCATATAGACATCAGTGTGTGTTACGGTGTGTGTCTTCCTCATATAGACATCAGTGTGTGTGACGGTGTGTGTCTTCCTCATATAGACATCAGTGTGTGTGATGGTGTGTGTCTTCCTCATATAGACATCAGTGTGTGTGACGGTGTGTGTCTTCCTCATATAGACTGAACAGATGAATGATGCTCTCCACTTTGTCTCTGTGCAGCACAGGTCTGTAGATGCACCACGTTATGGTCAGAAAATCCTATAGGAGGGCCTGCAACAGACTTATAGGCTCCCTTGATAGAGCCATAGCAGAGATCCAATAGTCTGTTCCCCCGAGTGGGACAGGTGACATACTGGGTGAAACTGCTCAGCGACTTTTTACAGTTGACATGATTAAAATCACCAAGAAAGAAGCACGGGGCACCAGGAGAGATAGATTGTAGTTTTTGAGCTGCTGAAAAGATGACATCAGAAGCGGATCATGTATCTGCTCTGGGGTGGATGTACACTACTGTCAGAAATATTTGGGGGAATTCCCTAGGCAGATAGATGGTCTAAGAGACACCGACAGCAGCTCGATGTCCGTTAAACAAATCTGTTTGTGCACAGTGGCGCCGTGATGCTTCCCCGTCACCTCCGGGTCACGGTCCGAACGGATCAGAACCCCAAAACCATCAATGTTCACGGTAGAATCCAGGTCAGTGTCAGACAGCCACATCTCAGTGAAAGCCATCACACAATCGTCCCAAAACTCGTGCAAAGAGGCCACACACATTTGCAGTTTATCAGTCTTATTCCTTAAGGACTGGACATTAGCCAGCAGTATCGTTGGCAAGGGAAGACATTCCTTTTTCATTAATTTTCTTAGTCGTTGCCGCACTCTGCCCCGTTTCCCTCTCTTCCTGATTTGTTTACCAGGTGTAGCCGGACACCTAAAACTTTGCATTGTCACTGACTAAAAAGTCAAAACACTCAGACACCCCACGACTCAATAGCCGAGTTGCGTCTAGGTCCACCACATAATTGCTTGATTTAAATCCCAGGAGAAAGTCCTTTGTGTATTGGATCCTATCAGGCTTGAAAAACTAACCCTGAGCGATGTTCAGCACGATTGCCAGAAGTCGGAAGAAAATATCTCCATTGTTGGGCCCGATACGCACGGCAGAACACCCATAAACAAACTGAAAAACTTAGTAGTTTAAAAAATAAGGACATTAGACAGAAAAACAAACAGACGCAGACACCTGCTACCGTTGAGCCGCGCCACCTCAGTGTGTGAACCCCAGTTCTTGCATGGCCAGCATATTCACCGGACATGTCACCCATTGACCAGAATACATAAACTGAAGTTCAATCATAATTGTGTGAGAAGAAACTGTGCACGGATTGTGGAATATTTGACCTGTAATTTTTATTAAAAAATCTAAATGCGATTAGAATTTTACTACGCTGCTTTGCTGGTCGTAATGCAGTGAAGCCATGATAAATCTCAAGCACAAAAACTCGCAGTTATAATTAAATGCACTGGGTGGCGCTGTGGAGCGGGTTCAACAAGTTTATTGTTTTTGTCCACATAATGTCGTCTGCCTCACGAAGTTTAGAATTACTTTGATGATAATGATCTAACTAAATAATCTTACGAAATGGAATTACTTTTGGTCAAATTAATTAAGGACATTTTTAAAAGGTTTTACCATAAAGCATCTTGTTTTTATAATCTTTTGTCATGCTTTTGTCAAGAAGTACTTATTTTGATGTTTTGACTAACATACTAAAGCACATGTAAAAACTAGATCTGGGGTGCGTTTCCCGAAAGCATCGTTGGCCAACTATGGTCGCAAGTTCATCGCAATGTCCATTGAACTGTATTGGTAACGACGGAACTTGCGACCATAGTTGGCTAACGATGCTTTCGGGAAACGCACCCCTGATCCAGTGCTATTCACCAGAGGTCGTATAGGTCACACACGTTTGACTCAGGCTTTTCTGCTTAAAGGTGAAGACCCAACTCTGCATGTTTTATAAGATTCCCCTCTCTGTTAAACATCTTTAATTGGACTGTCCTGGGTTTAATACAAGTAGAACAGTCTTTTATGAAGTTATTTCACTTAAGGATATATACGTTTTATATACCTAAGATTATATATTTATTATATATTTCTATATTATATATTTTTTAGATCTATCTATCTATCTATCTATCTATCTATCTATCTATCTATCTATCTATCTATCTATCTATCTATCTATCTATCTATCTATCTATCTATCTAAAGCACGTGTAAAGTACTTGATTATAATTTAGCTGTAGTGTTATTTGATATTACATGTAAAACAAGTTTATTTTTAATGCTTTTAGAATATCATATATAATATTATATACAGTGAATTCTGAAAAACTGAGAAATACAGAGAATGAAGCAAAAAAACCTTTTGCAAACATAATGGAATGTATGACTAGTATATGTTGTTCTGTTACTAAGTCCAAAGTTAAGTGTAATGTACAGATTAAGGCTGCCAAGGCAAACACAAACAGCTTTAATCTGTCAATATTGCAAAAAAATTGTAAAACATTAAGCTAGCACAAATATAGTGCAATAGTATTTTCCGAGAAACAGTCGTCATATGCTGTATTTTGTCTGTAAATTGTCCTTAACGCGTGAATTACTGAAGATGACAGTATAAATATAATAAACCTTTATTTACCCAGGAAAGAAGACTCACTGAGATCTCTTTTAGGGGATTGTCCTGGCCAAGATAGGCAGCTGAGTTTACATAGACAGTTTTTTTACATCAAAGTTACGACATACATAAAAATATAAACAAAAACATCATTACATAAACATAAAACATGCAACTGGTTAAACACATTTACACACCATTAATTTACTCTGACGATTGCTTAATAAAAATTTAAATTAACCTACAATTTTCTAACTTCATCTCAGTCTGGAGAAGATTCCAATCCGAGGCGGCGGCATATTTAAAAGAGGTTTTACCCAGCTCGGCTCTTGCAAAAGGCACACAAAGATTGTGGATTGGGTTAGAGCATAATAATTACCAGGCAATATCTGTTTAATAAGACAGCAAAGATAAGGGGGCAGATAACCTAATATAGCTTTGTAAATCAACAAATACCAGTGCGTTTTTCTTCTAATATTCAACGAAGACCAACCAACCATTTTTATAGATCACAATGGTGTGTTGAAATGGTGTGTGAGTTATAAATCTCAGAGCACCATGGCACAAAGCATCCAGAGAGACAAGAAGATAAGAGGGTGCGTGCTGATACACCATATCCCCATAGTCAAAGACTGGTACAAAAGTAGCAGACACTGATTTCTTCCTCACATTAAATGAAAAGCATGACTTGTTTCTAAAATAAAATCCTATTTTTTTCTTGAGTTTTTGCCTCAAATATTTGAGATGTGAACCAAAGCGCAATGGTTTATCGATAATAGCACAGCACACAGATCTCTGACACGCTTTAGCCAAAGCATTAAGAATGAGGTTAACAATAGCCGTTCTTCTGCTTCTGTGCAAATGTCTTATATTTGAACTGGTCACCTCTGAATTGAGTGATAACGGTCAGCCGACTTGTCCTTTGAAAATCTGCACAGACGTCCTGAAGGATCTCGGAGCCGCAGAGGCACGACTCAAAGCTCTTGAAATCAGACTTGCTGACAGTGAAGCTCAGATTGAGGAAATCAAAAAGGAAAGCAGAGGTGAGACTACTGTTTTTGAAGACCTATGTGCTTAATACTCTGACAAACAATTGCTGTAGGATTTACTTTGTAATGATTTGTGAGATTTCCTTGCAACGTCTGATTGAAAACGGTTTCAAAGAAATGGCATTTATCACATTGACTAGAATGTGAAAATTTGAAGTAGAAAGGCAGAAACAGTATTTTCCTGTAAAACTTACTCCAATAATCTTTGATTTAGAAAGATTTTGTTTTAAAAATTAAAATTAAAATTAAAATGATCAAGGAACAGTGTTGACCTTATATAGAAATAGAGAGCATGTAGTATTAACACAACATCACAGTCAAAGTCCGGGTTCTCCAGAGTATGGAGGCAATGGCGTAACACTGCTGTTGGAGACAGGGGATAAAGTCTATATCGTACTCCTAAAGGACACATGGGTCTGGGATGGACACAGTGTCACAGTGTTCAGTGGTTTTCTTATCGACTCCACGTAAATAAAATACACCCTGCGAACAAACATAACATTAGACCCTGCTTTTGTGTGTGTGTGTTCTGCAACCAGCCATCGCATGGTTTTTGTGTTTTGTATCATATTTGATACATCAAGCTTTTATGGCAGAGGAGGAAGAAACACCTTGATTTTATTAAGTCTCAAACTGAGTGAAAATATGCAATATGATGCTAATATTTATATGAACACAAGATGCATTTCTGATGCTTGATAATAGTTTATCAGACCACTTTCATAAAATGCACATAAATATCAGTTGTCACTAGGCTATATCTGCCGTAATGTCCTAGTAAGATGATATTTAAGGCGAGACACGGCAGGCAAAAACATAGTTTTTTTTTCACTGGTCAATTTTGAGATTTTGGGTTATTTGTCTTCAATAATATGTATTCTTTCAGAATTGTGCTGAAAAAAAGTCCAAAATACACATTTAGGTCTTTATTTTACTACACTTTGTCTGTTTGAGTGTGCAGATTTCGCCTAAATTCATCAAAAGTTGGCGTTCTAAATCATCCCACTGCTCCGCGATCGCTCTCTCTACCCCTTCATCTCGTATACCGTTGGAAAGCTCTCTCTCTTCTTTTCAATGCTGTCGGATCCAAATATGGTAATTTCCTGTCTATCAGCAACAAATCATGAAAGTAAAACAGGTGATTTAACTCGAAATGCGCAATCTCATTGGCTGATGCCAATTTCTGACAACGTGATTCGTCCAGAATCGTCACGTGACGCGCTTTGACATTTCCGCGGTAGTTCAAAATGTCGAAAGATATGCGTGTAAAATTATCTCAGAGAAGTCGAAAGCAGTTGTCATTAGCTAGAAGACACAAGGGATTACCAACAAAGACAAAAGATGATGAAATGCCATATGGGTCTTCACATTTTTTTTCATGAGAGCCGCACTGATAAGGACAAGTCAGTAGGAGAGCCATACGTCGTCCTTTCAGTTTCGGTTCTCAATCGACCAAGTGTTTACATGTTCTCTCGATAAACCACATCTTTCAATCCGATCGAAATTATTTGTAATATAGCTGACACTTTGAGTTTGTAATGGGTTATGTTATAGGCCTAGTTATTTTTAATGTTTTTAAGAAATATCTGTAGTGAGTGGCTGCATGATATCGCCGTATTTTTTACAGCCATGCGAGCAACAAATTAAAGCTTGGCGGGCCGCACGAGGCTCGCGAGCCGTGCAATGAGTAACCATAGTGCGTCGATGCGTTACGAACAAGCTCTAACATTTTGAACACATCTAAATGTAAGTCAAAAAGACACATTACATTTCAAACCACTTAAAACCCACAAGCCAAATCCTGAAAACAGTCCCCTCAGTCAGCTGATGGTGAAACTAACCAACCAGGCTCCCTTCAGCACTGGTTCAAAACGACTCAACAGAACAAAACTAATTATGAATCATTCAAAATATCAATATTTAGAACATTGGAGAAAGCAAACAAAGTAGACTAAATTGTTATTTGACAGAGTATCTGCACACTGTCAGAGAAGAAGAGACAGATCCTGACTAAATACAGGCTCAGTGACCACCAACTGGGTCAGACAGAGATGCACTTCCTCCACTGGGAAAAAGTATCTTCACTAAGTGATTTACACCTTGGACAAATAGCCAAAAGAATAAAACTTCCCAAAGTTAGCACCAGAAAAGAAGCTGGAAGTTCTCCTAGGAGAGGGTACAGCAGCTCCACTGACAGCTAAATATGATCTGCCTGAGGGACTGTGATATACCGGTATTTAGTTTTTCCATTCCACTTGTGTGATGGACTGTTGATGTGTTGTTTTGGATGTTATGATCAGTGATGGATGAATCAATAATGAGTTTTGGATGTTAAACAGTGTGATACATGGATTTTACTTGGACCTAAAGCATATTTTGTCTGTAATTCATGGCTTTCAATAGAAATTAGTGGAATTTTGCCATAAAAATCTTTAAAGGCCGTTTTCTCAAAATGAGTTTTTTCTTGCACTCCTAGTGACGATTTTCCGCTTCTGTAGCACCTACATACACCAAACTTTACAGTCGTATTCCTAACTATATTGTGAAGATTTGTTCAGAGGGATTTGTTGATATATCATTCTTGGCCTGATTTATATGACATTTTATGCCTAAAAATAGGGCGGAAATCAATTTTTTAAGGCTATTGCCAGTATTTTCTGATTTACAGGGTAACAAAAGGGGATATTCATAATCCCCTCTGAAAATGTCTTTTCATTGAATATATCAACAAAATGCAAAAGTAATTTTGAACCTTGTTTTTTTCAATGGTCAGATTCATCACTTCAAAATATATGCAAATTAGCGCATATTTAATTAGATATAGCCTCATTAGCATATTTAAAAATAAAATTACAAAAAACTTGCAATACATTTTTTTCTCCTATTCATGTGAGTAATCAACTGGTAAAGTTTGATGGTGATATCTGTAAGTTAACAATTTTACCCTATTCACCTGTAGTGTCTCGCCTTAAAGGCTTGTAGTTTTCAAACATAAAATGATGACTGAGAAATTAAACAAATAAACATTTCTTAAAACCCTGGTGAAAAATGCTAAGTATACTTGCAGCCAGACTAATTATCAGTACACTTCAAGTGTGGTAATGATTAGTTAACTTGAAGTGTGATATTTTGAAACAACTAATTTTGTACTACGTATATTTTAATTGCAATTAAATTGTAATAAAGCATAACTTTAAGAGTATTTAGTGTACTTTTGTGTACTAGATTGGAACAACTTCAAGTATCCTTACTATACTTTAAGTATATGCCTGTGTAGGGACTAATTACATGCTTGATTAGTGATTTTAACCCTTGTGCATCCTTGAGGACATTTTTGTCCTTTTCAGTTTTTTTTTTTTTTTTATTACTTTGCCTGTGTTAATGCTAACTGCATAAAATTTGGCACAGGTGTGTATTTTTATTGGAATTTTACTATTTCATCACCATTTCCTTTAATGGTGCTGTATGTAACGTTTTTTTTTATAAAATTAATCCTTTTTTTATTGCCTGTCTGTGAAGGAGTTGTAATCACACATTACAATGATCCACTTGTCGTGTTTTGCTATTACCTCTGAAGGCCAGTATTCCTATTTTTATGTGAAGTCTCCGGGTCGGATTTTCTGCGAAATCCACCGGATGTGACGTGCATGCGCGCTCCCGAGCCCCTCTCCTTCTTATTTACAGTCTAGGCGACGGCACTGCAGCTAACGACATGGAGTCTGATAACACCAAAAAACGACCTGCCTCCAGCACAACACAGATTCCAACACAAACTCCAAAAAAAAAAAAAAAAAAAAAAAAATATATATATATATATATATATATATATATATATATATATATATATATATATAAATAATAATTATCTGCTGAAGCTCGTCAAGCCAAACGTCAATCGGATCGACTCAGGACGAAAACACGGATCAACATTGGCAGATCGTTTGAATTAGAGACCTCCGCTTTGTTTTAGGTATAAAAACAGACCCTGAGTTGGCTTTCATCCTTTTGGACAGGTAAGCTACAGTAACAATACTTTAAAGCATGTAAAATATATTGTGATTTTGTGCTTTAGTTGGCTCAAGTTAGACATCATTAGTTCGCCAGCTAACGCCGACCATTTGCTAACGTTATCTGATGTGAAATACTACAGTTGTAACTTTATGTCTTTCCACATTACATCACCAGCTAAGTGTTGGTTCTGCAAGAAAATATGACTTGGTACAAAACAACTGTTTCGTAACGTTAGGTTAGATTTATTGTCGTTATACGTAATGAAATAGCAAGGTAAAATACAACATACATGAGACATGAAATGAATACAAAAGACTTCCATGATAACAAAACGTAGGTGCTTTAGGATGTAACTTTTATTTTATGTACTAGATCTACTGTCTAACGTCACTCATCCCACTACGATCATATTGTTTATAATACACATTTCCAGACACGTTCAGTAGGCCTACAGTAATAAATTCCTACTGTCTTATTGTTACACTGAAATTGTTCAGTCTAGTTGACTAACCGTTTTTGTTATCATTCATTGACCTATGTCGACATTGCTGATTGTGAAAGATACACGAATAGTTAGTGAAATGCCTTATGCTAGCCTTATGCTAGATAACTAGATAATGTTGGCAAAATACAGTCAATGTAACGTTATCATGGTACGAGCATGGAGCATTAGTTCTACGTCAAGCTGATAAAAGTAGCCTATTATGTTAATGTTGCAGTGGGAGTTTACATGAGTTTCCAGCATGTTGTGTGATGCTTTCTCCGTTGTGTTGAAAGTCTCAGTGTGGCCGGTAGTGAGTGCGCTCTTGAGTTTGAGCACGAGCACGAGCGCTGTTGTTGCAATCTGAAACATCACCGCTAGAGGCCGCTGGATCCTACATACAGCACCTTTAAAAAATCTATTTTGCACTAGTTACACAAAATACTTCCTCTCAGCGCTTTTTGGACAAAAGTGGCCCCATTGAAACCCATTAAAACTGCATTTTTTTAATCCCTGTGCCGTTTAACTATAAAATGATGCAATCTTTTTTAATAGGCTTTCATTCTGTTGGCAAGGCTTCAAAATTGACATTTTTACAATTTTTTATAAGATGGTGCCATTTTTTCAGGTTAGGCCTATAGAGCAAATACTCACTTTATTCCTGTTTTCTGCTTCGGCATATTATAGAGCCAATTGGATAAATTATGCAACGATAATTGTGTGGGTTTGTTGGTATGGATGTCTAAGTGTGGTTTGTATGTGTGTAATAAAATAAAAAGTGTTTTTGTGTGCTTGTAATATTTGAGAGAGAAAAATTCAACTGCAAATCGAAAATCCAATCACTGTGTTCACCAGTGGAGATTTGCTGGCATCCAATGGGGAAAGTCTGGTACTGCGCCCAAACAAAATCTTACTGAAAGCTCATTTTTTGAGATATCATCCTCAAATTCGGAACACAACCTGTTTAGATTTATGGCTTTGAATTTATATCAGTTTTAGAGTTCCAAATGTTTCATAAAATATATATTGTATATAAAATATTGATTATAATGTTCATAAATATTTTTCATAAACTTAAACTTCTATAAAAAATTTTTAGTTACACTTTTTTCAATTTTTTCACTTCAACAACAATCTGCCAAGGGTCTTCTTTAAAATGAGACCAAACTTAAGTATTTGCTCCGAAGCATAACATTTTTATGAGAGTTTTTTGACTTGGACATTTTTGTCCCTTTTGGACCTATGTGTAAGTTTTCTCTTTTTTTTTTAATGTTTGGAAAATTTGGAACACAACTTATTTAGATTTATGGCTTTGATTTTCTAGCCGTTTTAGAGTTCAACTTGTTTCATAAAATATATATTTTATATAAAATAATATTCATAAATAATTTTCATAAACTTAAACCTATATAACTTTTTTTGGATTTACTTATAAAAAAAATTGAACTTTAGCAATAATCTGCCAAGGGTATTCTTTAAAATGATACCAAAGTTAATTCTGTGCTCCCAAGCTTCAACTTTTTATGACCGTTTTTTGACATGGACATTTTTGTCCTCTTTGGACCTGAGTAACTTTTTTAAATTGATGCACAAGGGTTAAATTGTGCTTTATTTGTACCAGTGTCTTCGAAACATGTATATGAAGTGTATTATATTTGAGTAAAAAGTGTATGCTCAGTAATACCTTTGGCTTAATCCAAATACTACAAATGGCACACAAACGCCAAACCTATGTACTTTAGCCATGTACCATTAGTTGCTGGGTGTGGGCTCCACTATGGGGATCCACAAACCACTGTCTGTGATTTACTCTAAAGTGAGTGTAGCCCATGGCAGCTAATGCACCTCTATAAGCTTTCCATTCATCACTTATAATGGTGGTGCCAGGTCGCACGTGCTTGACCACGATTGGTACAAGATTCTGCCTTCCTCTTCTCTTTACAAGTCGTAAGACTGGATGCTGTCGCTCATCCTTTACTCCTAGTATGCCGAAGACCCATTTTTTCGTCTCCAAATTGTGGCTGCCCTCCCTCTGCCATACTGTAATAAATGCAGTGGCGGTTCTACATTGAATTACACCCTGGGCGAGACCCCCTTCGAGCGCCCCCCAAAAGCCCACCCACCCCCCCCACCACCACCACCACCACCACCACCACCACCACCAATTTGGACATAATTTTTCTTACCCCATTGGCAGATCATGTTTTGCTTGTTTTAAGTAAAAACTCAATTTTTATTTATTTCCCCAGAAAACAAGACTTAATATCTTATGTCATTTACTACTTTAGTAAAATAACATTATGCATCTTTATTTAAGAAATGTTTGATATCTGGACTGGAAACAAGACAAAAATACTAAGTAAGAAAAGCGTTTTTGCAGTGTAATAACTGAACTTGTAACAGTTTTGTAGCAAAGCACAATATTATGGTGAAATTAGATCTCGTGTTTGAGTTAAAACCGAATTATTATTAAGCATAGCAATAATCATATCAAAAAGGCTAACAAATAAGAGTTATACCCACCAATTGCCCCTTCATTCATGACATGGATACCGTAATCATACAGAGAAAACATAGTTGCATACCTTTATCTTTCGCTCGTTTCTAAATTGGGCACCTGATGGCTTTGACCTTTCTTGTCCATTTGGCACTCGACAACAGATTTCCCCTGATCCCCCCCATAACTGTCACTCACGAGTCACGACCAGAAGTTAAGACTAAACCAATTCACCTTGGTGGTGGTGACCAAGTAATCGTTTTGTATTACCTATTTTTATTAGCCATTCAGAACATTCAGAAAAACAAAAATGTGCAGGAAATATAGAGGCCTGTATTTATAATATTCTGAATGAAATGTGCGTTATTTGGAAGAAAGTCGAGGTCTGACTGACTTAGATAACTATATGGATCCCCCCCCCCCCTTGTCCGTTCCATTTGGGAGAGACCCAGAGGTGAACTGTCATCCGCGCCCGCGCCTCCGCGCCCCCTCCTCCCCTTTCCCCTTCTCCCCTTTCCCCTTCTCAAACAAACAGCTTCTGTGCACGGCATCTTCTCAGCAAGCAGGGGCGCCTGCAGGGGGCGCAAATTTGCCAATTCCCCACACGGTGAAATGATAGATAATAGAAAATCGCTTCGCGGCGCAGATTTTTTATTTTTTTGCTCGTGCCGACGGCGCCGCCCCCCAAAAAATGCCGCCCCGGGCGATTGCCCGGTTCGCCCGTGCCAAAAACCACTACTGAATAAACGTAATATTAAATTAGAACACGTCTAGTCTGCAAAGACCTGACACAAAAACCAAATATAACTCCATGGCAAAAGTAATGAAAAGGCTTGCATTTAAGCACTCAAAAATGCATATGCATGCTTACTTAGCATGCCTATAATGGATCAAAATATGCATTAGATACTATTGTATTGTACAATTGTCTATTGTAATTGTCTCTGTTGTCATTTGCTCAAAGTTGGTAGAAGTTAGTATTAAATAGGAGAGCAAAGGCAGTTACCATGAATAATGATGACTGTCTTCAGCAGCACATAGTTTAAACATTTTTTTTTTTAATTGTTGTAATTGGGTTAATGACTGAGGCCCACACCTCACCTCTCTCAACTCTGGGTATACACTTGAGGTCCTTGAATCTCGGGTCCAATGCGGTTGCAATCTTCAGATATGCAATGTTGGCATTTTCCTTGCGTGTCTCCAGGTCTGTTTTGAATGTAGACTTGAATTTGACCACATAGGCAGGGTCATCATCTGAGCTCGCCATCACCCGAGAGAGATGGCAAAAAGCAGGCAGAACCACAGAGCATGAAACATACTAAACATACTTTTCACCTCCCAGAAGTTCAGTCACATACCTGCAAAAAATCAAACCCATTTCACTCAAGTGTTTTGCATTCACTTATACACACAAAAAATGTCCTCATATTAATGCTTACACACACATACAGACACAGTATTTCTCTCTCACATGCACTCAGACAAGACAGTGAGAAATATATGATGTAAAATATACCTGCAGGGCTCCAGTAGCATTTCCAACCTCTGCAGTTTGTCCATTTCAGCTGTTGTTGGCATGGCGATCTTTGTGTTGTGTGTGGTGAGGACATCCCTCAGTGGCTGTTCGTTTCTGCAGACACTTTTTATCATGTCCAGAGTCGAATTCCATCTGGTTGGAATGTCTTGTATAAGCGACTCCCTCTTTTGTCCAAGTTCAATTTGTTATTGTTCTAATTCTTCAGCACTCGCTGGGCTGTGTTTGAAATGGCCCACAACCTTTCTGCATTTGGCCAGGACATTGTCAAACGCGCTGTTGTGCAGAGACACTGTGACAGAACGCTGGAGACTGTGCGCGACGCAGGGGACGTGTTCAAAAGGCAGATGTCTCGCAGCAGCGATCATATTTCTTGCACTATCTGTGCTAAGTGTGCTGACTTTATTTGAAATGTCCCACTGCTGTGCAACATGAATAAAATGTTCAGCGCACGTTTCCGCAAAATGTCTCTCTTGTGTTTTCATTACAGTCAGAGCATGTGAACCCTCACCACGTCACACGAATTCACAAATCTTGAATAATGAAATGAGATATTATTAGCATGTCTACGACACCGCACGACGGGACCGTGGCCAAAAGAATACAAAATATCAGGCTACTCAGAAAAATTGCAGCTTTCTCTGATGTAATGGAGAATCAGAAACTCAAAACTTTATTAACAACTTTTAAGTAGCTACTCTGTTAAGTGTTAAGTTAATAAAATAAAAAATAGTGATTACGGGAGATGCCGCTGGCCGCTAGAGATGCCGCTGGAAGTGCCGCTTCGAGATGCCAGTGCCGCATTTTGCGCTAGCCCTTACTGGAGAATAGATAAAATAAATAAAAACGAGGATCAATTTTACGACAATAAAATTAGCCTACACACGATCCACAACATAATTAATTAACAAAGAGCATAGGCTCAAACATAAAATAAATTAAAAGAGGATCCATGTGGAACTGGAAGTGCAGCGCAAAAGTCGCTCAGCCTGCAGAGAGAGAGAGAGAGGTAGGGGGTGGGAGACGGGGAGGAGGATGTATTAGTATTCTTAGGAGGCCTATATGTGTAGCAATAATATCAAATACTTACCCATATTAATGCGACGGGTGGGCTTGCATCTTGTCACAAAGCTCTCCGAAGTTTGGCACAATGGAAGACAGTTTAAGCCTCAATTCCTTCTCAACAGCATCCAGTCTTTGCCGATGTTTAGTTTTAACTGCTGCCATAGCAGAGAAACTAGCCTCGCAGAGATAAGTTGTGGCGAAGGGCATCAAAACTCTCAAGGCTTGCTTTGCCAAGACTGTGTATGACGTCAGTGACTCGGTCCAAAAATCCACAAGTGGCTTTCGTTTGAACTGTAACTGCAGTGCTCCATCAGATGACAGCTCGATCAGCTGCTCCTGCTCGTGAAATGACAGCTGTGGGACGGGCAGGGAAACTTCAAATGGACTGCGAATCCAAGCGCGAGATGTGTCCATAGGTGGGAAGTGTTTCCGTAGTTGCCCGGCGAGTTGGTTGAGGTGTTCAATTATGAGACTTTTTACATGCTCACCCAGGTCCACGTCATTTTCCCCCAAGAACTCGTGAAGCATAGGGAAACACTCACTCACGCAACTCGCCCAGAACCGTAGCTTCTTTATCATGGCCTCAATCCTGTCTTGTGTGTTGAACACAGTTACACTGACTCCCTGCAGACTTAGATTGAGTTCATTCAGAGCTGAGAAGCTGCCGCTAGATAGGCGAGCCTTTTCAGAAAATCTTCGTCATGCATACTGGAGGCCAAATGAAACGGATTCTCCTCAAAAAACTGCTGCAATTCGTGCCGGAGTTCAAAGAGCCTTGTCAGCACTTTGCCGCGGGACAGCCAACGCACCTCTGTGTGCAGCAGCAGTGATTTGTGTTCGCTGCCCATCTCATTACATAACAGTGTGAATATTCGTGAATTTAGCGGATGAGCTTTAATGAAGTTCACCAGTTTGACTGCGTCGTTCAGCACTGCAAGTAGATCAGCTGGCATGTTTTTGGCTGCGAGGGCCTCTCTGTGTAATTTATAGTAATAGTTTCAAAACCACTAAGAAATCATGTTTTAAATATAATTCTTTTGAAGTATTGGTGCTTAATGTAAAAATATATAGTGTAAACAATAAATCACTTTTGAGATTTGTGCTGGCTACTGTATACAAGCCACCAGGGCACCATACAGACTTTATCAAAGAATTTGCGGACTTTCTATCAGAATTAATATTGACTGCAGATAAAGTACTAATTGTTGGTGATTTTAATATACACATCGATAATGAAAAAGATGCATTGGGTTTGGCATTTAAAGACATTGTAAATTCAATTGGAGTTAGACAACACGTGTCAGGACCTACTCATCGTCGTAATCATACTCTAGATCTAATATTATCACATGGAATAGATGTTGATGCCGTTGAAATTCTGCAGCAGAGCGATGACATCTCAGATCATTACCTAGTCTCGTGTAAATTACATTTAGCCAAGGCTGCAAAGCCGACTCCGTGTTTCAAATATGTTAGAGCTATCACTTCTGCCACTAAAGATTGCTTTATTAATAATCTTCCTGATCAGTTTCATCATCTCAGCATCCCAGATAGCTTAGAAGAACTAGATATTACAACAGAAACTTTTAACTCTCTCTTTTCAGCACTTTAGACATAGTTGCTCCGTTGCGCTTAAAGAAGATTAAAGAAAATAGTCCAACGCCTTGGTACAGCGAGCACACTCGGCCCTTAAGAGAGCAGCCAGAAAAATGGAGCGTAACTGGAAGAAAACAAAACTAGAGGTATTTCGCATTTCGTGGAAGGAGAGCTCGATTACTTACAGAGAGGCTTTAAAAGCTGCTAGATCTGCTTATTTTTCAACCCTATTAGAAGAAAATAAACATAATCCTAGGTATTTATTTGAAACGGTGGCTAAACTAACGAAAAATAAAGCTTCAAGCCCAGAAGTTTCCAAGCAACACAGCAGTAATGACTTTATGAACTTCTTCACTTATAAGATTGATAATATCAGGGACAAAATTATAACTATGCAACCGTCTACTACAGTATCGCATCAGGCAGTGCATTGTAGTCTCCCTGAGGAAAAATTTTATTCATTCGTTGCTATAGGAGAGGAAGAATTTACTAAACTCGTTAAATCATCTAAATCGACAACATGTGTGTTAGACCCTATATCAACTAAGCTACTGGAAGAGATGCTTCCAGAGGTCCTAGATCCTCTTCTTAATATCATTAATTTGTCTTTGTCACTAGGATATGTACCGAAAACCTTTAAGCTGGCTATGATTAAACCGCTTGTTAAAAAAACGCAACTTGATCCTACAGAATTAGTCAATTACAGGCCGATCTCGAATCTACCTTTTCTGTCAAAGATATTAGAAAAGGCAGTATCTTCACAACTGTGTTTCTTTCTTGAAAGAAATGATATCTGCGAGGATTTCCAGTCCGGATTTAGACCGTACCATAGTACTGAGACAGCTCTCGTTAGAGTCACAAATGATTTGCTCTTATCATCTGATCGTGGTTGTATCTCGCTATTAGTGTTACTCGATCTTAGTGCTGCTTTTGACACCATTGACCACAACGTTCTTTTAAATAGATTAGAACATTATGTTGGCATTAGGGGAAATGCACTAGCATGGTTTAAATCACACTTATCTGACCGTTATCAGTTTGTAGCAGTAAATGATGAGATGTCTCATCGATCACAAGTTCAGTATGGAGTACCACAAGGCTCAGTACTAGGACCGCTGCTGTTCACTCTGTACATGCTACCATTAGGAGATATCATTAGGAAACATGGAATTAGCTTTCACTGTTATGCTGACGATACTCAGCTCTATATTTCTTCAAAACCTAACGAAACTTACCAATTCACAAAATTAATGGAATGCATATCTGATATAAAAAATTGGATTACTCGTAATTTCCTACTTCTAAATTCTGAAAAAACAGAGTTTCTAATTATTGGACAAAAAACTTCCTCACGTAATAACCTAGAATACTGTCTAACACTTGATGGCTGCTCTGTTAAGTCTTTGTCGTCGGTTAGGAACCTGGGTGTGCTCTTTGATACCAATCTTTCATTTGAAAGTCACGTGTCCAGTATCTGTAAAACTGCATTTTTCCATTTTAAAAATATATCTAAATTACGCCATATGCTCTCATTGACAAATGCGGAACAATTAGTTCATGCGTTCATGACCTCAAGGCTAGATTATTGTAATGCTCTACTGGGTGGTTGCCCTGCACGCTTAATAAACAAACTACAGCTGGTCCAAAACGCAGCAGCTCGAGTTCTTACCAGAACCAGGAAGTATGACCATATTAGCCCAGTTCTGTCAAAACTGCATTATAAATTTTAAAATATTGCTGATTACTTACAAAGCACTAAATGGTTTAGCTCCGCAGTGCTTGAGCGAGCTCTTAACGTATTATAGTCCGTCACGTCTATTACGGTCTCAAAATTCCGGCCAGTTAATAATACCTAGAATATCTAAATCGACTGCTGGCGGTAGATCCTTTTCCTATTTCGCACCAAAACTCTGGAACAGTCTTCCTACCATTGTCCGGGAAGCAGACACACTCTGTCAGTTCAAAGCCAGATTAAAGACACATCTCTTTGACCTAGCATTCACTTAATACATTATAGACTTCTATAATTTAATGTTAGGCTGCATAGATTAGGTCAGCCGGAACCGGGAACACTTCCCATAAATCCTGATGTACTCGTTACATCATGAGAAGAATGTCATCTACACTAAATTTAGTGTCTGTGTTTATCCCGAGGTTTTCCTGCAGCATGCCGGATCCGGGCCGTATCCAGATCTGACGAAGGACCTTCGCCTGAACCCGATGACAACCCAGTGCTGAAGTGCCAACTAGTCTCTCCCTATGGAGGATCCCTCTACCACTCTACAGATAAGGCGTTGTCGGGAAATTTCGTTTCGCGTTCCTACCCCAAAGCAACAAATAAAATACAATTCTTTATCAAAATTTATAAGGAAAGACAAGTACTTTGTTTAGGCTTGGCTTGTAGGAAATTCCAAACCTGCGTATATTCAAACGCACATAACTATAGAACCCATTCTAAATGCGCATGTGAACGCCATCAGTGTTTCTCACAGGTTCGCGTTTAAAGTCTGTGTAGAGGGAATGGTGTCGTCTTAGCGGCCCCTAATTTAATAATTTAATAACAAATGATCGTTGCGACGGAAGCAAATTAATCAAAACTAACTTTAGATGGAATAAAACTTAACTCTGCTATAAAGCCAAAACAATCTCTGTTACCTTAAATTATACGCTTATCTCTGTAAAGCTGCTTTGAAACAATCTACATTGTTAAAAGCGCTATATAAATGAAGATGACTTGACTTGACTGTGAATGCTGCAGTGTAACCAGCTGATGGATGGGCAGACTCTCCTAATATGAGCTATAAGCCCCGCGTGTTTCCCCGTCATTGATTTTGCCCCGTCTGTGCAAATTCCAACACAGCGCTCCCAGTCGATCCCATTGGTCCTCATAAAAACGTCAATTAAATTGAAGATTTCCTGTCCTGTTGTTTGGGTAGCAAGGGGCCGACAGAACAAAAAATCTTCTTGTACCGTTCCTTCAAAAAGGTAACGGACATACAGAAGAAGATTGGCCAGATTTGTAACATCTGTAGACTCGTCTACTTGCAGAGAGTAAAACTCACTTTTCTTCACACGGCTGACTAGTGTAGCCAGGATGTCTTCAGACATGGCATCAATGCGGCTCGACACAGTGTTATTGGACACAGGAATCATGTCCAACTTTTTTGCCTCTTTCTCTCCAATCATACACTCCACCATCTCTTTGGCCGCTGGCAAACACACGTCTTCGGCAATTGTGTGCGGCAGCCCCTTTCTCCCTACTCTGTAACTGAGCAGATATGAAGCTCGTAATGCGTCTTTCGTAGACCCAATGCATGAATGAAACTGCATTTTTTTTTGGCTTTTCTGCAACTCCTCCAACTTTGCTTTAAAAAATGTAAGGGGCTTTTGACTTAAATTGCCATGTTTCGTGTGCATGTGACGACGGAGATAAGACGGCTTCAGACAGATGTTCGCTAAAACTTCACTGCACAACACGCACTGAGGCTTCGGGCAATCTGTATCGCCGATCCAAGTGAAGCCCAGACCCAGATAATTGTCATCATATTTCCTTCTTTTTTTCCCCGTCTGGTGTTCACCCTCATCACCTCTTTTTTGCCATCTCATTCCCTCCTCTTCGGTTTCCTCCGGTGCATCTTCCCGCTCATTTTCTTTCTCTATTCTCTCCGTCTCTGTTGCCTCCAAATCCTCACTTTCTATTTGTCCCTCTTCTCCTTCGTGACTAACAACTTTATCATAAGACGTCCCACTTGACAGTTTTCCTGATTTCAGCCAGTTAAGCATATTTATAAATTATAATATACATGTATATATATATATGGAATGAATGGAATGAATGAAATGAGTTGGCGCGCATATAGCCTAGTCTGCAGTGCATAAAAGAAGAGCAGTTCGTAGAAGAAGACTGCGGCTGTCTTCTTCTACGTTTCTATCAAAAACTAATAAATTATAGTTTTTTTTATTTAAAATAAAAGGAAAAGGAATTTACAAAGGAAATTTTTACTGTTCATGTTTTTTTTATTGTATGGAAATTTTAATTATAACTGTAAAGCACTTTGGGTAACCATGTTGCTATTAACTGTGCTATATAAATAAATAAAAGTTGAAAACCTGTTGTTTGTGCACATCCACCTGTGAAGCGTTTGACTGCTTATTGCTGAACTCAAACGATTGATCTTTAATTCGCACGTCCTGTTTCCACCTGGTATTAAGATGCGTTTTAGCAACGTCGAAGTCATTAGTAAACATTGCAAGATGGCTATAGATAAACACCAGTTGTTTGAAACGGCTTTGGTCGCTACAATGAACGAGTTAGACTTGGCTTTTTATCTTAACCCTCTGGGGTCTCAAGGTGTTTTCTGGCTCTGGAGGTGTTCTGACATGCTCTGACATTTGTGCTTATTTCTGTTACTTGTGACATTTTCATGGCTGAAGTCTGATTACACTGTATTCAGCACAAACTCTGCTATAATAATATATCAGCAGCATGTGTGTAAAAGTTTGTAGTTTTGGGATAATGACATTTATGCGTGGTTTGTGAAAATACAAAAAAATATTGTCACTGAAATAAGGCCATGAAACCCATACTGATTATTTCTTCACAAGACTTTTGAAAATTGTATCACATAGCCTAGAATATTTGCTCTAAAACTATGTGAAAATCACCCTGACTGCTCATTCAGATAAGACAATATATTGATTTAAAATTTGTACGATGTGTTTTGTGTGAGAAAGCTTTATGTGGGAGGTGTGATCATGTCATTTATATGTAAGCTTTTCACACCTGAGAAAAACAAATACCTCCCCTAACGGCCCTATTAGGAGCTATCAGGCCCTATCATTCTGAGCAACCTTGCACAAAGAATGAGGAGATTTAAAAAAGAATGGCTTTTGATTGTTTGGATTTATTTAAAACACAACATAATCCAAAGATACACAACAAATGACAAAAAAGCACTTATTGAAAACAATGATCCAAAGACAGAGACCTTTGTGCCATTCCTAAAAACATTGTACATACCTTTCATTTCCAAGGTGTTTGATTTTCACTTTACCATGTTCATGTACAGAGACTCATGTTAATGTTGAAGTCAGCAGGACTCAGTGGCATCTGGGCCCTGAACAAAAAAAAATGAACATACTGGTATCAAGAGAAACTATAGGCTTTTATTTTGGGACGATTTTGGGAATACATTTTAGATTTTTCTGGTTAAAATTGCTTTTTAAAATTCACAGAATACACACACACACACACACACACACACACACACACACAAATGTTTCCAACAATATATAATATAATGAACACCAGGTTTGTTGTGCCTTGAAGGCATAGGCTATGCGCAGTGCTGCATAAAATAATAATAACAATAACCTATAGCAGCCTATAAATCTTCCAAAAGATTTCAGTAACAACTACGCTAGAGAAAAATATATTGATTATCATATGTTACTTCAAATGTTTCCATTCGTTATGATAATATGAAATGAGATCATAGTAAAAACATGAAGCCGTTTGGTGCATTTTGCTTTTCAAGCGCGATCGCGATTCAAAATATGATACATTCAAACGTGATCACGCTCCAAAATATGAAACATTATGGTTACCATATAGATATCTACGTTTGAGCAGATATCCACAAATGCAGTAACAGTAAACACGGGTCTAAATATTATAATATTCACTATATATCTAGCAACAGTTCAACTGCAATGTGAAATTTATGCAACAATAACAAACTAATATGTAAGAATTTCTTACCTTACATCTTTCTTGTCTTCAAATCGCGTTCTTCTTCCCTTGAGGTAAATCCAATGTAAGCTCACGGTGCCCCTTTCAAACTCGAAGAAAAGCAGAGACTTGTGAAGTGTTTTGGTGTTTTGTTTTTGAGGTAATGAGCGCGTTCGCGTTCCATGTGGAGATTTGCATGTGAATTTCTTTTGCGCGAGTGGGCGTGGTCAAATTAAAAATAATGAGGAAGCGTTTGAGAAGCTGGACATCTTGTTGGTTTTATACAAATTACTTAAACAGAGATGATTTGTTTTCAGTTTGAATCCGATCATTTAAATGTACACACTTAAATGTTTATAACGGTATATGGCTCATAAATGTGTGACAAGTATTCGCTGAGTTTTGTTTCAATTTATAGACGTGCTTAAAGAAAAAAAAGTTCACCGCGACGGAGAGGCAGAACGCACACCCTGTTTATTTTCTTTATTTTACAAAAGCACAATGTTTTGATTTGATTGTAAGTGGACACATACAAAAGTAGAAATATCACAGATTATTTTTTTTATATGTCTTTTTTCTGTATGACCATAAATGACGGAGTAATTTAAGTTTGTGCTACAATGTGAAGCAAATCCAGCAAAACGCGCAGGCGCGTTTGTCGACCCCAGAGGGTTAAACAGGAACAGAAGACCCCGCTCGAATCGTTTCTTTGCAAGAAGGATGTTTTTGCTGGTTTGCCGACCGGATACAGTAAGAGTCTAATCTACCAGTGAGCTCCGCTGGTAGCTAAGTGTATGGGGTTTATTGTTGTGATTGGTCGTAGTGTTATCCAATTGCGTGCAGTGAGATTTTTAAATGCATGCTTGGTGCTGGCCCTCGAGCTGACCGATTTTCATTAGTCGATGCCAGACCATTAATCTTTCAGATTTAGGTCTGGATTTCTAGGCTAATGTTTCAGGGAAGGTGTGTTTAAATGAGAAATGTGTGCCTTCAAAGAATGGATATACCACCAGAGAGGAATAGTAGTATACAATTATGTTGTGGGACTAGCTAGATAATGTAAGTATATTTGTATAGCGCTTTTCACAATACAGATTGTATCAAAGCAGCTTCACTGTATTAAATTAAAATGAATTAATACAACAAGGTTTGTTTCTAGTGGAATTTATTGATTGATCAAATAACATTAAATATCCCCAAAATATATTGATAAGGCTCAGGTGTGGCTCTGTTTTGGTTTACTTAAGGCTGAGAATAGGTACCAAGAATAAAACCTATTCTGTCTCAGTGCAGGGGTGTGTTGTGGGTCACTAAAGGTGCTCTAAGCGATGTCACAAGTTTGAACATTTTTTGTCACGTACAGCAAACATCTCCTCACTATCCGCTAGCTGCCTGTCCCCTGAACACACTGTGAAAAAACGCAGTCTCTGTAGACACCCCAGGCTCCACAAACTGCAACAAAAACAAACTGGGTTAACCCGCACCACGAAACATAACAAACTGTTCCAGCCAATAACCGACAAGAAGGATTTGGGGGTGGGGTTTGGGGGATTAGTGCGCGGAGGAGGAGGGAGGGTCTAGCTAGCCTCCGTTTTGGCTGACAATATTTTGAACGTCAACAAAAAGTGACATCACCTAACATCACTTAGAGCACCTTTAACTAGTTGAGACTTGGGCCAGCTATGGCCAGTGTGTTGCCCTTGTCTTTGGGCCACTATAGAGCCGTCATTCTTTGCGGGATGTGGGCCGAGGAAAAAGGGGTTCTGTGGAACGGAGCTGGGCCTGATAAATGTTCATATTTGTGAGATTGTTTAAATTCCGCATATTGCTAACCCTTGTGTCACAGTAAAAACAGCAAAATGACCCATTCGAACACATAGAAACCACAAAATAGTGAAAAAGCAACAAAAAAATTTACGAGAGCAGTCAAATATGAGCCTTAGTGCATAAGTTAAGTTTAAATTTCGTACATTTCTCACCCTTATGTCACAACACAAGCAGGGAAATTACCCATTGATAATCAGCGACCGTCTCAATGCAATAGTGATGAGCCTAATTTTTTTGTATGGAATAAGTTTTCAGAGTGCGGCTTTGGAAATGTACCGTTCGGTACCATAATTCATAACTCATATTAGGCCTAAAAGAGTGAGAATGTGCTGGACACATGCTCTCGCGGGACAGACTGTTCAAGTGCACAACTCTCACAACCTAGCATATGTTCACACATATTTGGAAAATGCTCACGGAGACTTCGAGGGGCTCTCTGGAAAACTCAAAGTTATGACCCAGCGTCTGATCCAAGAGAATCAGGTATCAACACATCCGGCCCGCTCTCCCAAGAAGATTGGTGCCTTTCATTTCGACATACACCTTGCGTGTCCATTCTCATGACAATTGTGATTTTGGCTTGACTCTGGCCAGAGAGAGACCGATCAGTACAAGAGTACACAATACAGCAATGTGCTTGGACTTGTTGCAAGCAGCAAAAAAAAAAAAGGCTTTACAATTACATAAAACATATGTACACTCACCTAAAGGATTATTAGGAACACCATACTAATACTGTGTTTGACCCCCTTTCACCTTCAGAACTGCCTTAATTCTACGTGGCATTGATTCAACAAGGTGCTGAAAGCATTCTTTAGAAATGTTGGCCCATATAGATAGGATAGCATCTTGCAGTTGATGGAGATTTGTGGGATGCACATCCAGGGCACGAAGCTCCCGTTCCACCACATCCCAAAGATGCTCTATTGGGTTGAGATCTGGTGACTGTGGGGGCCATTTCAGTACAGTGAACTCATTGTCATGTTCAAGAAACCAATTTGAAATGATTCGAGCTTTGTGCCATGGTGCATTATCCTGCTGGAAGTAGCCATCAGAGGATGGGTACATGGTGGTCATAAAGGGATGGACGTGGTCAGAAACAATGCTCAGGTAGGCCGTGGCATTTAAACGATGCCCAATTAAAGTGTGCCAAGAAAACATCCCCCGCACCATTACACCACCACCACCAGCCTGCACAGTGGTAACAAGGCATGATGGATCCATGTTCTCATTCTGTTTACGCCAAATTCTGACTCTACCATCTGAATGTCTCAACAGAAATCGAGACTCATCAGACCAGGCAACATTTTTCCAGTCTTCAACTGTCCAATTTTGGTGAGCTCGAGCAAATTGTAGCCTCTTTTTCCTATTTGTAGTGGAGATGAGTGGTACCCGGTGGGGTCTTCTGCTGTTGTAGCCCATCCGCCTCAAGGTTGTGCGTGTTGTGGCTTCACAAATGCTTTGCTGCATAACTCGGTTGTAACGAGTGGTTATTTCAGTCAAAGTTGCTCTTCTATCAGCTTGAATCAGTCGGCCCATTCTCCTCTGACCTCTAGCATCAACAAGGCATTTTCGCCCACAGGACTGCCGCATACTGGATGTTTTTCCCTTTTCACACCATTCTTTGTAAACCCTAGAAATGGTTGTGCGTGAAAATCCAAGTAACTGAGCAGATTGTGAAATACTCAGACCGGCCCGTCTGGCACCAAAAACCATGCCACGCTCAAAATGGCTTAAATCACCTTTCTTTCCCATTCTGACATGCAGTTTGGAGTTCAGGAGATTGTCTTGACCAGGACCACACCCCTAAATGCATTGAAGGAACTGCCATGTGTTTGGTTGATTAGATAATTGCATTAATGAGAAATTGAACAGGTGTTCCTAATAATCCTTTTGGTGAGTGTATATTGGATTTTATTTGGCCGAATGAATTTAAGTAATTTAATCTGCCTGCTTATATTGTCTGCTATATTTGCTTATTTATTAAATCCATGTGGGTGATAAGATAACATAATCTGATACAGAATATAATGTATATTGTAGGCCTATATGCAGGGGCGGACTGGGACAAACATTCAGCCCTTGCACTGTAGCCACACAAACACAGTATACTGCCAAAAATGATTGTATACTACCAGAAAGCATTTCAAGGTCAAAGGGGCAATGACCACTGGGGCACCTCCCTCCAACCTTTCTTAACATTTCTGAGAACACTTTTTTCTGATAAAAACACTTTTTCATGAGACATTTCCTCAGTAGCAGAACCTTAACTATAACTACATCTTCAGACTTCTTACCATATCAGGAACAGATACTCCAGGTAAGATGTGATTTTAAAACAGTATCAACAGGCAGTGTCAGTGTGTGTTGGAGTAAAGGTTGAGAGAATGTTAATACAATGCTCAGCAAATCAATCTACATGTTCACTGAAAGGAAAAGTTAATGCAAGTTTTCAGAGAATATACATTACAAATTGTGAAACCATGAAGTTGAAACTGGAGAGGCTAGAAAGTGCAAAGTTCTATTTAACCATTATATTATCTTTTATATTACTGTATATATATATATATATATATATATATATATATATATATATATAAATAATGACCCACATGGGGTAAATAATCAGGCGCAAGGCGGTACAGCTTTAATCAACAGGCACATTTTTACCCAATGTTCACAAAGGTATTGCTGATGCCCACACACATTTCTTGCCTTAAATCCCAACACCACTCAAACTACCACAGCAACTACATAATCCCCCCAGATTTCTGTCCAGAGGGAGAGCAAATATGTGTTCTGAACATCTGCCAAAAAAAGTAGGTTTAATTCTCTCTGGTATATTTCACAGGTTTGTGATGACGACGATGCTTCATTTGCACTCAACATATTTGTGGTCCAGAAAGATCCGGGAGGGAGGTCTGGAGAAGCAAGCTGGAATAGCCATCGCAGGAGCAGAGGTCTTCTCTGGTATTCCCAGTGTTGCACAGGCTTGCCCCGACTTAATGGGCCTTATTTATGGCTTGGTACTAAACAATCCAAAGAAACTGAAATACACCTTTAAGGTTTTTCAGAAGATCTTTGTGGAGCTGGAGGATTCCCCCAAGTCCACGATCTCAAGGTCATCTTACTGGCCTAAATGCCATACAGACGTTGTTGAAGGTGGAGGACTGAAAAACTCACTTCTATCGTCATTTTGTTACTGAAGAAAAGCCGTTGCCATACAAAATGTTTTCATAATGTTGTTTACAGTTAAAGGTGCTCTAAGCGACCTCACGTTTTTTAGGCCAAAATTTTTTTTTTCTCATACCGCAAACATCTCCTCACTATCCGCTCGCTGCCTGTCCCCTGAACACACTGTAAAAAAGCACGGTCTCTGCAGACACCACAGGCTCCACAAACTGCAGCAAAAACAAACTGAGCAACAAACAGAGCGACCCGCAGCAGGAAACATAGCAAACTGTTCCAGCCAATAACCGACAAGAAAGATGTGGGGGTGGGGTTCGGGGGGTTAGTGCTCGGATGAGGAGGAGGGAGGGTCTAGCTAGCCTCCGTTTTGTTTGATAATAATTCAAACATCAACAAGAGGTTACGCCAACCGAGATCGCTTACAGCACCTTTAATGTTAAAGAAAACGTATTTGTAATTGCACTTTTTTTTATACTTGTGCTTGAGTGGAAGTTCAGTATAATCTTTTGGTTGCTGTGTGAAATGTAAAAAAAAAAAGTTTATTTTCCACAAAATGTCTTAGAGTATGATTTTGTGCTTCACAACTATAACACTAACTTTTTAAATATTTTTCCACATCCTTCTTGTATTAGTTATGTTAATGGTTAATAAGTGCATAATAAAGGATTTATTCATTTAAATAAGACACTGTTCCCACTTAAGTTCAGGTAGCTGCAAAGTTGCATTGTTAATGGTTAATAAGTGCATAAATAAGGATATATTAGCCTTCTTACAGTCTGATTACTGTCGATAAACATCCTATTAACATTGATAAGTGGTCTATAAACTGTTAACAAGTTTCTAATAAGTACTCATAAATATCTTACGAGGAATAATAAATGTGTTTTAGGACATTACTAACTCTCATTAATGTTAATAAACATCTTATTAAGGTCCATGAGATATAAATAACTTTACAAGTTTTTACAAGAGCCTATAATTGTCTTATAAGCAATAATACATGTGCTAATTATGCTTTAATTAACACTTAGGGGAGCGCGGGGCACAACCTAACGCGGGGTTAGTTGTAACACGCTTGTTTTAAATACTTCCGCACATGCTTGGATGACGGAACTTTGTGTATTTACTAGTTGCCATATCAACACTATATAGAAAAAAAAAATCCGCCAAAATTATTTTTTTTTTGGAAGATATCCATAGACATTTATTAAACCATAGCAAAAGTAAATTTCTTACTTAAGTTAAATTTTCATCTCTATTTTTTGTGTTTATTTAAAATAAGACAAATCTGATATTATTTTAATCTCCAAGATGTTATTTAACAGTTGAGATAGTTCTTTAATGCTTCGCTAACTAGCAGAAGACACTAGCAGGGTTTAAATCCCAGTTGTGCAGGCGGGGGCATGTTGTAACACTGCGTTACAATGTGCCCCTATTAGAAATATGCTATTATATTCTATACTTTTATTAATTTTATTGAGAAAACGTGAGAAAAAGGTGAATAAAGACTGAGAGTCAATGTTCAGAAATGACTAATTATTTATTTGTTTTGAACTATGTTGTATAGCTGTGTTTTCATGTGTTCGTTGTCAAAACTCAAAAATGAGTTTATATTTAATTATTAAAAATTGCCATTATTTTATATGAAAAAGTTTTTTAATTGTATTTTATTTAGAAAATATTTTAGTTTGTTTTGTATATTTTTTTTATTAGATCAGATAACATTTTAAGCTGTCATATGTTATGTTACAATGTGCCCCACGACATGTTACAATGTACCCCACCTATGGGGCATGTTGTCACATTTCACTTCCATTCTTTCGGGGTATATCAAGAAAAAAGTATATACTGTATTAATAAAACAAAAACACATAATTGTACTAGACATGTGGGAAATTAATGTGGGAAAAAATAAATACTCTGAACCATAAGTAGATTTACACAAACTGAGAAAGTCAAAAAGCGTTAGGTTGTGCCCCGCTCTCCCCTATATTAACTTATTTATGTTTATAAGCATCCTATAAGGTCTAAGTGTCTTATTAACTGACCCTCTGGGGTCGACAATCACGCCGGCGTGATCTGCTCGTTTTTTTTTTATATCAGTGCAAAATACTCTGTTGATTTTGATTTTACATACTTGTGTTGTACATCATTCAAAACTGTTAAATGTCTTCTTTTATTTGTGTACACTCATAATAAAAACAAAATGTTGTGTTTTTCGTAAAACAAAGAAAATAAACATGATGCGCGTTCTGCCGTCTCTCTCAATGAGAAACTCATTCTGAAACGCGACAGAAAATGACCTGTAACTAAGCGAATGTTTGTCACACAGACTTGAAACGCATGTCTATACAACGCTTGGAGTCTCTATTTTTAAAGTATGTAAATTATATAAAAAACAAATATTCTCTGTTTAAGTAATCCGTAAGAAAGCAGCGGCATGTACAGTTTCTCAAACACTTCCTAATTAAAGTTAATGTGACCACACCCACGAGCGCATGTGCGATTGACATGCAAATGATCCACGCGGCAGAACACAGACCTGTAAACGCCCTCATCACCTCAAAACAAAGAATAAGAGACTTCGGGAACTTACTCCTCTCTACTTTTCATCGAGTTTGGAAGACTGTGCTGTGCTGTGCTGTGCTGTTTACCTTGGATTTAGCCTACCTCAGAAGAACGCGATTTGAAGATTAGAAGATTTTTAAGGTAATTCTTGTCTTACTTGTCGTGTGCCAGATTAAAATGTATGTTATGAAATGAGTTTGGAGTAAAAACATGAACTAAGCCTAATATCGTACATGCATCTATAAATATACAGAAACATGTTGAAATATGAACTAGACTGGTAGGCAACCTTTCTGTGCTAAATGTATACACTTCGTATATATTTCACTCAGTTTTGATTAGCTTATGACACTGATTATAATGCTAAAATACTTCTTTATGCGTAATGTAGCTTGTTTGCGAATATCTGCTTAGGTTATATAATGTGATTTAGTGCAAATATGTTTCAGCCTCCGGTAAAATATGTGATAACCTACTGTCTACATTATATTTTTATATAAATGCTCGATTTTGGTTAGCCTATGACACGCTTCAATACTGCCTTATGCACAGATGTTTGTGAATACCATGTTTACTGTTACTGTGTTTGTGGATATCTGCTCAAACGTAGATATGTATATGGTAACCATAATGTTTTATATTTGAGCGCGATCGCGTTTGAATGTATCATATTTTGGATCGTGATCACGTTTGAATGTATCATATTTTGGATCGTGATCGCATTTGAATGTATCATATTTTGGATCGTGATCGCATTTGAATGTATCATATTTTGGATCGTGATCGCATTTGAATGTATCATATTTTGCAGCGCGATCGCATTTGAATGTATCATATTTTGGATCGTGATCGCATTTGAATGTATCATATTTTGGATCGCGATCGCGTTTGAAAAGCAAACAGCTTCATGTTTTTACTATTATCTCATTTCATATCGTCATAATGAATGGAAACATTTGAAGTAACATGATAATCAATGTATTTTTCTCTAGCTTAGTTGTTACCGACATCTTTTGGAAGATTTATACTGTTATAGGTTATTATTATTTTATCCAGCACTGCGCATAGCTTATGCCTACAAGGCACAACAAACCTGGTGTTCACTGTTCATTATATATTGTTGGAAACATTTGTGTGTGTGTGTGTGTGTGTGTGTGTGTGTATTCTGTGAATTTTAAAAAGCAATTTTAACCAGAAAAATCTAAAATTTATTCCCAAAATCGTGCAGGCCTTTCTCTTGATATCAGTATGTTCACTTTTTTTTTCAGGACCCAGATGAGTCCTGCTGAATTCAACATTCACATGAGTCTCTGTACATGGTAAAGTGAAAATCAAACACCTTAGAAATGAAAGGTATGTACAATGTTTTTAGGAATGGCACAAAGGTCTCTCTCTTTGGATCATTGTTTTCAATAAGAGCTTTTTGGCACTTGTTGTGTATCTTTGGACGATGCTGTGTTGTAAATAAATCCAAACAATTTAAAAGCCATTCTTTTTTAAATCTCCTCATTTACAGTATTGTGCAAGGTTGCTCAGAATGGCAGGGCCTGATAGCTCCTAATAGGGCCGTTAGGGGAGGGTCTTTGTCTTTCTCAGGTGAGAAAAGCTTACATATTAATGAGCTCTCGCATAAGGTTTTTTCACACAAAACACGTCGTACATTTTTTAAATCAATATATTTTGTCTTATCTGAATGAGCAGTCAGGGTGATTTTCACATTGTTTTAGAGCAAATATTCTAGGCTACGTGATACAATTTTCAAAAGTCTTGTGAAGAAATAATCAGTATGGGTTTCATGGCCTTATTTCAGTGAGAATTTTTATTTGTATTTTCACAAACCACGCATAAATGTCATTATCTCAAAACTACAAACTTTTACATACATGCTGTTGATATATTATTGTAGCAGAGTTTGTGCTGAATACAGTGTAATCAGACTTTAGCCATGAAAATGTCACAAGTAACAGAAATAACCAGAAATGTCAGAGCATGTCAGAACACCTCCAGGGCCCAGAAAACAGCTCAGACCCCTAATTACTGCCTATTACAAGCACCTTAAAATAAAGTGTTACCCAAAAAGGATATGTGGATATTTTCTGGGATTTTGTCGATAACAATAGTTGGACAATATTTTGCATATTTAAAAAATGTGTTATTTTGTTTTGTGCTTTGATTCTGTCCTCATGGTAGCGGTGTTTGACCCGGAGTGTGTTTCTGTACTGGTACCAAACCACCTCGGTGTGAGTGAGGTTGATCCACGTCTAACGGTTCGGTCTAACAGGAGAATATGTAGCTGTAGAAAATAGTGACACATCAGAATCAGAATCAGAATCTATTTATTGTCATTGTAAGCTCTGCATACAACGAGATTACAAATGCCAGTCTAGTAGACAAAACACAGAACAATAAATACAACCCCATTTCCAGAGAAGTTGGGACTTTTTGTAAAATGCAATAAAATCAAGAATCTGTGATTTGTTAATTCTATTTAACCTTTTTTTAACTGACAAAAGTACAAAGGAAAGTTTTCCAATGTTTTCACTGACCAACAAATATGATCAAATATTGATGGCTGCAAAACACCCCCAAAAAAGTTGGGACAGATGCATGTGTTGGAAACTCAGAATCGAAAGACCAGGAGACTTGGTTGTTTCTTCAGCAAGATTGTTTATTGAAAACACGAGCTGTCGGTCGCTGCAGTCACCAAAGTCTGAACCAGTGAAATGTTCTCTTACGGTTTATATACATTTAGGGGCAGGAACCAAAAAGACAGGTTTAGGAACCGGTTCTAAACTGAGAGTGCTGCCCACCCTAATCCACTCAGCATATCTATTCAAATGCTGAGACCCAAGTACAGGACTGGCAGGACTCTCTTGTTAAAACACAAAATCCGAGAGCCTTTAAGAGTTTCAGTAAAACAGGACTGACCGGAGTCTTTTGCTAGAAAACTCTGATAATAATAACGTATACCTAACCTTAACATGCTAAATTCAATGTGAACCTAAATTAAACATTTTAATAAATTTGGAATCCCACATTTGCCCCTTTGAGAGTCTTAAAAACTCTCACAAAATACAAATTTAGACACTTAAAAGTTAATTCTTGTAACTTGTGTAAGTTACAGGCACAAAGCAAGTTCATTCTTGTAACGTGTGATAGTTACAGGCACATAGCATGATCTGTGTTGTTCATCTGTAATTGCATGTTGACACAGAAACAAACATGCAATTTGGATCCGTGAAGTTCTTACGGGTAATATTCTTTTATGGTTGGACCAGTCATTTTCTCGTGCGAGGCGTGAGTCATTTGTTGAATGAAACACTTGATACTGTGGACGCATACGTAGAACGCCAGTAGGAGAAATAACAGCAGCATTGCTATTTCTTTAATCCACAGCCAGGGTTTACCAATCAAGTTTCCGAACCATGAAGAATTGTCTTCAGTCATCTGGTGTAATTTTGTTGAAAGATCAAGAATGTCTTGTTGGATTTTGTTCAAGTTCTCTGTTGGATCCATTAACCCGGTGCAGCACTCAGGGCCGATAATGGTGCAGGCTCCCCCTTGTGTTGCAAGAATGTAATCCAAGGCTACTCTGTTCTGTAAGATCATTATCTTGTGCGAAGCGAGAGTGTTTGTGATGTTGCCCAGGGCCAAAACCGTATCATTGGCCAATTTCTGTACAGAATCCGACAGGCTTCTGACTTGATCGAGAGCCTGCATAACACCATACGATGGGATTAAGGCTCCAAGAGTTCTTGACCACCACGTTTGAACACAAGTGAGTCCTGGAATGCAGCCATCTTTGTTGGTAGAAGGAGCTGAATCATGCAACTGTGGAGAGCTTGGAGTGGATTCATCAGCTCTAAGAATAGGTTGTCTCTGGGGTCTACACTTTGTGCTATGTCCATGATGGTTAGGATTAAGGCAATCTTGATCATGCTGCTGGATGACTGAAGTTCCCGTAGATGAGTCTGCGTTGTGTATTTTTTTTTTCTTCTGTGTTGGTTGTCAGTTTGTCTAGTTTGTTTTCTGGAGGTTGGGTCTTCATATGCAGGTGTGTAGGTCAGTGCATATGGTTTTTAGGATAACCGTCAAGTGGTATCTGCACAGAGTTAAGAAAGAAAAACAACAAAGAACAACTGCAACAGACCAGTATTCATTGTAAAGACTGCAAACATTAGGGTTGTATCCTCTGTTCAATCTGTATCTGCTAATTGTGGTTCCTTCTTTCCCTATTTCTTAATTCATGAGTAAGGGTGTCACGATTTCGATTTTAAATCGAAATCGATCGAAATTAATGCTCAATCTCGATCATCAAATCAAAAAATGGAATCGTCGATGCTGCCACGCCCCATATGTCACGTCAGCTCGGCTTGCCTGTAATAGGTAAAACCATAGATATCATATAAAGGTAAAACTCCTTTTCTCAAGAATATTGAAGCCTTTATTTTAAAATGCATTGCAGCTGCACAGCGAGAGCATCATAGCTCGTCTGAGCGAGCTGTTTGCCTGTGCTGCGGCAACTGCACGAACCTATGGCGAGTTAGCAGTGGCGTGCGGTCCAACGGGAGCGCTTGGCGCCCTGCCAACCTCGAGCGCGCCAATTTGGACGCGGCTGAAGTGTATACATTCAGAGAAAACTCGCCAAAGGACTTTAGGTTTAAATCGACTCAAGCGAAGTACCTGATATGAGCGAAATAGCACGGCAAGGCAACGCAGAACTCGTTCCCTTATCTCTAAGGGAACCGAGGTTACGCAAGTAACCAAGTACGTTCCCTCACGAGAACGTTCTCTCGTACTGCGATGCAAACGCTGTGGGAACCCAATTTAAAACACCGTGCTATTCACCTGTGACTGCTCTGAGGAGTCCAGGGAACCCCGGGACTATAGTAGGTAATAGGTTATATTGTAAGTTTCCAATTGAAAACTTTCCAATTGACTTAAGATATAAGTTATTGTTACATTATGTTGTTAATAAACATTTTAAATTTGACAATGTAGTGTGTGGTGCATTGTGAACAAAGGTCAGATATTATTATATTGCATAAAAGTCTAAAAATGGCATTGCTTGTGCTTTCAAATTTTTTTTTTTTTAAATCGAGAATTGAATCGAACCGTGACTTTAGAATCGAAAATGTAATCGAATCGAGGATTTGGAGAATCGTGACACCCTTATTCATGAGACACCTAAAAGGAACAGTGAGGTGAGGATGGACTATGGTTGGGAAGGGCCTATAAGGGAATCTTCACCGCAGGGTTGGCCCCCGAAAGCCTGTTGCTTCCAGTTCTTCCCGGGGCTCCTCACTGGTCCATGTGTCCTATCCTATCCCTGTAGGGGGAGGAACCACTTTGCAATGTGACACATGAGTCCATGTTTTCTTTCCCTGGCACAACACTGCAGCTGCTGTAATCAACATTACTTGATGTGGTCCATGCCACTTAGGTTCTAACGGCTTGTGTCTGAATGATTTTATCATGACCCACTGACCTGGGATGATTGTGTGTCCACCCTCTGGTGGAGTCTGCCAACATGACTCAACTCTCTCTCTGGCACTCTGTACTGCCTTTGTAAGGTGTTCACAGTAAGAGATCAGGGCATCTGAGGCAATGTGAACATCAGCATTTCTAAGATCAATCACACCTGGCATCTGCATTGGGCGTCCTGTAATAATCTCATGAGGGCTCAGTCCTACTGATCTGTTAGGTGACGCTCTCATACTACACAGTACTGCTGGCAGCGCTTCAACCCATGACACTCCTTCCTGATGCATTTTGCTTAGCCTGGTTTTGATTGTTCTGTTTGCCCTTTCAACCTGTCCTGATGCTTGTGGCCTGTAGGGGCAGTGAAGATTCCACTTAATCTTCAACATTTTAGACACTTCTTTAACTACCTGTCCTGTGAAGTGCGTACCCTGATCTGAGTCAATGCAATCTGGTAATCCCCATCTGGGAATGAAATCAGTGACAAGACATTTAGCAGTATGTGCAGCTGTAGCACGCCCTGTTGGATAAGTTTCTATCCATCTTGAGAACTTGTCTATTACTACCAAAACGTCAGTTTTTCCCTTACAACAAGGCAACAAGATATAATCAACTTGCAGGTGACGAAATGGTCCTGGTGGAGCTGGGGTATGTTGCTGGTGTAATGGCTGCTGGTACATCATTATTTTTCTGACATGTAACACACCTCTTGGCTGTTTCTTTGGCTACATTTCTGAATTTTGGATTCCACCATTGATTTGAGAACCTGTGATTCATCGTTGCTGGACCACTGTGACCCAAATTGTGTATTTGTTGAGCCAAATATGGCAGCAGTGATTCGGGAGCAACATACTTCCCCCGTTTGGTCCAGCAGCCAGATGAATCAACGGTGGCTCCTTTGTCTAACCATGTCCATGCTTAATATACAGGAACGTCTTTGAACAGATCAATGATAGATTCAGGAGGCAGAATTGTCTTCTGTACTGTACTACCTGAACACACTTGTACAGTTACATAGGAACAAGCCTGTTTAGCTGCTACATCTGCAAGAGCATTACCTTTAGCTTCTGTAGTGTTAGTTGTGAGATGTGCTTTCACTTTGATCACCGCTAATTTCTTTGGAAGTTTCCTGGCAAACATAAGATCTTTCACTAATCCAGCATGCTTAATGGGGGATCCAGCAGAAGTTAGAAACTGTTTGCTTTGCCAAATGACGCCAAAATCATGAATAACCCCAAAAGCATACCTGGAATCTGTGTAGATATTTGCAACTGATCCTGAAGCTAGTGTGCATGCTCTAGTTAAAGCTACCAGTTCTGCAGCCTGAGCTGAAAAATGATCTGGAAGACGACCTGAAGCTACCACCTCATTGGTGGACGTTACTGCATAACCTGCTCGTCTGTTCCCTTCAATTACTTGAGCTGAACCATCAACAAACAACTCAAATTCTGAATTTTCTATGGGAGTTTCTGCTATTTCACTTGTCGCTGCGTATGTAAGCGTAACACAATCATGAGTCATTTCGCCTTCATCCTCTAACACAACTTCAGTCATTGCAGACATCAAACATGAGGAGGGGTTCGTGACTGGTGCACGCTGTAAAACAATGTTCGGGGCTGTGAGAGTAGTCAACCAATTTCCCCAACGAGAGGAAGTGACAGAAGTGACTTTTGCTTGATTCATTAGTGCGGATACTGCGTGAGGGCATTTTACATTTACCGTCTGACCTAACACCATTACTGATGAAGCCTGAAGCGCTAGATGAACTGCCTGTACTGCTCTGAGGCATGGTCCCATACCTTGAGCTACTATGTCAAGTTTACCAGAATAGTAATGAATTGGACATAAACTGTCCCCATGATCTTGCATTAGACATGCAGTCATAAAGCCCAAGTGTTCATGGACATAAAGCACAAAGTCTATCAGATTGGGCAATTCCTAATGCTGGGGCTTGACATAGTGCTCTCTTCAAATCATTGAATGCTTTGAGGTGAAGTTCTTCCATTCAAACAATATCTGAATCTTTACCATGGCCTTTCAACAAGTAATAGAGAGGCTGAGCAATCGAGGCATATTCTTCAATCCACGGTCTACAGTAACCTGCTGTTCCTAAAAATGAGCGTAGTGTTTTAATGGTAGTAGGCGGAGGTATGGCTTTGACTGAAGCCGCTCGATCCTGTGTAATGGATCTATTTCCTGCACCAATTGTTTTACCCAGAAATGTGACTTGCTTTTTAGCAATTTGAGCTTTGTGAAAGCTGCATTTGTGTCCTTTTTTATGCAAATAGTCCAACAATGCTGCCAATTCAGTTTGATGTACCTCGTGATCTGTTGAGGCGATCAAAATATCATCGACATATTGGATCATAGTGGACTGGTTACTGGACATTCTGGGTCACACAAATCACGTCTGACAGCCTGATGGTATATGGTCAGGGAGTTTTGAAATCCCTGAGCCAATCGGGTCCACTGATATTGTTCATGGTCAACTGTGAAAGCTAACCATGGCTGGCTGTCAGAGTGCAATGGTACAGAAAAGAATCCATTAGACATATCAATTACTGAAAAAATCTTACACTCTAATGGTAAGCCATTACAAATTGTAGATGGATCTGCCACTAGCTGTCATGACAGAAGACTGGAAACAATTGCAGGTGAACAATATTTATTGGAACTCAAACACAGAATAAGACAATTCAGGAATGAAAGTTCCTCTCAGGGTGCGGTCGCGATCTCGCGTGCAGGAATCAGCTCCGGACGGTCCACACAGGGGGAAACGCTCAGACTCGGACACACAGGGACTTCGATGGTCTAGTGCTCGGTGCTGAGTGTTGGTGCTCGGTGATCTGTGCTCGGGTGCGATGAAACAACAGGGATCCACTGAAGACACGACAACCCGGAAGACGACACGAACATTCACGCAGGAACAGCAAACAACAGATGGACACTGGAATGGAGAGATGAGTGAGTATAAATAGGGAACGGTAATGTGAATCAGCTGAGGTGGGGAATGAGATGATTGCGAACAGCTGGAGCACTGAACAAACACGTGAGCGGGACAACGCCCACTCCCGCAAACTCACAGACATGTAAACAACAATGACACGAGACACAGAGGAAACAATGAATTCACAACCGTGACAGTACCCCCTCTCCTAGGAATGCCTCACGGCATTCCCAGAACTCCTTACCTGTCGATTGTAATCATCGATAAGGGAGTGATCCAGGATGTCACGAGCAGGAACCCAACTTCTCTCCTCCGGACCGTAACCCTCCCAATCCACCAAGTACTGAAATCCGCGTCCCCTCCGCCTGGAATCCAGGATACGACGAACCGAATAGGATGGTTCCCCATCTACGAGTCGCGGCGGGGGGGGAACCGGGGCTGGCGGATTAATGCGTGCAAAAAAGACGGGCTTAATTTTAGACACATGGAAAACGGGATGAATCCTCCTGTACACTGGAGGAAGATTGAGGCGGACTGTCACTGGACTAATGATCTTAGTGACAGAAAACGGGCCAATGAATTTGGGTGCCAGTTTATTGGAAACGGAGCGGAGCGGAATGTCCTTAGTAGAAAGCCACACTTTGGAACCGACGACGTATACGGGAGGCCTTGACCGGTGGCGATCGGCCTTGGCCTTGGTGCGTTCCCGCACTTGGAGGAGAGTCTCTCGGGCCCTCGTCCAAGTACGGTGACACCTCTGGATGAAGGCGTGGGCGGAGGAGACCGCGACTTCGGACTCAGTACTAGGAAAAACAGGTGGTTGGTACCCTACACTACACTTAAACGGAGACAGGCCCGTGGATGACACTGGTAACGTATTGTGGGCGTACTCCACCATGGAAAGTTGTTGGCTCCAGGAGGAGGGATTCTTGGAGACCAAACATCGTAATGATCTTTCCAAATCTTGGTTGGCTCTCTCAGTTTGGCCATTGCTCTGGGGATGAAACCCAGAGGACAGACTGACCGTCGCCCCCAGTAATTTACAAAACTCTCGCCAAAATCTGGACACAAACTGGGGTCCCCTGTCAGAAACCACGTCTGTCGGGAGGCCATGTAACCGAAAGACGTGATCAACGACTGCCACCGCTGTCTCCTTGGCTGAAGGTAATTTGGGCAAGGGAATAAAGTGGGCTGCCTTCGAGAATCGGTCCACCACGGTCAAAACTACCGTGTTACCCTGGGAGGGTGGGAGGGCGGTGATAAAATCTAGAGCGATGTGGGACCAAGGTCTCGAAGGCACCGACAGCGGTTGAAGTAATCCAGCTGGGGGTCGATTGGACGACTTACCAGTGGCACAACTAGAGCAAGCCAAAACAAAATTGTGAACATCACGAGCCATCAGGGGCCACCAGAATCGCTGCTTAACTAGAAATATGGTACGACTCACCCCTGGATGGCAAGCTAGACTGGAACTATGACCCCACTGGACGACGTCTGATCGTAATTCCTCCGGCACAAATAAGCGGTTAGGTGGGCACCGGATCGGAGGCGTTACCCCTTCTAAGGCCCTCTTGACCTTCGATTCGACCTCCCATGTGAGCGAAGAGATAATCAGGGTCTCAGGAAAAATGCGCTCAGGAGTAGCTTCGTGTTCGGGACGATCAAAAATACGCGACAAAGAATCGGGTTTGACGTTTTTGGAACCCGGACGATAGGAAAGTGTAAAATCGAAACGACCGAAAAAAAGTGCCCACCGAGCCTGCCTGGAGTTCAATCTCTTAGCGGTTCTAATGTACTCCAAATTCTTGTGATCAGTCCAGACTGTAAAGGGTACCCCTGAACCCTCTAACCAGTGACGCCATTCCTCCAAAGCTAACTTGACTGCCAACAACTCCCGGTTACCAATGTCATAATTACGTTCGGCAGGAGATAATCGATGTGACAAAAACGCGCAGGGATGCATTCTGTCGTCTGAAGGTGAACGTTGTGAAAGCACTGCACCTACCCCCACCTCCGACGCATCGACCTCTACCACAAACTGACGTGAAGTATCAGGGGCTATGAGAATAGGAGCTGAAACAAAGCGGCTCTTGAGTTTGGCAAACGCAGCCTCAGCTGCGTCTGACCACCTGAACGCAGTTTTGGGAGAGGTCAAGGCAGTCAGAGGTGCGGCTAGTTGGCTGAAATTGCGAATAAAACGCCGATAGAAGTTGGCGAATCCCAGAAACCGCTGCAGGGCCTTGCGGGAATCTGGGATTGGCCACTCTACCACAGCCTTAACTTTGTCAGGGTCCATAAGCATACCTTCAGACGACAAGATGTGTCCCAGGAAAGGAACTGACTGTGCATGGAAAACGCATTTCTCCGCCTTGACAAAAAGCCCATTCTCTAGTAACCTTTGAAGCACTAGTCGTACGTGTTGCACATGTTCCTGGAGAGACGAAGAAAAAATCAATATGTCATCCAGGTAAACATATATGAATTGATCGATCATGTCTCGCAACACATCGTTGACTAGTGCCTGGAAGACTGCGGGACTATTGGAAAGCCCAAAAGGCATAACCAAATATTCAAAATGCCCCCTAGGGGTGTTAAAAGCAGTCTTCCATTCGTCCCCCTCCCTGATGCGGACCAAATGATAAGCATTACGCAAGTCCAATTTAGTGAAGAGAGACGCTCCCTGCAACCTCTCGAAGGCTGAAGACATCAACGGCAAAGGATAAGTATTCTTTACCGTGATGTTATTCAGTCCTCGGTAATCAATGCAAGGTCGCAGAGAGCCGTCCTTCTTCCCCACAAAAAAGAACCCCGCCCCCGCTGGAGAAGAGGAAGGGCGGATGAACCCGGTTGCTAGAGAATCAGAAATATATTTCTCCATAACCTCTCTCTCAGGAACTGAAAGTGAATAAATCTTGCCCTTAGGCGGAGACTTACCTGGCAATAAATCTATAGCACAGTCATAGGGACGATGCGGAGGGAGAGAAGCAGCTCTAGACTTACTGAACACTTCACTCAGGTCACGGTACTCCTCGGGCACGTTTGATAAATCCACTTCTTCCTCCTGTAACACAGGGACAGAAACAACAGAACAAGCAGACACAAGACACGAATTGTGACACTCAGTGCTCCAAGCTGAGATGGTCCGTCTTTTCCAGTCGATACGTGGGTTGTGTAAACTGAGCCAGGGGTGTCCTAAAACTATGGGTGTGAGTTGAGAGTCCGTAATGTAAAATGATATAGTTTCAGCATGATTTCCAGAAGTGATGAGTGTGAGTTTCTCGGTGACCAAGGAGATGGTGGGTAAAGTCTGTCCATTCAATGCGTTGACTGTGATCTTCTGGGAAAGTGTTTGAAGAGGAATCTGTAATTGTAGTGCAAACTGATGATCCAAAAAGTTACCTTCTGCCCCAGAGTCAATGAGTGCAGTGCAGTGGTGATCCAGTGTAGACCATCTCAGTCTTACCGGGAGGATGGTGGAAGTGGATGAGGTCTTACCTGCGGAGATCCCACCCGATAGTAGCCTCAAACTTACTATCGGGCTGGGCCTTTTACTGGACAACTATAGGCATAATGTCCGTTGCCACCACAATAGAGACAGAGGCCCTGGGATCTCCGCCTTTCTTTCTCCTCCCGGGAAAGCCGAGCTCGCCCCACCTGCATGGGCTCGGGATCGTGGGAGCCGAACGTGTCCAGGCCGCTGGACCGCTGGTTCTCACTCCGACTCTGAACTGGGTTGGTGGGTGTTCTCTGCCCAATCCTGGACAGACGGGCGTCCACTCTCAGGGCCAGGTCGATGAGACCATTAAGCGTTGAAGGAAGGTCCAGGGCGTAGATCTCCCTCTGGACACGTTCGGCCAGCCCATGCAGGAAATGGTCCCACTGCGCCTCCTCGTTCCAGCGACACCCGGCCGCCAGGGTCTTAAACTCGATGGAGTAATCAGATACCGATCGGTCTCCTTGGCGTAGGTCAGTCAAGACCCTGGCAGCCTCCTTCCCCTCGACGGCTCGGTCGAAGACACGTCTCATCTCCGCCGAGAGGGCTTGGAACGAGGAGCAGCACTGGTCTTGATTCTCCCATACTGCAGTTCCCCAAAGCGCCGCTCTCCCAGTCAGTAGCGTCAGAACGAAGGCTACTTTCGCCTCCTCCTTTTCAAAAGTTCTGGGCTGTAATGAGAAATGCATACTGCAACGTGTCAGAAATGGACGGCAGAAATTCGGCTCACCAGAGTATAATTCAGGCGTGGGCAGTCTGGGTTCCGACTGGGAGAGAGGCACAGGTGGTGTGGGGGGAACTGCAAGTGCTGCAGGAGGTGCTGGCGCAGTGGGGGGTTGTAGCTGATGAAAACGCTGGGTGAGCTCGGACACCTGTGTGACCAGAGTCTGGATAGCGCGTCCTGTCTCCCCCTGGCTGCGCTCCTGTGCATCCATCCGGCCGATGCATGCTCGAATGAATTCCTCCAGTGAAGCAGATGAATCACCCGCTGCTCCCATCGTTTGGTCCATCCGTTCTGTCATGACAGAAGACTGGAAACAATTGCAGGTGAACAATATTTATTGGAACTCAAACACAGAATAAGACAATTCAGGAATGAAAGTTCCTCTCAGGGTGCGGTCGCGATCTCGCGTGCAGGAATCAGCTCCGGACGGTCCACACAGGGGGAAACGCTCAGACTCGGACACACAGGGACTTCGATGGTCTAGTGCTCGGTGCTGAGTGTTGGTGCTCGGTGATCTGTGCTCGGGTGCGATGAAACAACAGGGATCCACTGAAGACACGACAACCCGGAAGACGACACGAACATTCACGCAGGAACAGCAAACAACGGATGGACACTGGAATGGAGAGATGAGTGAGTATAAATAGGGAACGGTAATGTGAATCAGCTGAGGTGGGGAATGAGATGATTGCGAACAGCTGGAGCACTGAACAAACACGTGAGCGGGACAACGCCCACTCCCGCAAACTCACAGACATGTAAACAACAATGACACGAGACACAGAGGAAACAATGAATTCACAACCGTGACACTAGCGGGGTGATTTTATCAATGTTTTTATTGGCTACTCTGTAGTCTATGGTGAGTCTCCATGTCCCATTGGATTTCTTGATGGGCCATATGGGTGAGTTACAGGGACTGTTGGTTTTAACTAGCACTCCTTGCGTCAGCAGCTTTTCCACAATAGGTTTGATTTCCATGTATGGCTTCCTTACTGATCGGATACTGTTTGGTAACTGGGGGTGGAGTTCCAGTCAGTTTGACTGGTTCTACACCCGTCAATAAACCACAATCATCCTTGCCATTAGCCCAAATTGGATGATTCAGTAAGAAAGCATACTCTGGAGGGATTGCATTATTGGTAGAAACGTGTGCTGAGGAAATTGTAATGCTAGCCGATTCTGAGGACATGTCTAAAGTTAGATGCACTTGTCTCAGAAGATCCATGCCTAAAATTGCACCTGTATTCAATGGAGCACATAGCAATTTTGTCGTCAGAGTTTTCGGGCCAAATTGTACCTCTATGGGCGGGGTTTCATACAAAACAGAATCTTCACCTATTACGCCAGTTAAAGAAAGTTTGGTTTTCTTGTACGGGATGTCTAAACCTTTAGCCAATTTTGTGGGAATTATTGTAATCTCTGCACCTGTATCAAGCAAAAAATCAATCTCTTTCTCTTTTATGCTACCTTTCACAAAAATTCTTTTGTCATTATGATGGATTACAGGGGAAAGGTAGTTACTCACAGCCCCAACAATTAGTTTTTTTCCTGGTCTTTTTGTGCTCTTAGAAGAGCCTGAGCGAGCTGTCCTAAAGTTTCAGTGGACATTGGCGGAACTACGTCCGGGTTGTAGGCAGGCTGAGAAGGAGCAGAATTATGCATTCTATTTCTTTTATTATCTTGCAACTTCTTCCTACACTGTTTCTCCCAATGTCCTAACTTTCCACAGTAGTGGCATTTGTCTTCTTTTTAGACCACCTGTTTTCTTGTTTTGCTGTGCTAAATGTAGCTGCTGCTATTCTCACTTGGGTTTTAACATCAGCATCTCTTTCCCATGTAGCTAACCTGTCTAGGTTACTTCTGAGAGTTCCGTTAGCCCACGTAATTTCGAGGAATGGCAAGGCTGATCTGTACTCAGCTATAAGACCATCTGCCCAAATATGGATTAGAGCTCCTCTATCATCTAGTACACTTTCAGAATCCTCCACTATTCCACTGTACGTTGCAGCTGACTGACAAAATCTTTCAGTGTATTCACTTATAGTCTCTCCTTTCTTTTGTACACATCTAGTAACTTTCGACCAATCTATTTTGGGTCCTAAGAGATTCTTTAGGATTTTCAAAACACCTATCGCCTTTACTGGCATGTAGCAGTTCGGAAGTAACAGCAGACTCAAAACTGTTGAATTCAGATTCAGTTAGAATTTGTGACATTAGCTGTGTAACTTCTGGCAATGACATGTCATAGAGACGCATTTTACTGATCAATGCTCTTCTAAATTCAGAAAAATTTGTGCGTGCTGAGGGTAAACTCTGGGATAGCCTCTCGATATCTTTGGGTCCTAGTGCTTTGGCAACAGTTTGTATTTGGACAACAGAAGAGTTGAGAGGAACACTTTCAGTTCCCTCAATTCCCTGAGACCTTCTCCTAGCGCCACACACCTTTACTGAATCTACAGGCTCATCAGTTACTGATTGGATCGCTACATCTGTTTCAAAGAAAGCTTGTAAGTCAGGGTAAATGTTATCTGGCTGACTAACTTCTACACCAGTTTTTTCTATAGCTTTGTTGCGGCTCAATTTCTTAGTCAACGAAGATATTCTAGCACGTAGCTCATTTACCTGTTTCTCTAGCTCTGAGTTGCGCTTAGACTGTTCTGTAGCTTTTGCTAAAACAAATTCTCTGTGACAACAAATAATGCCCTTCACATTGTTTTTGCGGATGCTTGCTCCAAGCACCTTTTTACACTCATCTACTGACCAAGTTTTGTCTGGGTGTATTTCATATTTCTGAGTTAGTTCCTGTCTAACTTTTTCAGTGACTATTAGGTCCATTTGTTTTCTTAACATTTTTTTTATTTCACTTTCTAACCACAAAGGAGCTGCAAGTCCACCTTTTTCAGTAGTGGGGATCAGTCTAGCACTTTCCCTTAACATTTTGTGAATTTCTTTACCACACAAACAAACACTAAAAACTTCACTGATCAACAGAGGATACACTTGTTAACACAGCTTAACTATTGTTAACTCTCCAAATGACCAACACTTCACACTTAACCTCCCTGCCTACAAAAAAAAAAAAACAGAGGATAAACCAAAATATTAGCAATTTACACTAAATCTTCCCTGCCTACAAGAACAGAGGATCAACAGAAATAACTAGCACGTAAAGCTAATTCTTCTCTGCCTAAAGCAAAGGATACCAAATATTTAGCACTTGATGCTAAATCTTCCCTAACTTTATAAAGGATAAAACCTTCTCTAGCAAGAGGATGAAACACTTCCCTGACAAAGCAGAGGATAAACAATATTAACTTGTAATGTTAAAATCTTCCCTGACTGGCAGAGGATATCTTTCATCTCTAAAAAAAAAAAACTTTTTTAGAGGATCAACTTAGTTAACCAAACACTGCAGCTGTTTGTTAACTTCTCTGAACGGCACAGAGGAAAAAACACATATACTGGTCTGTAGCGGTTCTTTGAATGGAGTGAAACTCACCGAATCGTTGGTTGTACAGAAAACATTCGTCTGGAACTCAGTCAGAAAAGTTCATTCTTTGTTGAGATCTTTGAGTTCCAGACTGAATCACCTGAATCCAGATTGAAAACTTCAAGCTCAGTCAGCTTTGAGATCTTTTTGGAGCTTGAGGTTTCAATCTTCAGATCTGGAAAAGTTCGTTTTTTGTTTCTTGAAGTTTCAAGGTTCCGTCTGGAATGTTCATTTTTTGTTGAGTTTCAGTTTCTCCATCCGGGTCACGGCAGCAAAATTGTTGGAAACTCAGAATCGAAAGACCAGGAGACTTGGTTGTTTCTTCAGCAAGATTGTTTATTGAAAACACGAGCTGTCGGTCGCTGCAGTCACCAAAGTCTGAACCAGTGAAATGTTCTCTTACGGTTTATATACATTTAGGGGCAGGAACCAAAAAGACAGGTTTAGGAACCGGTTCTAAACTGAGAGTGCTGCCTACCCTAATCCACTCAGCATATCTATTCAAATGCTGAGACCCGAGTACAGGACTGGCAGGACTCTCTTGTTAAAACACAAAATCCGAGAGCCATTAAGAATTTCAGTAAAACAGGACTGACCGGAGTCTTTTGCTAGAAAACTCTGATACTAATAATGTATACCTAACCTTAACATGCTAAATTCAATGTAAACCTAAATTAAACATTTTAATAAATTTGGAATCCCACAGTATACGGTTAGAAGATGGCTGTGTCTCATGTGACCTTGTTATTTGTACACACTGTGACTATACAAATCAACATGTAAATAGGAGAATGTTGGCATTATTTTGTCACTTATTGGGATTAGTATGCTAGCTGTAGCCATTTACATCAAGTCTTTGTGCTAAGCTAGGCTAGCGGTGGGTGTGTCAGACAGAGTTATGGCACGCATGGAGATGAGAAGGGTGTGTGTGGATTTATCTAACTCTGGGGGATACGGGGAATAATGTCCCAAAAGTCCAAAGTTTCTTTAATGTTTTAAAAAGTGTGGCTCTTGTGTTTTAAGTTGTTCCCTGCCTGTTATAGTTTGTAATGATGTGCAGTACAAAAATAGAAGTTCGAATGACAAAGAGGCCGTCACAAAAGCAAACTGTAAAACAGCTTTATTTTTTTTTACATTTTATTTATTTTTTGTTATGTGCAACCATGGGTCTTTTGAAGTTGGGTAAGAATAACTTTGACCTTTTTTGCTCAATTCTCATTGTCATGGCACTTGTGTTGTGTGACAATCTATTGTTTAGCTCTTATAGGCTGTTATCTGGCTGTTAGTCAGTGTCACCAACTAACACTGGTGATGTTAGAGTTGTGCAATAAAATAATAATTCAAGTCCCATTAAAGGCAGGGTAGGTAGGAATTAAAAAAAACAAAAACATTCCAAATTAGTTTAAACTGTCTTTATATACCAATACATAATTAAAATGTAAGTACTCTGAAAAAGAGAGTATACAAATTTAGTGTCTGTAGACCTCTCACGACTGTTGTAAACACAGCTAATTATTTCCATTCACTCCACCCCCTCCCTTCTGAGCTCCTTCCAAAGCCACGCCCCCAAAACACATGAACGCGACGCCAAACGCTCAGGCTGAGCTGGAAGACGCATTTACAGTGAGGGAAATAAGTATTTGAACACCCTGCTATTTTGCAAGTTCTCCCACTTAGAAATCATGGAGGGGTCTGAAATTGTCATCGTAGGTGCATGTCCACTGTGAGAGACATAATCTAAAAAAAAAAAAAATCCAGAAATCACAATATATGATTTTTTTAACTATTTATTTGTATGATACAGCTGCAAATAAGTATTTGAACACCTGAGAAAATCAATGTTAATATTTGGTACAGTAGCCTTTGTTTGCAATTACAGAGGTCAAACGTTTCCTGTAGTTTTTCAGCAGGTTTGCACACACTGCAGGAGGGATTTTGGCCCACTCCTCCACACAGATCTACTCTAGATCAGTCAGGTTTCTGGGCTGTCGCTGAGAAACACGGAGTTTGAGCTCCCTCCAAAGATTCTCTATTGGGTTTAGGTCTGGTGACTGGCTAGGACACGCCAGAACCTTGATATGCTTCTTACAGAGCCACTCCTTGGTTATCCTGGCTGTGTGCTTCGGGTCATTGTCATGTTGGAAGACCCAGCCTCGACCCATCTTCAATGCTCTAACTGAGGGAAGGAGGTTGTTCCCCAAAATCTCGCAATACATGGCCCCGGTCATCCTCTCCTTAATACAGTGCAGTCGCCCTGTCCCATATGCAGAAAAACACCCCCAAAGCATGATGCTACCACCCCCATGCTTCACAGTAGGGATGGTGTTCTTGGGATGGTACTCATCATTCTTCTTCCTCCAAACACGTTTAGTGGAATTATGACCAAAAAGTTCTATTTTGGTCTCATCTGACCACATGACTTTCTCCCATGACTCCTCTGGATCATCCAAATGGTCATTGGCAAACTTAAGACGGGCCTTGACATGTGCTGGTTTAAGCAGGGGAACCTTCCGTGCCATGCATGATTTCAAACCATGACGTCTTAGTGTATTACCAACAGTAACCTTGGAAACGGTGGTCCCAGCTCTTTTCAGGTCATTGACTAGCTCCTCCCATGTAGTTCTGGGCTGATTTCTCACCTTTCTTAGGATCATTGAGACCCCACGAGTTGAGATCTTGCATGGAGCCCCAGTCCGAGGGAGATTGACAGTCATGTTTAGCTTCTTCCATTTTCTAATGATTGCTCCAACAGTGGACTTTTTTTCACCAAGCTGCTTGGCAATTTCCCCGTAGCCCTTTCCAGCCTTGTGGAGGTGTACAATTTTGTCTCTAGTGTCTTTGGACAGCTCTTTGGTCTTGGCCATGTTAGTAGTTGGATTCTTACTGATTGTATGGGGTGGACAGGTGTCTTTATGCAGCTAACGACCTCAAACAGGTGCATCTAATTTAGGATAATAAATGGAGTGGAGGTGGACATTTTAAAGGCAGACTAACAGGTCTTTGAGGGTCAGAATTCTAGCTGATAGACAGGTGTTCAAATACTTATTTGCAGCTGTATCATACAAATAAATAGTTAAAAAATCATATATTGTGATTTCTGGATTTTTTTTTTTAGATTATGTCTCTCACAGTGGACATGCACATACGATGACAATTTCAGACCCCTGCATGATTTCCAAGTGGGAGAACTTGCAAAATAGCAGGGTGTTCAAATACTTATTTTCCTCACTGTATTTACCTGAGACGAGTGGAGAGGAACGAGCGCAGTGCATGCAGTGACATGTCAGAATCACATGTAATAAAATACCTAACTTTATCACTATAAATATAAACAAATAAGATGGCTTTTAGTACTCACTATCAAGCTAGCATATCGATACTGGTAAAGTTTAAAATATATTTTGTTTGATTCGGTAACGAGCTATATTTATAGGTAACAAGCTATATAGCCAAAGCTAAAAACGGGTTGCATTGATAAACGTTTTTCCATTACCATCAGTTACACTGCGATGAAGGTGAATTTCGTGTAAGATTCATAACATATACGGTGTTTTGCATGTAAGAGTTTCCATGATGAAAACATTGTTGACTCTGATGAGGACTAACGTTACACTACAGAGACAAGTAGCCTACCGCATCGTCGGATCGAGGACAGGTCCGGGGTCGAGGGCGAAGCAGAGGAGGTCGTTTTGAATTTTGAATGCTCTTTCTCTGCCATAATTTACTCTTCGTAGGTTCCGAGTCTCTCTTGCACTCCTCAAGTCAAACGGGAGCGCGGCACGCACATGGGCAGATCTTGTAACAGGGGTGGTAGCCATTGGTTGCGAGAGAGAGTGACAGTCGCCCAAACCAATCAATTGTTTCGTCCCGAATGGAAATAATGAGCTGTGTTTATTGCAGATTAAAAGGTCTACAGTCACTCGATTTTTATACTCTCTTTTTCAGAGCACTTACATTTTAATTATGTATTGGTATATAAAGACAGTTTAAACAAACAAAACAAACGAAATTCCTACCTACCCTACCTTTAATGCTTGGTGGTGTCAGGTTAATGTGTATTTATGTTAATGAGCAATTATTTAAGTGACGTCATTGTCCCTTTAAAGTCCCAATAATGTTTGTTTTGGTCCTTATAAGTCACATATTCTTCAAAAAGAGAACTGTCTCTATAAACCACAATAGTTTTAGGGTGGTGTGTATTTTTGATTGTTTTAATCTAACTCTCATAGCTCTAGGACCTCAGGAAAGGGTAGTCCATCTAAACCACCACCGGGCCTATTTGGAGAAAAAGTCTGGCTAATCCACATAAAACATTATGTGTGTGTGTGTGTGTGTGTGTGTGTGTGTGTGTGTGTGTGTGTGTGTGTGTGTGTGTGTGTGTGTGTGTGTGTGTGTGTGTGTGTGTGTGTGTGATGGCTTCGTAGTCTCCAGGGGTGAATCTGCATGTGTGTGGAGCACACAACGGGGGGGCTTGGAATTCCTTTGATGCGGCCCACGTGAGTAGAGAGGAGTGTACGATTGTCTCTGGGGAGGATCACAGAGTCGTAAAAGGGTGTCAGAAAACACTTTGGGTGCAGACTCAGCGGCCCAGAAGCTGTGAGTTATATTGGATGAGTCACGGGTTAAAAGCTCCTCTGAGAGAAAGCTGATGTTATCAAGATCTAGTCTGGAGTGAAAGAATATGTTCAGAAACAAGAGTCAGAATTTGTTAATTCATAACAAATGAAAATGATTCATAGCCCAGACGCTACATTGTTTTTTTTGCTTTTTTGTGACTTGTGAATATTGAGCCCTTGTAAGATTAATGTATTAACCGCTTTTAATCTTTTGTATACTTTAATAAAGTTACCTCATCTTACTCCCTCCCTTGCCTGTCTCTCTACTCGCCCACATATTGGTAACGAACCTGTGTGCCCCCCTGTATAGGGCTGATATTTCCAGGTGTATTCCGGGTGGCGTAGTCGAGTGTTAAGTATAGTTCTGGTGTCTCTATTTTCCCTATTAACTGGCAGGACCCACATATGCAATGTTTAATAATGCAGGATTGTACTGATTAATGTCAATAGATGGCACCACAGCTCTAAAAACATATCTCAGAACCCACAAGTTTAAAAAAAAAATACACCACACATTAAGCAGTGCCTTTCACATTGTTGTTTATTTTCTCTGAAAGGCAACATCCATGACTCACTTTGATTTATCAAATAAGACAGATATTTTGGTCTTTTTGCTTTGGTCTTTATATTTGACAAAGCTATTAATAGAAAGACAAATGTATTAAGGACTACTGTATCCTTTCAAATGGCTACACTGTTGTCCACCTCTTTGGGGTTCAGATAGGTGTAGGGAAGCTCCAACTTATTGTTCCGCTCCTCTATGAGTTTTGACAACTCCTCCAGATCCTTTTGAAAATCTTCAATGAGCTTGCAGGGGACCTCTTCATCATACAGATTTTCTGGGAAATCTCCCAGAGGGTACTACGGACAGGATATCAAGATTGTAATCGTAAATAACATGTTGATAAGAAACATGTTTATAACAATGTTTAACACAGTGCGTATGACAGCACACTAATACTCTGTAAGAGCCCGTTTCAACACTATGCTTACAGTTTGCAAAATCTCTTGTAATGTAACAGTCAGGTAATGCAAACTAGAGGAATGAAAGCAGTGTAAGTAAGCCATTGTCATCCAGAGTAATATGATGGCATACGCAAGAACACCATTACATTTTTCACAGCAACATTTAATTGCAGTCGTTTAACATGTGCCCTAATGGTGTAAAAACTCACATGGTGTGTAGAGTCCTTGCTCAGGAGTCTCAGGACAGCCATCCCTTTCACCGTCGTGCTCACATCAGGCAGGGTCTCCAGGATCGTGTCCTCAGTGGTCTGGCCTTTCTCTCTGGGAGGGGGCTTTCTGAGGGCAGTGGGGTAGTTAGGCATCCAGCCGCCAAAGTCATACTGGGGGGAAAGAATTGGTGAAAAATGTGATATATTCACATAGAACACATAATTCACATTACTTAGGCAATGGAAAGTGGATATGGACAGGCTTTTCTTGTAGTCCTGGGCTACTTGCTAGGGCAGTGGTTCTCAAACTTTTTTAGTCATGCCCCCCTTAAACACTTAAAAGAAATCTGGTGACAAGTCAATAGTCTTAAGAAGAACGATTCAGTGGAATTGGCGTTCGGTGCTGCTTTATAAAGGCAGAGCGCCAACCGCTATTCACGTCTGTTTTCCGTGCGCCCCCACACTTTGAGAACCGCTGCCCTAGAGTGTTGAAGCATCTTGAGGTAATGTAATAACAGAAAACAGTTTAAAACAGAGTCTGCAAATATGGGTTTGTGAAAGGTTGTTGACATTTGAGCTCAAAAGTTAATCTAGTGAAAACCCTCCCCTTAGGATTGTATATAGCTCGGTCCCAACCACTCTGTTTGCTTCCCATTCTCACAGCCAGGACAACAGAGCTCGAACACTGAATGTCACTGTAGGTTGCAGTAGAGATGAAACAAGATCTAAGTGCAGCAGTCTTTAACTTTAATTTCAAGAACAAACTAAAATTTTCACAAAACAGAATCTCAGGCACAGGAACAAGCTCAGGAACGGGAACAACCAACTAATCAAGACGTTAGAACTGACAACTGGGCTGCGTTCAGCCCCGACAAAACGTTGCACAACGTTTTTTAAACAGAAACGGTGATGTGTTGAACACACTGTTCTGATGACGCAAGAGTTGCCACTATGGCAGCTGAGAAGGCCATTCTTTGTGTTCTTTGTGACGAATTTTCGGAGCCTGATGAAGTCGGTATAAATGTGTTTAATACTACAAAATATGCCCGATGTTACAGTTACTGCACTTGCCGCCCAGAACAAAAGAGAACATCCCAATCGAGTGAAGGGATTGCTGAAACTGAAGCACACATCTTACCTAATTCAGACTAAAACACATCTATTTAGCCTCACATACTGACTTTATTTGTAGTTCATACTGTTTTAATACCCTGTATTTTCTTTCTCATTTTTAGGAAAAGCACTTAATTACCATTGTTTATTTCTATACCAAATGTCATACACTTGCAATGAAGCTAAAAATATAAACAACTACATCATTATGTTGATATCCTATATTTTTACAATAAAACTTACGACAAGCATGTCTTCTAATATCCTCAGTTGTTGCGTATACCGAGCTGCATCGATCACATTTGTAAATTACTTTCCTTGAACCCATTGTGCGAGTTCACTTTAATACCGCCTGCTTTATATACATGTTGCTGCTGATTGGACTGCAGTTCTGACACACCCACCAAACAAGAGAAAACGCATCTCAAACCCTGTTGCACACCGGTGCACGCCGTTTCCAGGAAACATGACGTTCAACCCGGAAACCGTAGCAAAACGTTGCGCACCGTTTTGAACTTGAACATGCCCCTGGGGCCCGTTCTTCGTACGTCGCTAACTCACTTAGCTGGATTTGATTGTTGGCGATTTGGCATGATCTTGGATTGTTTGGTTCTTCGACGCTCATCCTGGCCTTGCTGTCATAGCAACAGGTGCGCAAGCTTAAACCTGCTCTGGAGCCGCTTATTTCGTGTTAACAGGATTAGATCCCGGCTTCATAAGCGGAGCTGATACGGGAAGTCCAGCGCAGCGCGATAGTGCACTTTCTGAGATATATATTTTTTCTCGTGATTCGTGAGATTGTCGTTTTTTGTCGCTTTTAGGTTTAAAAAACAGTTTTAGTTTTTTTTTGTGGCATTTCCAAGCCACTTAAGACCCAATGTTGTAAAGCAGTTTTTATTTTTTTTATTTTTTTTTAGGCTATCATAATTTTTTATGAAGATCATACAATCATGACCATGCCGATTACAGATATGTCACTCAGGCTTCACTAACGTGATTGGTAGACTATACCATAGACTGCCATCAAGGCCTCAATGAAGGGGATTATGTGAACAGAAAGGGGATTCACAATGTAAATGTGCAGCCCAGTAACTATTGTGATTCTTAATATTCCAGATTAGTAATATTATATCAAATAAAAAAAAGGCAGTTGACTAAAATCTTCCATATCACAAGTGTGAAAGCAAAATGGCCAGGATCTGTGCATGACTTAAGAATTTTCAGAGATTCACATTTATGCACATTATTTGAAAGTGGTAAGGAAAGTTCCACAATTAAATATCAAGCTCGCTGTATTACACACACTTATGCTGATCCTAACAGAACTGCATTTCTTCATAGGTGATTATGACATGTTCCTGCCTGTTTTATGACCCCATTCCCTGACCCAAACCAGTTACAATGCAGCTCTAGCCAGGACAAGGACACACAATGAAATGATCTTTGGGTAACTAAAAGGAAGATTTCAGTGTCTGAAAAGTCTGAGGGTTGCACACCTGACAGGGCCTGTGACATTGTTGCATGTGCCATATTACACAACATTGCCAAAAAAAACAACACTTTTTATTAAATGTTTAATAAAAGACAAATATGCTTAGTTCCTTGAGTTTTATTTCAATTGTTCTTTGTAAAGAAAAGCCAGTGGTCAAGTGCCTGCAACAAGAGATATTAGACACATGCCTCATGCAACAAATAAAAAGGAAAAGTTGTCTATACACTGCCCACTAGGCCTGTGTCTCCTCTGTCTGTGCAGACTCTTCTGTAGGCCTTTCTGTAGATGTGGAATCCTGCAACTTATATTGCAGCCATAAAGCATACAAGTATAAATTAAGTAAAGTTATTTATGCACTTGCATGTAGGCTAGTTCCTCCATATGACAGTTATCTGAGAGAGTTTATTCACTGTCCAGTGCAATGGAAACAAATGGACATTACAAAGTCTTACACTTTCTTTCCTTTGGAAAGTTAGAAAATGTCCACTTACTGCACATATTTCAGCCACCACTTTCTTGGGAACAGATACAAGTGTTGGTGTATTATGTAAAAGTGCACAAAAGAGGAAAACACAATGTGATTACAATGAACTACACTCGGGAAAAATGTGATCAATAACTCATGGCAAAATATTTTTACATTAACATAAGTTTATCAGTTTTCACTTTCACAAGTCAAAGCAATTCATCATTGCTCAAGATTTAACAGTTGAAATGACTATACAGCCTTAATTTAAAGCAGCAAAAATTATTTTACAGTGTAGGCTACTAAGATCTTTTCTTTTTTTCAGCCTTTTTCTTGGTTGCTTTTATAAACAGAACACCATTTATTTAATAGTGCTTTTTATAAAAGATATAATAAATAAAATAAATATATATATATATATATATATATATATATATATATATATATATATATATATATATATATATATATATACAGTATATATATATATATAATAAATGCACAGTTTAAAAATATAATAAAAAAAACTAATAGTAAAACTAATAATAAAAAACTAAAAATGACCATTATGTAGAATATTTTGTACTTCACTTTTATTTGTTCCCATGTTCTAGTGTGGTGACTCTGACATTACAATGCACAAAGTAATTATGCAATTATTAAAATACAAAAATATAGGCTATTAAGTGATAAAAACATCTAACATGGCCACTTCTAACGGATTTAAATTGTCTGCTACTTTTTGCCAGCCCTCTCTCCTGGCTTTTGCAGACTTTGAGGTGTTCCCTGGCGTTTTGATTAAACATTAAAATTCCGAATAAACGTCGACTATTAGTTCTTGCTCTGCTGAGGAGAAAAACTGAGCGCGCTCTTTGGCCACACTGAGCAGCCAATAGCAGCGTTGCTGATCAATGTTTCTACTATCGATACATATCCCCTTTTAACCAGCGCATGAACGCGCAGTTATCTCAGATAACTCAATCCAGCGATACTAATCATATCCGGCAAGTGTGTTCGAAGAACCGAGTTAGCCGGATCATGATTCGCACGATGATATCATCTTGGATGTGTCATTTGATCTCGGATGTAATAAGCAACGTACGAAGAACGAGCCCCTGGTCAGCACTAAACAGGGCTTAAGTACACCACAAACAAAGGGACTAAAGAGACTATTTAACAAGACACACCTGAACTAAGGACTCTAATCAAATCTGTAACCAAGGAGAAACACAGGCAAGGAATGGAGGAAGACTGACCCCGGATTTCCACCAAATTCCACGGATCGCCGGAGTCGGAACGCAGCCGTTCCGCAGTCAGTGAAAATACACACATTGACTTTAATGGAAACCTATTGACTCCGCCACAGTTCCAGAGCAGATCCGCAGCTGTTCTGCATTTGGTGGAAATTAGGGGTAAACTAATGCACACTGTGCACCCGGCCTTTACGATTGTTGCTTGATCTTCTGATACTGTCAGAATTTTGTCGGAGGTAAAATGTGATTGCAACGGTCATTAGTCGGCTGTTGGTGAACATGTCAAACGGACTGCAGCTTTAATGGCTCTGTGTGATTGGAAGTGAATTGACTTGTACTAACTGACCTGTCCACTGTTTACAGCGGCATGTTGGGCTGATGCAGTGAAGATCACCATGGTGACAAACTTGATAAGCTCTCTCAATGTCTGAAAAGATGATGGTATTCCTGTGAAAATAATAAAAGGCTGTTTCTGTGAGGAACTCAGTTTAAGATGTTTGTACATGTGCCCTGACACACACACAAACACATACACACACACTGAAATGGAGAGTGGAGCTATAAACCAAACTAATTTTGACTTTTGACCTGGTTCAATTATTTGCCATGAAACAGTGAATTACAGTGGGGTTTACAAAAGAGCACAAAAAAAAAAAAAGAAAGGAAACCTTTGTTGGAATAAATGTTCTGAGATGGCAACAATTCAGTTGGAAATGCATACTCATTGGTCTAGAGACTCTAGTCAGATTTTTATCCCACCAGGAATCACACTGGCAGCATCTTCAACTGCAACAGCCCTGATAACGGACTGATAACAGACCTGAGGAATCTCTTTCCAGGAAGCCATTGGTGAATATCTCACTGATCCAGCGCTGCAGCTCTGTGTCCTTCTGCACGTGTTCATCAGGTTGATAGTAGAGTGACAAGAAAGCTGCAACAAACCTGTAAGCAAACTCACAGTCAGATGTTTTCCAGGTTTACATATTTATAGCTTTACTTTTTTTGAAGATTTGCCTTGCATTTATGTCTTAAGCAGGAATTTATTCAAAGCGACTTACAACACAGTTCATGTACAGCATGTGCTCACTGACTAATAAACCCATGAACCTGTATAATCAACACTGTATTTGTTGAAATATGAATCAGGATGTGCAACAGGATGTATTAGTTCAGCCCTAAACACTGTAGTCATACTTGTTGATGATATCCCACAGTCTCATCCCGTGCTCTCTGTAGTAGTAGTGGGGCACAGTCTCCAGGCCTCTCTCAGAGATGTTATCGGGAAGACAGAGGGCGCTGTAGGTCAGGGAGGCAGTAGCGCGCTTCAGCAACTTCTCCAATGACTCTCCACCTACTCCTGCATTCTAAGAGTGGTATCAGTAACGGAGAGAAGACATGACTTAAAGTTAGGTTAAAGGCTACTGTATAACACAGTTCTGTCACCACAAATCCCATAATAATTTCCACATTTTTAAATAAAAAATAATAAATTTAGTAAAGGCAATCTAACAATCGTTTACTAGCAATCTTTAGCAATCTACTGTTCGAGAAGTCAGTCATCACAGAAAACATTAAAGAGCCATTAATGTATTTTTTTGTACCAATCTTACAAGATATGTTTGCAGGTACATAGGATAGTGAACTGAATTCAACAAAAAGTGTATTGGATTATAATTGAAGACTGAACCTTTAGTGCTCTTTAACCATGACATATGCATACCATGCTAATGGCCCCATCCATGGATATCAGTCGACTCCGGGCCATGATGTTGATCTGGAGCGTGTAACGCATATGGGGAAAGAGGAGCTACAGAAGGAAAAGTAAGTAAGAGATTTGCATTCACTGCCTTCACATTCTTTGAAGGTAAAAATATATGAATGAAGAATTAATTTTAATTTCTTGCCTGTGAGTGCGTGCGTTATTGCACCTGCGTGTGTGTACCTGTACCCGCAAGCCTGCTTTTATATGTGACTTCCTTAATTCCATTCCAGTTATTCTTACATGAATTACAGAAGAATAATTCAATTTTTTGAGAAAATAGTAAGAGGGAGATGAATGGGTTTGAGTAAGACATTACTTTTGTACCTAATGTTCTGTGTAGTCTGTGACCACAGGCTTTAGATATCTCAGTCTCGCTCTCCAAAAGGCAAATAATGAAGGGCAGGCTTTTTCACAAAGCCTCATCTCTGAGGTAAAATAAACAGCTGTGACCACAGACCACAGCTGAAAAACTCCCGTCGTCAAATAGCAGAAGTAACCTACATTATTTAACTCTCTATCATTCTCTCTCTCTCTCTCTCTCTCTCTCTCTCTCTCTCTCTCTCTCTCTCTCTCTCTCTCTCTTTCGCTCTGTGGTTGTGGCATGTCTGAAAGATGCCCCTGTTGTTCTATGAGCCCTCGCCATTCACACGTCAAACCAACTCATGCGCAACAGATTCAATACCTTGTGGAGAGGATGTGAAGAGGGAAGATTGCGCAACGTGGCCACGGTGAACACCTCCGCCAGCAGGTGAGTCCTCAGCAGGTGAAAGTCCACCTCGTGAACGGCAAACTCTGCGTTTCGGACGAAGATCTTGGCCAGTTTCCAGTCGGCCTTTGAATCCGTTGGGAGGAAGATGGGGTTGTCTTTGCTGGGATGTTGCATTAACTGTGCAGATTAAATTTGAACATCCATGAAAATGGTACAAACGGATTCTGAGGGAATCTGGGTTATTATTTTTAAAGACATTGACATCTTAAAAAAGGGTTATTTAATGTTTAATCATTCAGACATGTTCGCCTACTCATCAGTTGTACATTATATATCACCTTTGCTGTGTCTTTGTAATAATTTGGTTATTTACCTCATCTTTCAAGATTTATTCATCTGTATTTAATTTAATAAAGACTGACCATGTAGTTCTGTTTCGGTCAAAGCACTTCGACGTCACCCTGGGATATCGCTTCTTGAGCATTTCCCAGCTGAAGCCAATTCTAATCCCTCTATATGCTCAAGGAGCGATATCCCATACAGCGTGATGTCTTGTGTTCTCCCTCAAAGAGCCGAGGTTTTGTTCATAGCCTGTGGATTTCTGTACTCCGGATGCAAGACACGCACCTGAATGGCGATGGGCAGCATCAAGCCTTGAGGGTTGCAGTACAGCAGGACCAGTGGAGCTGTGAGATACTGCTGCCTGCCATTGACAACATTCCCCACCAGCCCGTCCAACATCTCATAGTCAGACAGGAAGATGTTCCCTTTGTGGGTATGGGGGTAGATCACACCAAATAATGAAGAAACCCAGGAAATTAGACAAAACCAAAGCAAACCAGACCCAGTCATTCCAAATCATTGCCATTAGCAAGTAGCGTACCTCCATCTCCTGCTCCAAGCTGTGCCGTCTTAGGGAGTCTTTGACCATGTCATCTGTGACGGGGAAATTCTCAGGCAGAGTTGAGCAGCGCTGGATCATCATGGGATTGAGGCCATTCAGAAACTGGTAGCCAAAGAACTCGTCCTCATCCCAGTGCTCCTTACAGTATTCTGCAAAGCATGCTGTGTCAGAACATATCCCTTACGACACGAAAAATATTTCCAATATATGAATGATCAATATATTAAATGGTTTAACAGTATATTTGAAAATACACAGAATAATATAATGTGTTAATATATTACAATGTATTGAATAAAACATAAGGAATTGCCGCTTTTCATATATTAAAAATAATGGACAATATGTACTAATATATCATAACAGATATATATATATATATATATATATATATATATATATATATATATATATATATATACTCAAAAAAATTAAAGGAACACTTTGAAAACACATCAGATCTCAATGGGGAAAAATATCATGCTGGATATCTATACTAATATGGACTGGGTAATGTGTTATGAACGAAAGGATGCCACATCGTTTGATGGAGATGAAAATGATCAACCTACAGAGGATTGAATTCAAAGACACCCCGGAAATCTAAGTGAAAAAATGATGCAGCAGGCTTGTCAATTTTGCTGAAATTTCATTGCAGCAACTCAAAATGGTTCTCAGTAGTTTGTATGGCCCCCACGTGCTTGTATGCATGCCTGACAATGTCGGAACATGCTCCTACTGAGACGACGGATGGTGTCCTGGGGTATTTCCTCCCAGATCTGGACCAGCGCATCACTGAGCTCCTGGACAGACTGAGGTGCAACCAGGTGATGTCAGATGGACCGAAACACAATGTCCCAGAGGTGTTCTATTGGATGTAGGTCAGGTGAGCGTGGTGGCCCTTCAATGGTATCATTCCTTCATCCTCCAGAAACTGCCTGCATGCTCTCGCCACATGAGGCCGGGCATTGTTGTGCACCAGGAGGAACCCAGGACCCACTGCACCAGCATAGGGTCTGACAATGGATCCAAGGATTTCATCCCGATACCTAATGGCAGTCAGGGTGCCATTGTCTAGCCTGCAGAGGTCTGTGCGTCCCTCCATGGATATGCCTCCCCAGACCCTCACTAGCCGCGTTTCCACTGTCGGGCCAGGGCCGGGCCGTGCTAGTGCGTGCCAGGGCCAGTCGCGTTTCCACTGTCACTTCCGGGGCTTGATCGGGGCTTACTCGGGGCCAACGGCCAGGATTTCTGGCCCGTCGAATACCTTGGGCCAAAGCGGGCCAGCTCGGGCTAGAGGAGTGGTTACGAACAGAGGCGGAGTTCACCTGAGTCGGGAGACGGCAGCGCCGGATGATTCTGTCAGCATTAAAGACTTTTAAAATAATTTAACTCGCGTTCATGTTTGAATGCCTTCTGTTTGTGATGCAAAAGACTATGCGTGCTAACCGGTACCATAGTAAACATAGTAAACGCTTGAAGATACGCATAGTAAAAAAAAACATAGTGAACGCTTGAAGAAATCAGACCAATCTTAAAGGCTATCACAGTCATGTTTTTATTTTATCTGTCAGTATAGCCTACGTCTCGTCTCTTTAAACCGGACTATCATAAAATAAAGCAACTTTTTTTTCGGGAGCTTCCTCTGTTTCTCTGACTGAAAATATCTGTATGGGAGTCGAGAGATTGCTAAAGCTCCTCAGGTCGTATGGCATATATTTGTAGAAATTATCATTCCATTCTTTCTAAATGTGATGTAAATGTGCTGTAACTACCAGATAAAGAAACAGACGCGACTGAAGAAGTGTGTCCTTTCTTTTGTGAAATAGACCTAACGGTAATTTATTTCTGAGTGACTAATGTGCAATTTTGACATAAATTAATTCATTATGATCAATGTATCAATTTTTATTGTAAACCTGTGGTAAAACATCGATGCTTGGGTTTTAAATATTCAAGTAAACAAAACAAAAAAATTCCAGCAAACGGCCGCTTTTATCATGTTTGTTTTCAACGCTGTTTCCAGTGATTTCTGATTAGTTTTATGATAAAACTTCCATTTGTTGGTGAAATGATGGGTTAGTGTGACGTTGTTCCAAAGAGGCGTGTTACGGGCGTGTTTTAGTGAAGCGCTGTGGAGCTTCTGGCCCAACAGTGGAAACGCAGGCCCGGTGCTATTGGCCCGAGGCTATTAGCCCAGCACGGCCCGTTTAAAGCCCTGGCTCGCACTGGCCCGACAGTGGAAACGCGGCTACTGACCCACCACCAAACCGGTCATGCTGAACGATGTTACAGGCAGCATAACATTCTCCACGGCTTCTCCAGACCCTTTCCTGTCTGTCACGTGCTCAGGGTGAACCTGCTCTCATTTGTGAAAACCACAGGGCACCAGTGGCGGACCTGCCAATTCTGGTGTTCAATGGGAAATGCCAATCGAGCTCCCTGGTGCTGGGCAGTGAGCACAGGGCCCACTAGAAGACGTCGGGCCCTCAGGCCACCCTCATGAAGTCTGTTTCTGATTGTTTGGTCAGAGACATTCACACCAGTGGCCTGCTGGAGGTCATTTTGTAGGGTTCTGGCAGTGCTCATCATGTTCCTCCTCGCACAAAGGAGCAGATACCGGTCCTGCTGATGGGTTAAGGACCTTCTACGGCCCTGTCCAGCTCTCCTAGAGTAGCTGTCTGTCTTCCTGGAATCTCCTCCATGCTCTTGAGACTGTGCTGGGAGACACAGCAAACCTTCTGGCAATGGCACGTATTGATGAGCCATCCTGAAGGAGCTGGACTGCCTGCGCAACCTCTGTAGGGTCCAGGTATCGCCTCATGCTACCAGTAGTGACACTGACCCTATCCAAATGCAAAACTGGTGAAAAACAGTCTGAAAAGATGAGTAGGGAAAAAATGTCAGTGGCCTCCACCTGTAAAACCATTCCTGTTTTGGGGGTTGTCTCACTGTTGCCCATCTAGTGCACCTGCTGTTAATTTCATTAACACTAAAGCAGTTGAAACTGATTACCAACCCCCTCTGTTACTTAACTGACCAGATCAATATCCCAGGAGTTTAACTGACTTGATGCTATTCTCTGATTAAAAAGTGTTCCCTTTATTTTTTTGAGCAGTATATATATATATATATATTAGGGATGCACCGAATATTCGGCCACCGAAAATTTTGGCCGAAAGAGTTTTATCACCGAAACAATACGGCCGAAATGTTGTGATGATGCAAACAGCAGATACCGCGACCTGCACGTGCTTGTCTGAAGCAACATTTCTGCGGTGTGGACGTATTTCAATATATCTGAGAGTAACAGCGAGAGTAACCCACGGACAGCGATTTTCAAAACACAGACATCCCAAGTCTTCCGGAAGTTCCGGGAGTCTCCCGCGTATTGATAGCGGCTCCCTGGTGCCCGCAAATTAGTTTAAATCTCCCGGAATCGCGAGCGAGCATGAGCGATTCCGAGCGCGCGCGCGGCAGAGAGACCTTGCGTGTGTGTGCAGAGCAGCCGTCATTTCTCAGAGGTGTGTGTGTGTTTACGGTTTTTGCAACTCACGTCCATGAGCATATAGCTGCAGATATTATTATGGGCTATGGCAGTATTGACCTAAATGCACTTTGTTTTTATGAAAGAACATTTAATTTTTAAAACATTCTGCAGGCCAGTAGGCTATTACATTATTATTTAATGTACACATTAGTGGGGTCAAGTTAAACATTAATTTTATACTTTGCAATGTGCTAAATAAATATTTGCAAAATTTTTTATTGATTTATTCTTTGAAACTTTAATATTAATTTATGCATTTGCAATGCCTTGATTTTAGTAAAGTTAGTACACAGTCATAGCCATAAATGCAATGGTAGCCTACTAATAATTGGCATAATTTCTTTCGGTGTTTCGGTTTTCGGTTTTCGGTTTTCGGCCTTGGTTTCCTCTTTTTCGGTTTTTGGTTTCGGCCAAGAATTTTCATTTCGGTGCATCCCTAATATATATATATATATATATATATATATATATATATATATATATATATATATATATATATATGCAATACATGTACACAATAAAGGATAAAACTTTGTGAATATTACATGTAATGCTATTTTTGTCTTCATTTATAAATATTGTCTTCATTTATAAATATTTAATATTCATTAATATATAGCCATACATGGTCAATGCATATATTGCAGTATATTGAAAAAAATAAAGCACTAGTTTCCCATATACGGGAATTTATTATGTAACATATCGCATTATATATTGCAGAATATTCCCATATAATTTTGTTCCATAAGGGTTGCTACATGTTATGTGCAATACAGTCATTTTGAACAGTTCATTCATTTAAGATGAGTACCAATGGTTTTGTTTCCGTTTCCACAGATGATTGCTTCCAGTTTCTTGATGCTTTCCCATGATTTTCTGCTGTCAGCTAATCCAGCTAGCTTCAGAACAGCTAACCTGCACACACAGAATACACAGGTACACAGTGCAAACATTAGTAGTGTAACTAGCCTTGATATACTATCTATGGTCCATCCTAGCTTTAGTTGTGAGCATCTTTGTAGTTACTATTATATATTATATCATTATGGTCTTCGAGAAGACAAAGCTATTTTGCGAATGCCATCCACTTCCATGCAAAATACACTGAATATACATGGATCATGTTTTTAAATCACCAGAGTTAATTTTTAACTAAAGCATACTTAAAACTAAATCTAGCTTAAATATTCAGCATTTCCACTAGTGCAATTTATAACTTAAAAACACACCATATTTAGGCTAAACTACAAACAGAAAACATTGATACAGTCCATTGTCCTAACAAAAATGGTGAAATGGTTAAGCTTGCTGTCGTGGGCTTACTAACAAACTCTCTAAATGCATGTCTAGAGTTACCATTACATTGTAGCCTGGATGCCAGCCGAACTTAGCCCCGCCCACAACATTTGAGGTCGGGAAGTTCGGTCTGGACTTGATCCGTTGTGGAGCAACTATGCTCAAACCAGAGCTGATCGGACCAATCAAATTGTCAGGGTGGACTTTATACGATGATGGACAGATGATCAACAGTAACGTAATCATCCACGTCACCAAAGAGCGCTTGGGTTGAATTCGTGACTGGTCGTGAATTCGTGACTTTCCAAGAGATGGCTCCTGCCTGTATTCGCGAAGTGTACTGTCTTTATAAAATATCTTCTTAATAAACTGTCTGTACACTTACAAAGTTCTCAGTGCTTCGGTTTGCATGTAGGGACCCTCATTATGCTACCGTGTTAGTGTGAGGCTATTTTGAGCCTTGTTAGTGGTATCAACTAGCGATTTCTTTTTACTTACTCTATGCCCTATATACTAGCGTTATAAGCTAATCAGTGGTTCGAGATAAAACTGGGTACATTCCATTAGTATGAAAACACATCCCAGAAAACGGTCGACTCGGTACCCATGTGTTATTAACCCCTACTGTAGGTTCATTTTGCACCGGAATTGTACTTTGTGGTAGTTTGTAAAAGTATTTAGTTACGAGCCGAGAGACATAAATACACTATCTTCAACTTTATTCTTCTTCTACCTCTTCACACCAAAACATCAGTATGTCCCTCACTAGCGCCCTCAGTGTTCACTAACAGTTACTAACAGGACACAACATTTCCCCTTTTCTTAAAGGAATTAGTCACTTAAACATGGTACCCGCAACCGTTGTAAAATAACCCTTACAATAAGGATCGTACCTGAAAACCTAAATTTAAATTTAACAGGCAATTAAGGTATTCTTCTCTTAGCTATTATAACTCAGACCTCAAAACAGTATAACATTTTCTTACATAATAGAACAGTATGAGTATTTATTTACTTTTTTTTTCAATTTGCAGTTCACACGTCGGTATTCATCTCTCAAAGTCCGTTAACCACCAAGGTGGGTTTCGGACTCTGGGGGTGCGTCAAGGGCCTGGTTCTTGCCCAACATGCACATTCTCCATCACAGTGAGACCATCCAGTGTAGTCTCATTGTTCTCACTGATGCAAGCTTGAGCTTCCTTTGAGAAACGCGCCAGTTTTGAGGCATTCCATTTCCGACCATCGCTAAGAAGATAAGTACTTGGTCCGACCTTCTTTACGACTGTCAGAGGTTCTGTGTATTTGGATGACCCCTTGTAAACGTGTTCCGGTCTCCTGACTCGCACAGCATCATTCACTTGGAAGGTGGGCACTTTTGCTCCTCGCTTTCTGTCTGTATACTCCTTACTGTTTTGTTGATTTTGTTTCACAGTTTCTTTGACTTGCTTGTGTGATGTAATTTTGTGTGAAACAGGAAAGATGTTCAGTTTAGTGCGCATCTTCCTATTTCTCAGCAACTCAAATGGAGTAGCTCCTGTAGTAGCGTGCGGTGTAGCTCGGTAAATCTGTAAGAACACTGTCACTGCTTGTTTCCACGGCTTGTGTGCTCTTTCTGCCATCTGGAGACACTCTTTTAATACCCTATTAAATCTCTCAATCGCTCCATTGGCTCTTGGGTAGTAGACGCTGGAGCGCAGATGCTTTATCTCTCTCTCTCTCTCAGAAAGTTTGCAAATTCATGGGAAGTAAATTGACATCCATTGTCAGAGACTAGGTAGGTCGGATTTCTTTCACGACTGAACACTGTAGCTAAAAACCGGGTAATCACCTCTGTTGTGACTATAGAGGCGAATGCCACTTCTGGCCATTTGCTGTAGTAGTCTGTGAGAGTGATGGCATAACGACAGTCCCATGTAGCACGTTCAAAAGGACCGGTTATGTCAATGGCCACCTTTTCCCATGGTCCATCTGGCAATTCGACGGGTGTAAGTGGTGCAGGTGCAGTCTTCACTGTTTTGTCATTGTATTGGCATGACACACATGAAGCTATCTTACTCTGTACATATTTGTCCATTTGTGGCCACCAATACAGTTCTCGCAGTCTCTGTTTAGTGCGCACCACTCCCTGGTGCCCCTCGTGTGCCAAGTCTACCACTTTGGATCGCAGTGATGTAGGCACGATCAAACGGTCAGTACCTCTCATGACAAGTGCTTTGTCTACAGCCAGTTCGTCTCGTACATTGAAGTATGAAACCAGCTTGTTTGTTACATTATTTCTGCATTTTGGCCAGCCTTTCTGTATTTGCTGTCGCAATTGAGTCAATTCCGGACAAATGTCACATGCGTCGGTGAACTCCGACAAGGATATGGCATGCAAAGACTCCATGAAAACGGTCACTACTATGTCCGGTTCCACTTCATCTTCTCCTGTGGTGGCCAGTGGAAGCCTGGACAGGCAGTCGGCAGTCACATTCAGTTTCCCAGGGCGGTAAGCAACATCATATGTAAAGCAAAGTAGTCTTGCAGACCACCTCGCAATTCGCAGTCCAGCATGGCCAGCACCCCTGGATGTGAGCAGGGTAGTAAGTGCTTGATGATCTGTGCGTAACACAAAGTGATGTCCCCATAGATATGTTCTCCACCTTTCTACTGCCCAAACGCATGCCAGTGCTTCACGTTCCACAGTGGAATATTTCCTTTCAGCCGGAGAAAGTGTTCTGGATGCAAACGCCACGACTCTCTCTGTGTTATCTGAATGAAGTTGGCTAAGTACACCCCCTAGCCCATAATCAGAGGCATCTGTAGTTACATATAGGCAGTTCAGGGTCGTATAGTGCTAGGGCAGGGCTACCAACAATCAGTCTCTTAATGTCAGTAAAACTATGCTCAGCCTCAGCAGTCCAGTTGAACTGCCGTTCTGTAGAATCCCTGAGTGTTTGACGTAGCGGTTCAACAACAGTAGAAAAATCGGGAATAAATTTACTGTACCATGATGCCAGACCCAAGAAGGATCGCAGGGAGGATGCGTCATGTGGAGCAGGTGCATTGGCCACAGCTTTGATCTGATCTTGATCTGGGTGAAGCCCTTCTTTGGATATGGTGTGGCCTAGGAACCGCAAAGAAGTCTGGTTGAGTTTGCACTTCTGCATGTTTAGCTTAAGTCCTACCTCGTTTAAGGCATGCAGCACCCTCCGTAGGTTGGCATCATGCTGCTGTTGAGTGGTTCCGTAGCAAATCACATCATCCAGATATGCCTGTACTCCTGGTATGCCTGCTAGTATGGTTGTCATCATCTTCTGAAAGGCTGATGGAGCTGAAGCAAGGCCAAATGGGACCCGACAGAAACGGAAAAGACCATCATGTGTGATAAATGCAGTCATATCACGGCTGTCTGGATGCAGTAACATTTGGTGGTAAGCGGAGGCCAGGTCAATGGTAGAAAAGACTGTGGCTCCTCTCAGTTCAGAGAATAACTCGTCCATGTGTGGTAACGGATGACAGTCACTGACAATGGCTTTGTTAGGTTCCCTGAGGTCAACACACATGCGCATCTTTTCTCCGCGTCACCACTATCGGAGAGACCCATGGAGATGCATCAATGCGTTCTATGACGCCCTTTTCCTGTAGGTCTTTGAGCTCATCACTCACGGCCTGCCTCACCGAGAAGGGAAGTCTTCTGAGTTTTTGTTGTATTGGCACAGCCTCTGGTTTGGGTTGAATTTTGTGCACAAATCCCTTTGCACAGCCAATCTCCTGTACCTGGAGCTTAGGTGCAATCTGTGGTATTGTGCTTGGTACATTAGGTGCCCTCTGTGCAGTAGGACCATCCGAGCTGTCAGCTGTTACAACTTTTGTGCCCTCAATACGCATGTGCAATGCCACAACTAGATCTAGCCCTAATAGAGCAGTGCTTGATTTTACCACTATGAATGAGCCTGTAGTAGAATGCCCATCATGATTAACTGTAGCATTCATACACCCTTTAACGGGTATTTTCTCTCTTGAATATGTGAACAGGTTCACTGTAGGCTCAGACAGTTCACATGTAGGAAAAAGGGTCTGATAAGTGCTTTCTGGAACAATAGAGACTGATGAACCAGTGTCTACTATTAGCTCAACGTCATGACAATGACCATTTGCATTCACTTGCACAGTACATATAATTTTATCTTGCACAGTATCAGTCATATAAAGCACAGTCAGTTCATTTATCACTATTTCACGCACCTCCTTTTGCCCGGATCGACACATTTTGGAAAAATGTCCCACTTTTCCACATGAATTGCACGTCACTTTAGCAGCAGGGCATGAAGGTTTATTTGCTAGGTGGCTGGTAGATCCACAACGGTAGCATGAGTGGCGACTAGTTGTAGGCGCGGGCGCCATTGATGAAGGAGGTGTCTTTTGTTCTTTTTGGCGGGCCTTCCTATGCTGTTTATGTATGGCCCTCACCGACGCAGCAGTAACGGCCGTTGAGGTCGCGGCATTAGCAGTACTGTCGGAGAGAACGCTCGCATTCTGTAGCCCCGCCTCAATCTGCAGGGCCAGCGAAGTAGCTTTAGTCAGGGTCAGATCCGCTTCTAACAAAAGTCTGTCTCGTACGCGTGTATTGGCAACACGCTCTATCAGTTGATCTCGAAGCATTTGCTCCTCCATATCACCAAACTCACAGTGCAGCCAGTTCTCGCAATGAGGCTAGATACTGATTTATCGACTCATCTGGTCGCTGTGCCCTCTGGCGAAATTTGTGACGTTCCGCAATCACATTTACTTTAGGAATGAAGTGATTTCTAAGTCCATCCACTGCAGTAGCATATGTAGTACCTGTATCTGGTAGTGCGTAAAACAGTCTTTGTCCCTCGGTGCCAAATGCATGGAGAAGAACAGCACGCTTTCTTGCCTCGGGCCACTTTTCCCCAATGGCATCGATTACTTACATGTAGTTCTCAAACATTTTCAGCCATGTAGGGAAGGGAATAGCAGGTTCGCCTGGGCAAGGCATACACGGTGTAGGTAAAGGCACATTAATAGCCATCCTCGTCGCCAAAATGTGGTAGTTTGTAAAAGTATTTAGTTACGAGCCGAGAGACATAAATACACTATCTTCAACTTTATTCTTCTTCTTCCTCTTCACACCAAAACATCAGTATGTCCCTCACTAGCGCCCTCAGTGTTCACTAACAGTTACTAACAGGACAAAACATACTTTAAGCACTAGAATATGTCTTCTCCCTAATTTTTATGCAGAGTGAAACTACACCTGCTGCCGCTACCAATAATTGTGATCTGGAAGAGGAAGCCTATATGGCAAAGATTAACCATGAATAGGCCTACTGTCCAATATTGCTTGTAATTGAAATTAAAATAGAGTCGACACCTGGTCAATTGTTTCCCTAAATTCTTATGGTTGTGTTCTTCTAAAAACCCAATACTGGGTCCAGCAGACCTGTGAACACCGTACAGTGTACAACAAAGACATGAACACTACAGGAGGGTTAAAATTACTTGGTCACTTACTGCTTTCCTGCGGTGAAGTAAAACTCGGTTTCCTTTGTGAAAGAGAATCGGACTTCAGGTGGCAGACAAAGGGGAGTGTTGCAGTCGTTAACTTGAGGTGTGCCCTCAGCGTACACACGCCACCTAGGGGTAGAATATTCAGCTGTATTTCAACGGAAGGAATTTAATTTCTCTGAATTTATTTTAATATAACACAGACACTTCGCTGTCACACCCGACTTGTTGCCCACCAACCTAAATAGCTTTTGTTGCTCCTCTATCTCCCTCATCCTTTGTCTTTGGGATATTAGGTTGGTGTCCTGGAACACAAGTGAAGCTGAAATGCAAATGTCAACATTAATTCACAATCTAAATTTGTTTATGTTTGCAACCGAAAACATTTTTGAAAGAAATAATGCAGGTTATATTTTGTATATATTTTGTACTAAAAACTTTTTTGCGAAATTGACGCAATTCCATTGGGCATATATTCAATTCGCAATTTCAATTTGCGCCATTTGAAGGGTAATGGAAACGCGGCTAATGACAGCCATGTAATCTCTAGTCTTAACCCTGTGCAGGAGTTATACTTTGAGTTACAAATGATTAGAGTTCTCATTAGAGTTACAAATGATTTGCTCTTATCATCCGATCGTGGTTGTATCTCTCTATTAGTGTTATTCGATCTTAGTGCTGCATTTGACACCATTGACCACAACATTCTTTTAAATAGACTCGAAAATTATGTTGGCATTAGTGGAATTGCATTAGCATTAAATCATACTTATCTGACCGTTAACCGATCATACTAACCTTAACCCTAAACAGAGATTCTAATTATTGGACAAAAAACTTCCTCACGTAATAATCTAGAATACTGTCTAACACTTGATGGCTGCTCTGTTAAGTCTTCGTCGTCGGTTAGGAACCTGGGTGTGTGTGTGTGTGTGTGTGTGCTCTTTGATACCAATCTTTCATTTGAAAGTCACGTGTCTAGTATCTGTAAAACCGCATTCTTCCATCTTAAAAATATATCTAAATTACGTCATATGCTCTCATTGACAAATGCAGAACAATTAGTTCATGCGTTCATGACCTCAAGGCTAGACTATTGTAATGCTCTACTGGGTGGTTGCCCTGCACGCTTAATAAACAAACTACAGCTAGTTCAAAACGCAGCAGCTCGAGTTCTTACCAGAACCAGGAAGTATGACCATATTAGCCCGGTTCTGTCAAAACTGCACTGGCTCCCTATTAAACATCGTATACATTTTAAAATATTGCTGATTACTTACAAAGCACTAAATGGTTTAGCTCCGCAGTGCTTGAGCGAGCTCTTAACGCATTATAGTCCTTCACGTCTATTGCGATCTCAAAATTCCGGCCAGTTGATAATACCTAGAATATCTAAATCGACTGCTGGGGATATATCTGTCAGAGCTGGGGATAGAACTCGGGTCTCTGGCGTGAAAGTCTTAGATACTACCACTGGGCCACAGGAGGGGTTTGAACCCAATAGTCAGACGCTCTCTTAGATTGAATCAAAAATTAGTTTATTAACAAAAAAAAGGAAACGGGCACAAAAACCCTTTCTTCCAGTCAATCACAAAAACAAACTCAGGAAAGGATCCAATAACAGCAAAATAATAACTCTGGAAACAATCCAAAAAATAGCACAAAAAATAAAGCTACTTGAGACAAGAGCAAACTTACAACAGTCACAGGCTTAGGAACAACAATAACCAAGCAAGGATGCAGAGAAACAGACCAGCTTAAATACACCACACAAAACGAGACACAGGTGAAAACAATAACACAGATTACCAAAAGGCACATGTGTAGACATGAGGAGGACCTCTAGTGGCCAAAAATAAAACATTACAAGGCAAAATCTCTGACAGGACCCCCTCCTCTAGGAACGGCTCCTGACGTTCCCTCCAGGACGACTAGACTTGGAAGCATGAAATTCTCGAATTAGTTTCGGGTCTAAAATGTTCCTGGCAGGGACCCAGGAGCGCTCCTCAGGACCATAGCCCTCCCAGTCCACAAGATACTGCCGGGACCCACGTACTTGACGGACATCCAGTATTCGGTGGACTGTGTAGGCTGGCTGGCCACCAATGATACGAGGAGGGGGAGGTTTACCTGTCGCAAGAAAAGGAGAAGACAAAACTGGTTTTAACAGAGAGACATGAAAAGTGGGATTTATCTTTAAAGACTTAGGTAAGTATAACCGATAAGTAACTGGGTTGACTTTCCTGGCAATCTTGAAAGGGCCGATGAACCTCTGAGAAAGTTTACGAGATTCCACCCGCAAGGGAATGTTCCTGGTGGACAGCCAAACCCTTTGGCCGGGGCGCAGAGTTGGGGCAGGTCGGCGTCTGCGATTAGCCTGGTGCTGGTACTGCTGGGAGACTTTAAGGAGTTTGAGTCTGACCTTCTTCCATGTCTTACGGCAGCGCTTGATGAACTGTTGCACGGAGGGAACTGCAACGTCCACTTCTTGTTCAGGGAATAGAGGAGGAGTATACCCAAACTGGCACTCGAAAGGGGACATACCCGTAGCAGAGGAGCGAAGGGAGTTGTGCGCGTATTCTGCCCACATGATGAAGGAAGACCAAGAGGATGGGTTGTTAGCCGACATACACCTCAGGGTAGTCTCCAGATCTTGGTTCAGCCTCTCAGTTTGCCCATTGGACTCCGGGTGGAACCCAGAAGATAGACTCACAGAGATTGACAAAATGCCCGCCAGAACCGGGAGGAAAATTGGGGCCCACGGTCAGAGACAATGTCTTGTGGGATGCCAAAGATGCGAAAGACATGGTTGACAACCAATTCAGCAGTCTCCTTTGCGGTAGGTAGTTTGGGCAAGGGAATAAATCGGGCAGCCTTGGAGAATCTATCCACTATGACCATGATGGTGGTGTTGCCCTGTGATAGTGGAAGTCCAGTAATAAAATCCATGGAAAGATGAGACCAGGGTCTGTGTGGTATGGAAAGAGGGTGCAGTAGCCCCTGGGGTGAACGATGAGAGACTTTACCTTGGTTGCACGTGGGACAGGCATTTACAAAGGTTGTGACATCATCTTTGATAGTTGGCCACCAAAACCGTCTCTGGAGAAACTCAAGGGTCCGAGAAGTGCCAGGGTGACAGGTGAGGCATGAGGAGTGACCCCACTGGAGGACTTGGGAGCGGACAGCTTTCGGGACAAACAAACAGTTGGTTGGCCCTCCTCCTGGGTCAGGTTCTCGGGTCTGGGCTTGCTTTACAGTATTTTCCAGCTCCCACCTGATATGAGCTATTATCTTGGAACTGGGGATAATCGGCGTAATGGAATCTTCATGAGGAGTGTTTACATATACTCGGGACACTGCATCAGGTTTAATGTTCTTGGAGCCAGGGCGGTAGGACAAGATGAACTGGAATCTGTTGAAGAATAAGGACCAACGTGCCTGGCGGGGGTTGAGTCGCTTAGCTTGCTGAAAGTATTCTAAGTTCTTGTGGTCTGTAAGCACTTGAAATGGGTGTTTGGCCCCCTCAAGCCAATGCCTCCACTCTTCAAGCGCTAGCTTAACTGCCAGTAGCTCTCGATCCCCCACATGATAGTTACTCTCAGTCGGTGTAAGACGGTGGGAAAGGAATGCACAAGGGTGCAGCTTGTTGTCCTCCCCCCTTTGGGACAGTACAGCTCCAACCCCAACATCCGAGGCATCAACCTCCACAATGAATGGATTATCTGGGTTGGGTAGAATAAGAACAGGTGCAGAGGTGAAACAGTGTTTGAGTTTGTTGAAGGCCAACTCTGCTTCAGGCCCCCAACAAAAGCTGGCTGTGTTTCCCTTAGTGAGGGCAGATAAAGGAGCCGCTACAGTACTAAAGTTCAGGATGAACTTGCGATAAAAATTGGCAAAGCCAAGAAAACGCTGTACCTCTTTTACTGACGAGGGAGTAGGCCAATCCACTACTGCTTGAACCTTTTGAGGGTCCATATGTATCTGGCCAGGTTGAATGATGAACCCCAGGAACTGGACCTTGGTCACATGAAACTCACATTTCTCGGGTTTGACATAAAGATGGTTGTCCAGAAGGCGTCTGAGAACCTTACTGACGTGCTTCACATGCTCTTGGAGGGAACTCGAGAAGATTAGTATATCATCTAAGTAGACAAAAACAAATTGGTTGAGCATGTCTCTGAGAACATCATTAATGAGAGCTTGAAAGACTGCAGGAGCATTAGTGAGACCGAAGGGCATAACTAGGTATTCAAAGTGTCCAGTGGGCGTGTTGAAGGCAGTCTTCCACTCATCTCCTTGTCTGATGCGCACAAGATGGTAGGCATTGCGCAAGTCAAGCTTAGTGAAGATGTTGGCTTCCTGCAGAATTTCGAAGGCAGTGCTCATTAACGGCAAGGGATAACGATTTCGAACAGTGATCTTATTAAGGCCCCTGTAATCAATACATGGCCGAAGTCCGCCATCCTTTTTCCCAAAAAAGAAGAATCCAGCTCCAGCAGGGGAAGTGGATGGACGGATGATCCCTGCTGAAAGGGATTCATCAATGTACTTGTCCATTGCAGTTCGTTCAGGGGAAGACAAAGAGAATATACGACCTCTGGGGGGACAGGTTCCAGGGAGTAGCTCAATGACGCAGTCAGAGGAGCGGTGTGGAGGTAAAGTGGCTTTTCTCTTGCTGAACACTGCCTTGAGGTGGTGATACTGAGGAGGTACTTGAGACAGGTCTAGGGGTTCCTGAGACTCGAGAACAGGATCAGAGGAGTTCTGAGCCAAGCATGTAGTCTGACAGGCGGAACCACAACTGAGGACTGTGCCAGAGGACCAATCAAAGTGTGGGTTATGCTGGAGGAGCCAGGGGTGACCGAGGATAACAGGAAACTCCGGAGACTGAATTATGTGAAAGCGCATTCTCTCCTGGTGCTGGTAAATGAAAAGACAAACGGGAGAGGTGATGTGGGTAACTCTTCCAGGAGCTAACGGTCTTCCATCTAAGGCTGTTACAGTTAGGGGGGCAGGAAGGGAATTAGTCGGGATCAGGAGACTCTTGGCAAGGGAAAAATCCATAAAATTCCCGGCCGCGCCGGAATCAATCAAGGCCTGGAGTTGATGTTTCTTGTCTCCCCAAGAGAGTGTGATGGGAAGGGACAACCCAACGTTGGAAGGTGAAGCAGTGCATGTTACTCCCGTTACAGTCCTTCCTTGCCTGTGCGGGACTTGGCGTTTCCCGAGAGCTCTGGACAAGCAGAGCGAAAATGACCCTGCATTCCACAATATAGACAACAGCGCTCTCTGAAGCGACGGTTGCGCTCTGAAGGAGACAGTCGAGCCCTACCCAACTGCATGGGCTCTGGAGAATCTTGGGGCACTGTTAGCATTGGGAAAGGAGCTGGGCTGGCAGACAGTGTGGGAACAGACTGGCGATGCAGGTTTCTTTCCCTCAGGCGATTATCTAGCTTGATTGCTTGATCAATAAGAGCCTCGAGATCACTGGCAGGTTCTCTGATAGCCAGGTCATCCTTAATTGCCTCAGATAGACCGTTCAGGAAACTCACCATGAGGGCCTCATCGTTCCAACCACTCCCAGCCGCAACTGTCCGAAACTGTATGGCATATTCAGCGGCACTGCCATTACCTTGTCGAAGGGTGAGAAGTCTCTTAGAGGCTTGCCGAGCGCCAAGAGGGTGGTCAAAGACTCTTTTGAACTCCTCTTTGAACATAGAATAACTTGAACAGCAGGGTGCCTGTGCCTTCCAGACTGCTGTTGCCCAGGAGAGAGCCTTACCAGAAAGGAGGGTGATAACATACGCGATCTTGGCCCGATCTGAGGGGAAGGAAGATGGCTGTAGTTCAAATGTGAGGGAGCATTGAGTCAGGAATCCATCACATGCACTGGGATCACCCAAGAAACGTTGCGGTGGAGGTAGGCGAGGTTCAGCCAAAGGAGAAAGCACTTGAGACCCCGGAAGGGGTACAAAGGCAGCAGTAGAAGCAGCAGCTGGAGTGGAGGGCAGCCGGTCAAAGATCTGACGAATAGAAGTCATGATGTCGGTCAGCACCTGTGAGTGTTTAGTCATCAAAGTCTCCTGCTGAGCTAGGGCTGTCTCATGGCGCTGAACTGTGGACTCATGCTGAGCAACTGTGGCAAAGAGTTCTTGAGGGTTAGGCGTCTCTGGGTTCATTATGTGGCTTGGTTATTCTGTCAGAGCTGGGGATAGAACTCGGGTCTCTGGCGTGAAAGTCTTAGATACTACCACTGGGCCACAGGAGGGGTTTGAACCCAATAGTCAGACGCTCTCTTAGATTGAATCAAAAATTAGTTTATTAACAAAAAAAAGGAAACGGGCACAAAAACCCTTTCTTCCAGTCAATCACAAAAACAGAAACTCAGGAAAGGATCCAATAACAGCAAAATAATAACTCTGGAAACAATCCAAAAAATAGCACAAAAAATAAAGCTACTTGAGACAAGAGCAAACTTACGGCAGTCACAGGCTTAGGAACAACAATAACCAAGCAAGGATGCAGAGAAACAGACCAGCTTAAATACACCACACAAAACGAGACACAGGTGAAAACAATAACACAGATTACCAAAAGGCACATGTGTAGACATGAGGAGGACCTCTAGTGGCCAAAAATAAAACATTACAAGGCAAAATCTCTGACAATATCCTTTTCCTATTTAGCACCAAAACTTTGGAACAGTCTTCCTACCATTGTCCGGGAAGCAGACACACTCTGTCAGTTCAAAGCTAGATTAAAGACACATCTCTTTGACCTAGCATTCACATAATACATTATAGACTTCTATAATTTTTTTTTTGGTTATCAACATTTTTTATTTTAATTTTTCATACACAACATATATATATATATATATATATATATATATATATATATATATATATATATATATATATATATATATATATATATATAATAAAAAAATAAAAAATAAATTAAATAATAATAATAATAAAAAAATAAAAAATAATAATAATAATAATAAAATAAAGTAAATAAATAAAAATAAAACAACAGACACATACTCAACATCTCAATGTCCAATCAGAAGGAGGGAGAAAGGGGAGGACAGAGAAAAAAAAAACAAAAAAAACCACAGAAGTCACTCCTCCATACAGTCACGTATTCCAAAGAAAAAGCACTGCCAAGCATCAATGGTAGAAGGCTTGGCCCCATTGATTCGTGCTGTTGTATATTCACAAGACACTATTTGCAGGAGGCTACGAATCCAATATGTTTTCCCACACATATGCGGTGTAAACCAGTTCTGTATTATGGTCTTTTTAGCAGCTGTAAAACCAGCAAACAACATTTTTTTTTGCATCAAACTTATACAAAGACCAGAATCATCATTAAGAAGACATAAACATGGGTTAACTGACCAATCAATTTGCAGTAAGGATGATAAAACCAGGTTTACATGTGTCCATAGACTGAGAAATTAGTTACTATGTCTGACTTCAAAGAAATTGATGGCAAAATTTTGGAAGAAACCGTACAGCACCTTAAAACATCAACCTGCGCTCTTGACACACTTCCCACATCATTTTTCAAAAGTGTGTTAAACAGTTTAGAAGCAGACCTTCTAGAAGTGGTAAATGCCTCACTACTCTCTGGGAGTTTTCCAAACTCCCTGAAAACTGCAGTTGTCAAGCCCCTCCTGAAAAAGAACAATCTGGATAAGACCATATTAAGCAACTATAGGCCGATCTCAAATCTTCCTTTCATAGGCAAGATCATTGAAAAAGTTGTCTTCAATCAGCTGAACAAATTCTTGAGCTTGAATGGATACTTTGACAATTTTCAATCTGGTTTTCGACCGCACCACAGCACAGAGACAGCGCTCATAAAGATAATAAACGATATTCGCTTAAATACTGATTCAGGCAAATTATCAGTGCTGGTACTACTCGACCTCAGTGCTGCATTTGACACTGTCGATCATAACATACTTCTTGACAGGCTGGAAAACTGGGTGGGGCTTTCTGGGATAGTCCTAAAATGGTTCAGGTCATACTTAGATGGGAGAGGTTATTATGTAAGTATAGGAGATCATAAGTCTGAGTGGACATCTATGACATGCGGAGTCCCTCAAGGCTCAATTCTTGCGCCACTCCTGTTCAACCTGTATATGCTCCCAATGAGCCAAATAATGAGAAAGAACCAAATTGCTTACCACAGCTATGCAGACGACACACAGATCTACTTAGCCCTATCGCCTAACGATTACAGCCCCATTGACTCCCTGTGCCAATGCATTGATGAAGTCAACAGTTGGATGTGTCAAAACTTTCTTCAGTTAAACAAAGACAAAACTGAAGTCATTGCATTTGGAAACAAAGATGAAGTTCTCAAGGTGAACGCATACCTTCACTCTAGGGGTCAAACAACTAAACATCAAGTCAGGAATCTTGGTGTGACACTAGAGTCAGACCTTAGTTTCAGTAGTTATGTCAAAGCAATAACTAAATCAGCATACTATCATCTAAAAAATATTGCAACAATTAGATGCTTTGTTTCCAGACAAGACATAGAGAAACTTGTGCATGCTTTCATCACCAGCAGGGTGGATTATTGTAATGGACTCCTCACTGGCCTTCCCAAAAAGACCATAAGACAGTTGCAGCTCATACAGAACGCTGCCGCCAGGATTCTGAGCAGAACCAGAACATATGAACACATCACACCAGTCCTCGGGTCTTTACACTGGCTCCCAGTTAAATTTAGGATTGATTTTTAAAGTATTATTACTGGTATATAAATCATTCAATGGCCTAGGACCTCAATACATTGCAGACATGCTCACAGAATATAAACCCAACAGATCACTCAGATCATTAGGATCATATCAGCTAGAAATACCAAGGGTTCACTCTAAGCATGGCGAGTCCGCTTTTAGCTATTATGCTGGAACCAGCTTCCAGAGGAGATCAGACGTGCTCCTACTGTAGTCACATTCAAATCCAGACTCAAAACACTTCTGTTTAACTATGCATTTAATGAATGAGCACTGTGCCAATGTTCGTCCGAATGTTTGTACTGTACTGTATTTTATTTTTTTAACTGTTTTAATTATTCTTATTTCTTTTTATTATTTTAATTATTCTTCTTTCTTTTTATTATTTTAATTTCTTCTATGTAAAGCACTTTGAATTGCCACTGTGTATGAAATGTGCTATATAAATAAACTTGCCTTGCCTTGCCTTGCCTAGACTGACAGTGATAGGACATTCCCAAAACATATGCAGAAAGGTACCTGATGATGTAGTATTACATATATGGCAGTTGAAATTCGATTGTAGCTTCATTTTGAATCTTTTGTAAGGAGTTATGTATGCTCTATGAATGACTTTGAAGTGAATAAGACGATGAGCCAGATTTTTAGATGTTAAACTGAGATTAGACCACACCCTCTCCCAGTCGACAGATATATTAAAGTCAGATAATTCCTTGTTCCAAATAGTTTTAGCAGAAAGAGGTTTTATAGTGTAATCAAGAATCTTATTATATATTAAGGAAGCAGATGGCCGACCAGCAGATGTCCTGTATAGGATGAGAGGAAACAGGAGAGGACCAAGGAACGCCATACGCTTTGAGAGCAGAACGTAGTTGAAGAAAGACAAAATATGCAGATGCTGGTAGACAAAATTTGGTTCTTAACATCTGAAATGAACATAAGCCCTGGCTATCATAAATATCACCGCATGTGTTTACACCCAAAGACGACCAAGAGGGTTGGACAAAAGGGCGATTTCCGCACATAAAATTAAAGTTGTGCCATAAAGGTGTACTATTACAAAATTTGAAGGGTCCTCCTATCCGACGTTCAACCGTTTTCCAGATTTTAATAGAGTTGGCCACAACCGGACCAAATTCATAATTATCCCCCTTTTTTCCTGTACCAGTAAATAAAATATATTGTAGTCTATTTGGTTTAACCTTGTCAGCTTCAATCACTCTTCAAGAAACTGTAGATTGAGGATCAACCCAAGTATGAAGAGCCTTAAGCTGGAACGACCAATAATACAGTTCAAAATCTGGTACAGCCAGTCCTCCTGCGCTATTAGGATGTTGTAATGTGGGCATTTATCATTCCAGACAAATTTAGTAATTATGGAGTTGATCTCCTTAAAGTAACCTGGAGGGGGAGAAAGCGGTAGCATAGAAAAAAAAAATTAAATCGAGGTAACAAATTCATCTTAACAGTGGAGATTCTTCCTTGGAGGGAAACGTTAAGATTCTTCCATCTTTGAATGTCATTCTTGATCTTAACTAAAATATTATTAAAATTGTCACTGGCAATCTTATGAATGTTTTTAAATATGGTAATGCCCAAATAAGTGAAAGATTCCTTAATAGGGATAAATGAGGGAAGAGAAGAATTAACTTTAACATTGTTAATTGGCATTAATGCAGATTTGCTCCAATTTATTTTATATCCTGATAGACTACTAAAATTGTCAAATTCCTTAATTATACTAGAGACTGAGACATCAAAGTGGTCTAAGTATAGAATAATATCATGATTATGATCATGAATCTTAATCGATACTTCAGACTTCCTGATGGCTTGTGCTAAGGGTTCAAGAGAGAGACAAAACAATAAGGGGGAAAGTGGACAGCCCTGCCTCGTTCCCCGCTGTAAAGGGAATGGGGGGGAAATAATATTACCAGTTATGACTGATGCTGCAGGTGAGCGGTATAATGTCTTAATCATAGAAATGAAGTATTCACCGAAGCCGAAACATTGCAAGACTGTCCACATATAGTTCCACTCTAGCCTGTCAAAGGCTTTTTCTGCATCAAGTGAAAAGACCGCACAAGGGGTTGGGTGGGAGTCCGCAAAGTCAAGAATATGAAGGAGTCGACGCATATTATCAGATGCATTGCGCCCCTTGATGAAACCAGTTTGGTCCTCCTTGATCAGACTATGAATTACCTTCTCCATACAAGAAGCAATAACTTTAGCATACATTTTAAGATCACATGGGATAAGCGAAATCGGTCTGTAGCTGGAACAATCTAACGGATCTTTCCCTTTTTTAAGAAGCAATGAAATAAGTGAAGTTTTTTGATCTCTATGAAATACCCCGTGTTCAATTGCAAAATTAAATGAATTAAGCATAAGTGTCCCTACCAAATCCCAAATTTCTAAATATAATTCCGGGGGGAGACCATCTAGGCCCGGCGATTTGCCCTTTTGAAGGCTTTTTAGAGAGACATGGAGTTCCTCCAAACTTAATGGGGCCTCCAAGGATTCTTTATCTATCTGTGAGACCCGAGGCAGTTCCAATTTATCTAAATATTGCTTACAAATTGGTTCATCAAAATCTGTTTCGGCTTTATACAGATTTGTGTAGAAACCTTTAAATATATCATTAATTGCCACAGGGTTCGTGGTGACCTGATCATCCGATGATTTTATTGCGCTAATATATGCCTTAGACTCGCATTCTTTCAACCTAAGGGCCAATAAATGACTAGGTCTCTCTGATTCAAAATAATATTTTTGCCTAGTCCTGTGTAAAATAAATTCCGCCTTTGATTTTGAAAGCAAATCATATTCTTCTTTTAAAGAGGACAACTGTGCAGCCTGTAGCTCTGTAAAATGTTGTTTTTGTAGATTTTGTAATGATTGGATTTTATTTTCTAATTGTGTAAACTGGCGGGTTTTCACTTTGGCAAGAGTAGAAGAGAAAGATATACAGAAACCTCGTATGGCACACTTAGTCGCCTCCCACAGTTTTTGAGGATCCACATCAGAGGACATATTAATTTCAAGAAACTCCTTAATATGGTCTTTTAAAGAAGTAATGAAAGTCTGATTACTTAATAATGATACGTTAAAGCGCCATCTAGGGGACTTGGCTCTAACATCGGAAAGAGGAACACTGCACAACACAGCAGAATGATCAGATAATAAAATTGGTAATATAGAGATGGAGGAATCAGACGAAATTAAAGATGGGCTGAGAAATATGTAGTCTATCCTAGAAAAAGTCTTGTGTCTATTAGAAAAAAATCTGAAATCCTTAGATTTAATATTCTGAATTCTCCAAAGATCGATTACGTTAAGCTCATTGATAAATTTATTCAGTAATTTAGAGGATAGATTGGCTGTTGTATCAGATTGAGATTTATCTAAAGCAGGATTTATGACAGCATTAAAATCCCCACCCACCACTAGAGGGCAGTCAATCTGCTCAAGCAAAGTTTTGGAAATCTGTGACAGGAATGCACTGTCTGTCTCATTCGGACCATAAATAGAGACCAAGGCTAACCTATTATTATATATTTTGCATCGGATAAAAACAAATCTACCTTTCTCATCATTACCAAGGTGTTCAATTGTTAAATTTAACTTCCGGTTTACAAGGATAAGCACCCCTTTAGTTTTATTCTGAGCGCAGGAAAAAGCTGCCAGTTTGTAATACTTATTCTGGAAACGTGCCACGTCAGATTGCTTTAAATGTGTCTCTTGAATTAAGGCACAGGAAATAGATTTACGATGTAAATATTCTAACACACAAGTTCGTTTAACAGCAGAATTTAAGCCATTCACATTAAGTGATAAAATATTTAGAGTATGCATTGAATATATAGCGTGTAAACGTTGATGTATATTATAGATGCCAAACCTCCTAGATGAAAAATCCCTTTAGAAATACGGTAAAATAAACAAAAGTATAAATGTCTGTTGTAAAAAGTAAAAACAACATAAAAACATGAAAAACCGACAACCTTGAACAAGGAACAACTCAGACCGCACATTACCGAGAACATAGGTCTGACTAAGCAACATAAAATAGTGATGGTTCGTGACCGATCCACTCCAACGCGGGACATGTCTCCCAAAAAGCTCGTACTGCCAAAACACATTTTTTAATTAAACCAACTCTCCATTAGCCCCCTCCAAAAGAGAAAAAAAGAGGAGTCAGTCTTGCCAGCAATGAAATCGTTGTACCGAATATAAAGAAACAATATCTCAGTAGTAGAGAGGAGAGAATATCAGTGAAAATATCAGTTTTTGTTGGTTTATACAGCGTCCATGTCCATTCTGCCCTCATCCACTCCTAAGCAGCTGGGACCATGTTCATCCCGGCCATCAAGCTCCTCCCGCCGGGCTGGAGAGACAGCGGCCGCCGTTCCTCCGCGCAGAGCCGTGGCATACGTCTTCTGCTGGGACAGGGAGCTAATGAAATCCTCCGCTTTCTGAGGGGCATCGAAGCTTTTCTGTTCCCCTTTGTGCCGTAATTTAATTCCGGCCGGATAGACGAGGAAGGGTTGAAGGCCAAGCACTGTCATCTTCTTCAAAACCGGACCAAATGCCTTTCTCCTGATCGCTGTGGCTGGACTAAAGTCGGGAAAAAATAGCAGTGTGACGTTGTTTTGTGAGCATTTCACCGGATAAGCCTGCCGAGCACCCTTCAGGATATCTGATCTGTCATGCCATCTCAGTACACGGAAGATGAGAGTGCGCGGCCGATCGGAGCCCCTCCCTCCGTCATATACGCGGTGTGCCCGGTCAATCTCAATGTCACGGCCCTTCAGGGAAGGAATCCACTTGGAGATATTAACTCTAAGGAAACCAGCCGCGTCGGATCCCTCAGCCCCCTCTGGCAGCCCCACCAATCGTACGTTGTTCCTCCTGCACCTGTCCTCCATATCCGTCACCTTCTCTGTGAGTCGCTCAAGCTGATTTCTTAAGCCCGTGACTGTCCTTCTATCCTCACGTGCAGCTGCCTGAACAGAGTCAACGCGGTCACGTGTCTGCTTCACCGCGGTATCTATGGCCTCAAAATCCTCTCTTAGCTCTTTAACAGACTTGTTGGTCGCTTGTATGTCTTCACGCAGTTCGCGTAACGCTGGAATCAAAACAGAGTCCATCGCTTCTCTTACTGCCGAATTCACCACCGAATTCAACGTGTTTTGCTGCTCTTTAAATGCTAGTTCGATGCAGCTAGCAATAGCATCGTCGAGGTCTTCTCTGGGGATGGCGGAATCTCTGAATTTTTTCTTTATTGGCGATTGCTGAATCTCTCTTTTCCGATCCCCTTTGTCTGCCTTAGCACTCATGACGGGTCCAATGCAGAGTGGTTCAAATTTTACTGACAGGATCATACAAAATATGGCAAAGTGAGCAGAGCGAAAGACTAAACCCGCATCGCCGTCGAAGGGTCACGTGATCCCCCCATAGACTTCTATAATTCAATGTTAGGCTGCATAGATTAGGTCAGCTGGAACCGGGAACACTTCCCATAAATCCTGATGCACTTGTTACATCATAAGAAGAATGGCATCTACGCTAATATTAGTCGCTCTGTTTATCCCGAGGTTTACCGCAGTCCGCAGGATCCAGGCCGTATCCAGATCTGACGAAGGACCTGCGATAGCGTAGTCCTGAAGTGTCACTAGTCTCTCTCCTGTGAAGGCCTCCCTCCTCTCCCTTTCCCTCTCTACAGATAAAGCGTTGTTGGGATAATTCCGGTTCGCGTGGAAGCGATAAGGATTCTGTATTATAAATTTTAAGGCCAGACAGTAGTATGTTGAGGGTTGGTTTGTAGGGAAGGACTACACGCCTGTGCACATATATTCAAACGCGCATACCTATAGACTGAACTCATAATACGCATGTGCACGCCATCTGTGTTCTCACAGGTTCGAGTTTTTGAAGTTTGCGCAGGAAGAACTTAAGAGTTTTCTGTTAAAACAGTGTTGTGTTAGCGGCCCCTAAGTTAATAACTAATGATCGTTGCGACAGAAGTGAATCAATCAAAACTAACTTTAGCTGGACAATAACTTTATTCTAGAGCTGCTGTAAAGCCTAAACACTTTACTTCAATTTCCTATTATCACTGTAAAGCCGCTTTGGAACAATCTACATTGTTAAAAGCGCTATATAAATGAAGATGACTTGACTTGACTTTGAGCATCTGACACTTTACATGGCATTACTGACACGATACTGACATTATCTCTCAATCATATGAAGACACAAAGGTTTGTTTAAAGGAATTCTTCTGCAATATACAAAGTGTGTGTGTGTGTGTGTGTGTGTGTGTGTGTGTGTGTGTGTGTGTGTGTGTGTGTGTGTGTGTGTGTGTGTGTGCGCATGTTTTTCTATCCCGGTGGGGACTTAAACCACTAACAAGCACCAATGCTAAATTTTTCTAAATATAATAATCATTTGTTAACAGACAAGTATTCATTACTTTAATGAGCTCATTGTTTCTGCATTAATTTAAATTATTACATTGTTTAAATTAATACATTTTTCGCTAACTGTGATTTTGTATATGTACATTTCTGAAATCCATAACTTAGACAGTTTCCTCTGAGAACACATCCCTCTAAATTGTAATATGGGCTTAATAATTGTAATATACACTTTCTGTATGTGTATTGCAAAAAGCGCTATACAAATAAATGTGAAGTGAATTGAATTGAATTGAATTGAATTATAGATCATACAGAATTAGTTTTTTTTATGTAAAAATGCAAAAAGTTTTGTGTGATTGGTAAGGTTAGAGGTAGGGTTAGTGTAAGGGGACAGAATATACAGTTTGTACAGTATAAAAACCACAAAACAGACTGTGTGTGTGTGTGTGTGTGTGTGCACATGGTGCACAAACTGGAGTGCCTACCTTTAGCAGGTCTTAAATAGAGCTTCTTGTTACAGTCAAGCCAGCAGTAGCATGGAAACAAAACCTTGTCTCCTTCTGGCGTGTTGATCATGATCTTATCGCAGAACCACTGGTCGTATATAAGACCCATATACGGCTTGGAGTAGAGCTTGACAGTTACGAGCTCTCCCAGGGACGCTTTACAGTGTATCTTAAATTCTCGCACCTAAACAGACATATGTACAATGGCGTATTAGGGCCATTGTAGTAAAAAAAATAAAAATAATAATATGCAGTTGGGTTTAAAATTCAGAGAAGAAACTAACCCTAACCCTAACCCAAACATTTTTATTTTTAAATAAAAAAATATTTTTTTATCATAACTCCATAAAACTTTTATACTCTCTCTTTCAATTATCTTCCATTAAATGTAGCATTGACTGATAGTTTTTAGTCCAAAACTCCATACTGTTGGTTTAATTGGGTGCACTTACCTGGCTTCGCCAAAACCACCGAATGTAATTTAGAATCATTTCATCACTCTGAGCCTCAGTTTGATGTAGATATGGCTGTAGGTGCCCGCCAAATGCCTATCGCCTGTGTGTAACTTTACTGTGTAGATCACCATGGCTGTTCTACAAAGTAAAGGACAATGATTTTTAAGAGATAATACAAACATGATGAGACCACCAAAGAATATCATCACGTCCAGAGAGGGAGAGAGAGAGTGCGTAAGTGAAAGAGAGAGTCTCACCTCTTACTGTAAGAGAAGTCACAATGTTACTGCTGTAAGAATTGCAACAACTGTTGTAACTAGATTGATTGTAAAGAGAGAGTAGTTTATGTCATGGAAATTACAACAAAAATGAAATACATTTTAATTGAACACTCCGTTGCAAAAATCTTCAAAGTTTTATTACCAGGTTTTTGCCAAAACAAGGACCTTGTTCCTTTCAAAATGACCTGAACAAGAAGAGGCTGAGCATTTTATAACTCCCTTGTAATGTATTCATTTTCGTCATGGTCCAATCTAAAGAGTAATACCTTCTTTTGTACAAATAAGAAAACGTCTTCAAACTTAAGCTTATGATTGGTTGGAATGATTCCCAACACTGGCATTTCCCCCTCTGGGGCCTGAGGTGTTTTCTGGTCCTGGAGGTGTTCTGACATGATCATTTGTGCTTATCTCTGTTACTGGTGACATTTTCATGACGAAAGTCTGATTACACTGCACTGCATGAAAAGGGTAGAATCTGGAAATATCTGGCCATGGTAAACTGCAGTGTAATTTCAGGTTTGCCAGATGTATGTGAAAAAATCCTGAGCCAAAGTACACAGAAGAGTCAATTTTGTGTCAAGGCCAAAAAATGTGGATAACAATAGCTTTAAAAGCATGTCAGTGGGCAGTAGCATAAATTATTTGTCAAGATAACAGATTCTTAAAAATGAGAATGAGGATAAATGTTGCAATGAATGATCCACACTAGAAAATGGAAATGCAGAATGTGTCTGCTTATTGTTGACAATACACAATCACATATTCCAACAGGAATGGCCTTAAATGAGAAATCTTTCAAGGATTATTTTGCATAGATGTTACATTTCAATCAAAACCAGTGCAATCTTTGTGTGTCCAGAGGCAAATGAGCAATTTATATTAGCATTAAAGATTGGTTTCAGCAACTTGTTTCTTTCCTCAGTTAATCAATGTTTTTGGCACTAATCAGTTTAAAGTTCAATTGTTCACTCATAAAGACAGTCACTCACTTGTCACTTACTGACAGTCACTTAATGATGCAAGTGGCGCAAAGCAAACACAGACAAGCGGAGTGATACAAATGGTGAAAAGGCTAATACTGGTACCTATATTAAAATAATATAAAATATCAATATATTATTCTTCAATCAGTTCTATGCAGCAGAATCAGATTTAACAGATTTATTTTTTGACCAATTGTCAAAATAAAGTATAGTCCTACAAAGCTATTTTTATCAGAGCATGAGCAGAGCAGGGAGAGGACCAGTGAACGAGAGGATCGGGATTCGTGTAATTTTACCAGTGTTGCCCAGCACGGCTATACACACCATGTTACAGCACAGTAGTGCTATTGCAAAAATAAACAAGTCCAGAGAAATTTAATGTCGGCACGTTTTATTTTAGCGGACTTTGCCTTTCCGGTGAGCGTGAGCAGAGCTCATAACACACACACACACGGAGGTTGCTTGCGGAACATTGAGCAGAACGCGCTGTGAACACTGAGCGGAGAGCACACTAACAGCGCGCACACAGCGGAACGTGATTCGAAGTTATTCATCTTCGGAAGCGGACTCGCACGCAAAGTCATAAAACACGCTGAGCCAGAGTCAAACCATCGCCGAACACGGAGGGGCGCGGCGGCTTTTTAGTATCTTTCGGCCAAAAACGAAAATGTTATTTTCGGCCAAAAATGTTCGGCAGCCTAAATTTCGTTGCATCCCTAATTTTAAGACACCCATATGCTCTCGCGGGCCATATAAAATAATGTGGCGGGCCGGATTAGGCCCGCGGGCCTTGAGTTTGACACATGTGGCTTAGCGTATAAAAGGAAGGGCTCGGAGGCTGCTAACCTGGTTTTCGTCTCTTCGCAAAGCTCTCCGCATCGCTGGATCTTTGAGAGAAGCCGCCACTGTCGAAGCAAGCGACAGTGCAAGCAGAGGACAGCGCCTGAGGAAGCCGGACATTTCTTCGCCGCCTTCAGCCATCCGTGCCTGCTACGCTATCCGGCGTCATATCCTTTTTCTGCTGTGTGTGTGTTCGCTGCTGCAACACACACACACTTTCTTCTTCTAAAAGAGAAATTTCCTACTTCCCAGCCTCTCTCCCTTTGTTCGAGCCGTGCAAACTGTGCCGTTCACAAGGGATGTCAGAAGCGGACGGTCACGGGGCTAGCTTTCTTTACATTACAAGAAAGCTACCCTGCCCTCGCGTCCCATTTGCATACGTCACTCACCGGCGAAAGGAGGAAAGAGAGTGTTTTAGTCCCGCCGAGGCCGGACCATCCTCCAATTCTCACACATTTCTCAGTCCCCTTTAAGTTCAGGTGGCTGGAAATACTAATATTGCAGTAAACGAGCCTGTTATAATACATGCACACCTGCAAACAACGCTGACACAAAGCATAATGACGCTCTCTTATATGCTCACGCTAACTGAACGCTTAAGCGTTTTCCCCCTGTGGCTCAGTGGCAAAATCTTAGACTATCGCGCCAGAGACCCGGGTTCGAATCCTGACTCTGCCGGCAGATAAAAATTATGCTGTTCGCTTCTCCGAGCTTGCGGCCAGCTTTCTTACATACAGAAAGCAAACCCGCCTCTCGCACCCTCCCGCTCACATGATGGTGCTCGAGTATTTATGAGCGTCTAAACATATGAGCCTTCAAAGCATTTCGCTCTGTCAGTTCCCTTAAAAAAGGCGACTGCAGATGTGTATTTTGCACCCAAACACCGTTTTTACGGCAACCCAGAGAAATCTCATAAGAGTACAATTCTGGTTATCCGGCTCACGCCGATGGTGTCTTGAGTGTAGAAAATGTGCCCGCTCCCCAGTGTTCACCCCTACTCAAAAGCACGGTTCCCCCTGTGTCATTCACTCATGCAGAGCCTACTCTAGAGCTGGCATATGCCGCTCGAGTGTTAAATGTAGGAAATGTGCCCACAAACAGTGCCCACACCTACTCACTGCCCGCTCTGCTACACTTTTATCCAAGGGGACGGAACTGTTAATGCCACATACCGGCCGTGTTGTGAATGTAAGCCCTGTGCCCGCTCACGAGCGATCACACTTACTGATAAACACTGTACCCCCGGCGTCACACTGTACCCCCATCGTTTTCACGCCACACAATGTTCTCCGTCTAATGTGATCGAGTCAGTGAGTGTAAACCGGCCAGCCATCGCTGTTAGCGAGCCGCCCTATTCAGGCATCGAGAGCATGCACGCCGCGCCGATACCTCTTATACAGATTCTCGACCCCAGGCAATGCGGCGATCAGAACCCAGAGGCCATTCTACCCCTAGCTATACATGCAAAAGCATGGGAAGCGATTCCGGGCATGTCAGAATGGGTGCGGAATGATGTGATGCTATGATGTGATCACTGTTCTTGTCCTTGTCTCTCTGTATATAGTCTGTATATAGTGTCTCTGTATGTATTTATTAACTTGTGTGTAACACCAACCTGCCAGGGGGTCTGCAGATGGAAATTAGACTAATCTATAGGAAGTCTATAATCTGACATATTTACATTTGTGAAAATGTTCATTAATATGTATTGCCCCCTTTTATTTTCCTTCAAATAAATAAATAAATAAATACTGTAAAGCAGGGCTATTCACTACAGTTCGCTCGCCGTCCCCCGCTTTCGAGCACGGACCGAGACGAGAGTGAATTTGGAAGTAGCACACCTACTTCGTGCAGAAATTGCAAAGCTGCTGTGCAAAGGGGCAATAGAACTGGTACATCCTTCTCTGAGCGAGTCAGGCTTTTACAGCCGTTTCTTCCTCGTGCACAAGAAGGACGGAGCTCTCAGACCTATCTTAGATCTGAGATATTTGAACAAAGCTCTCATGAGGCGACTGTTCAAAATGCTCACAACCAGACAGATACTCGCGCAAATTCGCCCGAGGGACTGGTTTATCTCTCTCGATCTGAAAGACGCATACTTTCAGATTATATCCCATCACAGGCCATTCTTGAGATTCGCCTTCGACGGCCAGGTATATCAATACACTGTCCTGCCGTTCGGCCTGTCTTTAGCACCCTGTACATTCACGAAGTGCACAGGGCCCTCGCTCCCCTGAGAAGTCAGGGTATGCGAATCTTGAACTATTTGGATGATTGGCTGTTTTTGGAACAGTCAGAGAGAGAACTCATATCTGACAGAACAGTGCTTCTCAGCCATCTGGAAAGCCTGGGTCTCACGGTCAATTGGACCAAGAGCTCATTGCTGCCCCGTCAGTCAACCTCTTTTCTAGGAATAGAGCTGGACTCGGTGGCTATGACGGCCCGGTTGTCGACAGAGCGCCGTGTTCGGCATCTGGCTGCGTCTTTCCAGAAGGGCAGCATTGTTCATTTAATTTAATTTCAAAACATTTCAGAGAATGTTGGGCTATATGGCTTCAGCTGCAGCAGTGCTCCAGCTGGGTCCACTGCGTATGCGCCCTCTACAACGTTGGCTGAATGCTCGAGTGCCTCACCGAGCCTGGGCTGCCGGCGGCTCGCAAATCAGAGTGACTCAGAGCTGCGTTTCAGCTCTGCAGCCCTGGATAGCGGCCAAATGGTACCAGTTGGGAGTTACAATGGGAGTCGTCTCGTACCGAAAGGTGATCTCGACAGACGCCTCCAACCTAGGTTGGGGTGCTCTTTTCAAGGGCAGACCGGTCTATGGCCTCTGGTCAGACCGGGAGAAAAGCCTTCACATAAATTGTTTAGAGATGAAAGCAGTCGAGAATGCTCTGAAGCACTTCCTCCCATACTTGCGGGGCCACCACATACTGGTCCGCACGGACAAGTCAAGTCAAGTCATCTTCATTTATATAGCGCTTTTAACAATGTAGATTGTCTCAAAGCAGCTTTACAGAGATAAACGTATAATTTAAGGTAAGATTGTTTTGGCTTTATAGCGGTTCTTTAATAAAGTTATTTTCCAGCTAAAGTTAGTTTTGATTGATTCGCTTCCGTCGCAACGATCATTTGTTATTAAATTAGGGGCCGCCAAGACGACACCATTCACTCTACACAGACTTTAAACGCGAACCTGTGAGAAACGCTGATGGCGTTCACATGCGCATTAAGAATTGGTTCTATAGTTATGTGCGTTTGAATATATGTGTGCAGGTTTGTAATTCCCTACAAACCAAGCCTAAACAAAGTACTGGTGTTTCCTTATAGTTTTGATTCAGAATTTTATTTTATTTTATTTTATCAATTCGGGGTAGATAAGCAAATTGAGTTTTCCAGACAACGCTTTATCTGTAGAGTGGTAAAGGGATCCTCCATAGGGAGAGACTAGTTGGCACTTCAGCACTGCGTTGTCATCGGGTCCAGGCGAAGGTCCTTCGTCAGATCTGGATACGGCCTGGATCCGGCAGGCTGCGGGAAAACCTCGGGATAAACAAAGACACTAAAATTAGCGTAGATGCCATTCTTCTTATGATGTAACGAGTACATCAGGATTTATGGGAAGTGTTCCCGGTTCCAGCTGACCTAATCTATGCAGCCTAACATTGAATTATAGAAGTCTATAATGTATTATGTGAATGCTATGTCAAAGAGATGTGTCTTTAATCTAGCTTTGAACTGACAGAGTGTGTCTGCTTCCCGGACAATGTTAGGAAGACTGTTCCAAAGTTTTGGTGCTAAATAGGAGAAGGATCTACCGCCAGCAGTCGATTTTGATATTCTAGGTATTATCAACTGGCCGGAATTTTGAGATCGCAATAGACGTGAAGGACTATAATGCGTTAAGAGCTCGCTCAAGTACTGCGGAGCTAAACCATTTAGTGCTTTGTAAGTAATCAGCAATATTTTAAAATTGATGCGATGTTTAATAGGGAGCCAGTGCAGTTTTGACAGAACTGGGCTAATATGGTCATACTTCCTGGTTCTGGTAAGAACTCGAGCTGCTGCGTTTTGAACTAGCTGTAGTTTGTTTATTAAGCGTGCAGGGCAACCACCCAGTAGAGCATTACAGTAATCTAGCCTTGATGAAAGCATGAACTAATTGTTCCGCATTTGTCAATGAGAGCATATGACGTAATTTAGATATATTTGGAAAAATATAGATATATTATATATAGAATATTTAGATATATAAGATGGAAAAATGCGGTTTTACAGATACTAGACACGTGACTTTCAAATGAAAGATTGGTATCAAAGAGCACACCCAGGTTCCTAACCGACGACGAAGACTTAACAGAGCAGCCATCAAGTGTTAGACAGTATTCTAGGTTATTACGTGAGGAAGTTTTTGTCCAATAATTAGAATCTCTGTTTTTTCAGAATTTAGAAGTAGGAAATTACGAGTCATCCAATTTTTTATATCAGCTATGCATTCTGTTAATTTAGTGAATTGGTAAGTTTCGTTAGGTTTTGAAGAAATATACAGCTGAGTATCGTCGGCATAACAGTGGAAGCTAATTCCATGTTTCCTAATGATATCTCCTAAGGGTAGCATGTACAGAGTGAACAGCAGCGGTCCTAGTACTGAGCCTTGTGGTACGCCATACTGAACTTGTGATCGATGAGACATCTCTTCATTTACTGCTACAAACTGATAACGGTCAGATACGTATGATTTAAACCATGCTAGTGCAATTCCACTAATGCCAACATAGTTTTCTAGTCTATTTAAAAGAATGTTGTGGTCAATGGTGTCAAATGCAGCACTAAGATCGAGTAACACTAATAGAGAGATACAACCACGATCGGATGATAAGAGCAAATCATTTGTGACTCTAACGAGAGCAGTCTCAGTACTATGGTACGGTCTAAATCCGGACTGGAAATCCTCGCAGATATCATTTCATTCTAAAAAGGAACACAGTTCTGAGGATACTGCCTTTTCTAGTATCTTTGACATAAAAGGTAGATTCGAGATCGGCCTGTAATTGACTAATTCTGAAGGATCAAGTTGCGTTTTTTTAACAAGCGGTTTAATCATAGCCAGCTTAAAGTTTTTTGGTACGTATCCTAGAGACAAAGACGAAGTAATGATATTAAGAAGAGGATCTATGACCTCTGGAAGCATCTCTTTCAGTAGCTTAGTCGGTATAGGGTCTAACATACATGTTGTAGATTTAGATGATTTAACGAGTTTAGTAAATTCTTCCTCTCCTATAGCAACGAATGAATCCAATTTTTCCTCAGGGAGACTACAATGCACTGCCTGATGCGATACTGTAGTAGACGGTTGCATAGTTATAATTTTGTCCCTGATATTATCAATCTTATAAGTGAAGAAGTTCATAAAGTCATTACTGCTGTGTTGCTTGGAAACTTCTGTGTTTGAAGCTTTCTTTTTCGTTAGTTTAGCCACTGTTTCAAATAAATACCTAGGATTATGTTTATTTTCTTCTAATAGGGTTGAAAAATAAGCAGATCTAGCAGCTTTTAAGGCCTCTCTGTAAGCAATCGAGCTCTCTTTCCATGAAATGCGAAATACCTCTAGTTTTGTTTTCTTCCAGTTGCGTTCCAATTTTCTGGCTGCTCTCTTAAGGGCCGAGTGTGCTCGTTGTACCACGGCGTTGGATTATTTTCTTTAATCTTCTTTAACCGCAACGGAGCAACTGTGTCTAAAGTGCTGGAAAAGAGAGAGTTAAAAGTTTCTGTTGCAATATCAAGTTCTTCTAAGCTATCCGGGATGCTAAGATGATGAAACTGATCAGGAAGATTATTAATAAAGCAATCTTTAGTGGCAGAAGTGATAGGTCTCACATATTTGAAACACGGAGTCGGCTTTGCAGCCTTGGCTAAATGAAGTTTACACGAGACTAGATAATGATCTGAGATGTCATCGCTCTGCTGCAGAATTTCAACGGCATCAACATCTATTCCATGTGATAATATTAGATCTAGAGTATGATTACGACGATGAGTAGGTCCTGACACGTGTTGTCTAACTCCAATTGAGTTTACAATGTCTTTAAATGCCAAACTCAATGCATCTTTTTCATTATCGATGTGTATATTAAAATCACCAACAATTAGTACTTTATCTGCAGCCAATACTAACTCTGATAGAAAGTCCGCAAATTCTTTGATAAAGTCTGTATGGTGCCCTGGTGGCCTGTATACAGTAGCCAGCACAAATCTCAAACGTGATTTATCATTTATACTATATATTTTTACATTAAGCACTAACACTTCAAAAGAATTATATTCAAAACTTGATTTCTTAGTGGTTTTGAAAATATTACTATAAATTACAGCAATACCACCCCCTTTGCGTTTAAGACGAGGTTCATGTTTATAACAGTAATCTTGCGGGGTGGACTCATTTAAAGTAATGTAATCATTTGGTTTTAGCCAGGTTTCTGTCAAACACAGCACATCTAGGTTATTATCTGAAATCATATCATTAACAATGAGTGCTTTTGAAGTAAGCGATCGAATATTCAGCAACCCAAGCTTTAGCATTTGCTCATCTGTATTATAGCTGTTTTTTATTTGTTGAACATCAATTAAATTTTTAATCTTAGATGGGTTTAAACGTTTTTTGGATTTCCAAATTCGGGGAACAGACACAGTCTCTATATGAAAGAGGCTCTATGTGATGGGATTTATCTGACCTTGGTGACGCGAGGCTGCTAGCAGACGGTCGGTTTAGCCAGTCTGTCTGCTTCCTGACCTGAGCCCCAGATTGTCATGTTTGAGCTCTAAGACTATGTGCCATATTACTAGAGAGAAGAGCAGCACCATCCCAGGAGGGATGAATACCATCTCTTTTCAACAGGTCAGGTTTGCCCCAAAAACTTTTCCAATTGTCCATGAATTCTATATTATTACACGGACACAACTCAGACAGCCAGCGATTCAGTGAACACAATCTACTAACTATCTCATCACTCCTGCGAACAGGAAGGGGGCCAGAGCAAATTACAGTGCCTGACATCGTACTTGCAAGTTCACACACTGGCGACTGGCAGAGTCGAACATCATTAGTGCCAACATGAATAATAATCTTAGAGAATTTACGATTAGCATTAGCCAGCACTTTAAAATTTGCTTTGATGTCAGGCGCTCTGGCTCCCGGCAAACATGTGACTATGGTGGTTGGTGTCTCTATTTTCACGTTCCGTGTAATAGAATCGCCAATAACTAGGGCACAATCATTCTCAGTGGGTGTTTCACTGAGCGGGGCAAATCGATTTGTTATGGTAATCGGAACGGAAGGGTGTTTTTTTGATCCGCGACTAGAGCGATCCCTCACTGTCACCCATTTGCCCGGCTGCGCAGGCACTAATTCAGCTGGAACCGCACCATGTAAAGAGTTCACGCTAGGCGCATCCAAAATAGTATCTAAAGCTCTAGCACTCTTACTATCCTCAATTAAGGTTTGGATGCGTGTCTCTAATTCTGAAATCTTCTCTGTCAGCCTAACTGACTCCTTGCATTTATCACATACAAATCCTATATTGCCAACAGAGAAGGCTATGCTAAACATGTGAAATGAAGTGCAGGTGACAATAACAGGACAAGACATTACTCACGTGTTTGTTGACTGATTATTACTGACCTGAGCTTTTATTAACTCAAAGGCGCGGGCGTGCGAGAGAAAAATAAATAAATAAAATAGCTGAGCGCACGGGTGGCGCGTTAACAGGCTAGCAGTAGCGAATTAGCGTGTTGTGCTAGTAGTAACGGAAGCTAGCGATGTCAGGTTAATCTGAGATGTTGGGTAAGCTGTATTTAGTATAAACAACTACAAATTGTAGTAAATGATGGTTCAAAACAAAGAAATACGAGGCTAAGACAGAGCTTACAGCACCGAAGCAAACAAACTCACAGCAGGCAGTGAGGCAGACAGGAGCAATCGATCAGCCGTTTGACAACATGTCTGTGGTGTCCTACGTGAACCGCCATGGCGGTGTCAGATCCAGAAATCTCTGCGCTCTGGCAGAACGCCTCCTCATTTGGATTCAGCACTCACTGCGCTCGCTCAGAGCCGCGCACGTGCCGGGCCACCTGAACGATGGCCCAGACAAACTGTCTAGGGACAATGTCCCCCCTGGCGAATGGTCCCTGCACCTGCAGACAGTCCAGTCACTGTGGCGTCTTTTTGGCAAAGCGAAAGTCGACCTCTTTGCGTCAAAAGACAACGCTCATTGCCCAAGGTTCTTTTCGAAGAACAAGGACACGCTGTCCCAAGCTTGGCCCAGCTGCCCACTGTACGCTTTCCCTCCGATCTCGCTGTTACCACAGGTCATCAGGAGAATCAGGGAAGCGTGCCACTCGGTGCTCCTCATAGCCCCGCGATGGGAGAACCGAACGTGGTTCCCAGAGCTGATGCGGCTGTCAGACTTAGCCCCATGGCCGATCCCGGTGAGAGGAGATCTCCTCTCTCAAGCCGGCGGTTAGATTTGGCATCCTCATCCAGAGCGCTGGTCTCTGCATGCGTGGATAATCAACGGATACCCGTTGCCCTGCCAGAAGGGGTTGTGAACACGTTCACGCAGTCTAGAGCTCCCTCTACGAGACAGCTATACCTGTCCAAATGGTCTGTGTTTACTAAATGGTGCACTGACAAAAATTTAGACCCACAAACTTGTGGGGTTTCGTGGGTGCTTTGCTTCCTTCAAGAGCTGCTGGACATGGGCAGGTCCCCCTCCACGCTCAAAGTATATGTTGTGGCTATTGCAGCATTCGCAGAGTCGACGCTCGGCCAGGCAATAGGAAGGAACGAGCTCATCATCCGCTTCCTTAAAGGAGCCAGGAGGATGAATCCCCCGTGGCCCCCATCGGTCCCTATTTGGGATCGCGAGAAGTGATAAGGAAATAGGCAAAAAGACCGCAGTTCTCACGCGAGACTGAAATTGTTATTAAAAATGATAGCCTGCAAGAAGCTTGCGATCCAAATTGTCTGTGCACTGATTTGCAGCGAAAAGGAGAAAAAGAAAAAACATATTATGCATGAGGAAATGGCTGGGAAGACATGAGCAAGGACTGTTTGTTCTGCAAAGAGAGTTGGGGGTAAATAAATAATTTTGCAATGTGCTGCTGTTCAAGCAAATGTTTGTGCTTTGTTTCTGTTTGATATAATAGTAAATATATCTATTAAAATACTGATATTGTGGCCTATAACTCCTCCCCGAACTCCCCACTGCTCTGTATCTTGCTCTCTCATTGGTTGTAGGTCATCGCCGATGTAGTTTTTTTAGTCAGAACACTTTCACACAGCAGGATTTTGAATCGCCGACAGGTCCAGGTATTTAGCATGCCAAATATCTCACGGGTGTCGGCGACTCGTCTGCGATTCTCTCAGATCGCGTCTTTGCTCATTCACACTGTGTGATTGTCACTCGCGTGAACGAGCAGCGATTTGCCTGTGATTTCGGGCATTTGTCTGCGATTTCTCAAAACCTGTCGGCGAGCCAAAATCGGGGCTAAAATCATGCAGTCTGAACTCGGCATTACACGTGTTATCTGTTAACGCCGCGTGTCTCGAGTTCGGACCCAATGACTCTAAAGTCATCCTCAAACCGAGACATGGTTATGTCCCCAAGGTGATCGGCACCCCTTTCAGAGCGCAGATCATTTTGCTCTCGGCTTTGCCGGCAACCGGCAGCGAGGTCGACGGTAACCTCCTCTGCCCTGTCAGAGCGCTGAGAATTTACATCACGCGCTCTGTCGCCTTCAGGCGCTCGGAGCAGCTCTTTGTTTCGTTTGGTGGGCGCACCAAGGGTCTCGCCGCCTCGAAATACAGTCTGTCTACTGTCTACTATATGGATAGTGGACGGTATCGCGGTAGCTTATGCGTCTAAAGACCTGCAGTGCCCCCTGGGCATCAGGTAGGGGCGATTCTAGGATTTTCATTTTAGGGGGGCTCAGACCCCAATGAGGGTATGATTTAAAAAAAAAAAAAGTAACAATTTAGTTTAGGGTCTAATGCTCACTGTTAACTAGTTTAATGCTGCCAAATTATTTATGGATGCCATGATTGTGTCACATCTAACATTGTCTGACACGCTGGGGACAAACTAACTATCACTAAAGCCATTAGCAATTCTTTATAAAAAAACTCTCAAAGTTTTGGACCAGAAGCCTAACAGTTCACATCATGTATTATTCTTAATGTGGCAGAGCGGGGAGCTATGTGGTGGGGCGGAGCGCTTACTATACACGCACTCAGCAAACTCAAATTGATATAATTTCCGACTACGCCAACTGGGGGATTTCACCCCAGGAATTAAACACAAACTATAAAGGCACGCACAGGTCCTAATCACCATTGGAGTCAGAGACATAAGTAATCGTACAAAAGTATTTTATTAGCAGTTAAAAGAGACATTCATAGTTAAAAGAGGCATTGACCAGCAATCACACTCATCTCAATTGATAAGTTCAATCATTAGTGGCAAAGGAACCCAGGCTTACCAACAGGGGCAGTCTCAGAATATCACCCTTAATGAAAATCACTCAAATCACAGTGCACACACACACACTAGCACACACACTAGCACACACACAGCGACTAATGTCAGAGAAGACCACGACACACAGTGAAGGATGCCACCACCAAAAGGTCACTCATCTGCCCCCGGGTGCCCAGGCCCTGCCAACAACCAGAAAGAGAAAAACATTAAGAGAGCAGAGATATGCATAAACAAAATAATAATATAACAATTTAAAGAGTAACTTAATGCAATTCCAGGAAGGAGCCAACTACTCGGTTCCGCCCGGGTTGTCACAAATCAAGATCAAAAATAGCAAAAGGAAGCATAAACTCAAAATCAAATATAAACAAATGATTAAATAAATTGGCAGTATAGCTCAACCGTAGAAATGATTAGATGAAAGCAATATATATTCAATAATCACAATAAATGAATTGAAACCAAAATACAAATTCAAAAATACCCAACCATTGAAATCAATTAAAGAAATTAACCAAAAAGGAAAACAAAAGAAACTCAAAGTATATCACTGAAACACAGCTTAGGAAGCACGAAAGAGCGTCTCAGTCTCGTGGAAACAGAACAGCAACGTTATGAGGAAGCACAGAGCATCGGAGCGAACAGCAGCTTTATGAGGAGGCACAGAGCATAGCACTTGATCAGACTGCCGCCATTGACCTTATCACGCGCCTAAAAACAAACAGAAAATGTTACAAAACCATTCATTCTCCCCTGAATTCAGGCTCGAACAAATATACTCACGATAGAACATGTTGCACCGGGATTAATATCCCAAATTCTAGCACTGCATGCAGCCAGATATCCCCGATGAACATCGTCGGCGGAGAGTGCGGATAGACTTTGGAATATGTAAAGCATATAAATTAGTACCCACTCAGTTGAAGCAACCTATTGAAACCTCATTACACAAACGTCGCCGTACATACATGCTTTCCTTACCGTCTCAAATATCCACATTCATTTCTCCAACCCGCAACACGCCAGTAACCAGCGCAGTCAGTGGCTCAGGAGCTTCAGTGGTCTCTATGATTGACAATACACGTCAACACTCCACTCCAACACCAGCAGCAAAGCGCGTCATGACGTCACGGCCCCGGAAAATGACACACACCTGCGACTGGCAGCCCGTGCTCTTAGGCCCCATTTACACTGCTAGGTTCAAGTGACCCAATTCCGATTTTTTCCTCTCATGTGGCACAGATCGGATATGACCGGTGAACATGTAAGCAGGAAAAAAACGCATGGATTCCAATTTTCTCAGATCGGATTCAGGCCTCACTCATATGTGGTAATAAATCGGATATGAATCGGATACGTGCATTTGCGTCTGCCATGTAAGCAGACAAATCGGATATTCCCCAGTAAATGTGAGTCATACGTCATTAAAAAAGGGGCGTCAACTCAGGTGGACACCAACTGCGATCCCGCAATGGAGGAGAAGGCTCAACACAGTGGAGTAATTTTTTCTCCGCCTTACGAGAGCAATGTTTTGCTGACTTTTGAAAATAGTGCGGAAAGCAAAACACTGGATAATTAGACATGCACGGATGAGCTCCAACATCACCCGAATCCGCAGCCAAAAACAAATCATCCACCCGCCACTCGATCACCCGCACCAATCATTTTCTCTGATTTAAGTATCCGCATCCGATGGTCAAATTACTATTATTCTTATGTGTTGTTACGCGTGAGGATAAATGGATGATCATCACCTTCAACAGCGGACTTGGTTGATGCGCGCATCTCTAATGGTAACATAATACACTAATGAATGAGCGGTATTGAATGTGCACAGTGCGGCAAAAGACATTATAAAACAATTTGTAACCAACAGTCAACCCAGACACGAGAAGCAATGATAAAACCAGAGGTAGATACTGCTCAAGCTCAATGTTCAGTTTCACCAGGTGATTGTAATGATAGAGCAGTGCTGTTACAAACTGCAACCGTTTGGGTAGATACGCCACGACAAGGCCAAATTACTAGATGTTTGTTAGATGGGGGGAGTCAACGTAGCTTTATCCGTGAAGATATTTCTAAAGCTTTGAACCTACCAGTAGTGGGTACAGAAATAATTAAGCTACATGTATTTGGTTCCGTAAATGCCAAAAGAATGACAGTAAAAAAGGTTCAGGCTAGTTTGAGAAATCTAAAAACAAATGTGTCTGTTAAAGTTGAAGAAATCAGACACTCTCTTGAAGCAAAATAAACACAGTTTTGCAATGTTGAGGAATAAAGTTACATCTCAGTTAAGAAAGTCAAGGGCTGACTTTTTTCTAACCATTATAAACAATGCAGGGGGCAATTCAAAATTGATTTGGAATCAATTAAACAAATTACTGGGGCAGGAACATAAAGACAGAAAACCTGTTGATCTTGTGTTGGATGGGAAAAGTATTTCTGATCCAACTGTGGTTGCTACAGCTTTTAACAACTATTTTGTAGAATCTGTTGCATCTATTGCACAGGGTTTCTCACACGTAGATATTAGTAAGTGCCCTATCTTGTCGTCAGAGCACAGCCTTGTGTTTTCCAGCGCTTCTGAAAAAAATATAGAATCCTTAATCAGTTCACTTAATACTTCTAAAGCGAAAGATGTCTTTGGTATGGATAATACAATGTTGAAAGAATTAGGTTCGTCTTTGCTTATCCCCATCACAAAAAATATTAATCAATCGATTTCTGTGGGGGAATTCCCAAATGCTTGGAAATTATCTATTGTTTCCCCTTTATTTAAATCAGGAGACAGACAAATTATTTCAAATTATAGACCTATTAGCATTTTGCCAGTAATATCTAAGGTTTTAGAAAAATGGGTGTCTCAACAGATTAGGAATCACTTGAATAACTCAGTCTTTTCCCTTCATCCATTACAATTTGGATTTAGGACAAATCACTCCACTGAGACAGCAAACTGTTTTTTTATCGAAAATATTAAATCATTGCTTGATAGGAACAAGGTTGTTGGAGCTATTTTTTTAGATCTTAGGAAAGCCTTTGACACTGTTAATCACAATATTTTACTGTCTAAACTATCTCATTTTAATTTTTCAGATATTGCTCTAAAGTGGGTAGCATCTTATCTTTTTCAACGATCACAAATTGTACGTATTGGCAGCTATCATTCTGAACCTCTTCAGTTGTCCACTGGAGTGCCTCAAGGGTCTATATTGGGCCCCCTTTTTTGCATGTATATTAATGACTTGCCAAGTGCGTGCCCAGAAGTGAGAGTTCAAATGTATGCAGATGACACTGTTTTATATATACATGGAACATCAAAAGCAGCAGTGGCAGCCAAACTTACGAATGCTATGGTTAAAATTAGTGAATGGTTAAACCACTGTAGCCTGCAGTTAAATCTTTCCAAAACAGTTGGTATGTTTTTTAGTAAAACCACCAACTCTGCAGTTGATCCGGACATTTTTATTACCGGTGAAAAAATTCAAATTGTCTCAGAATTTAAATATCTTGGTATTATCATTGATTCCAAACTTAAGTTTAATTCTCAGATTTCAAATACTGTTAAGAAAATAAAATGTAATTTATCTAATTTTCGATATATCAGGAATTCTGTCCACCCAAGCTGCCAAAATGTTTATGCACTCTATGATATTTTACTTGGTCTCAGGCCAACCACTCCGCCTTGCTCCCAATACAGACTATATATAAACAAACGCTAAAATTTTTTGATAAGAAACCACGTCATTTTCATCATTGTAAGATTTTATCAAAATATAATTTGTTGAGTTGGGAAAACTTTAAGTTTTCAAATGGCTGTTTAGCTTATAAAATTCTTAATGGCCTGGCCCCACCACCTCTTAGTGAGTTTCTGAGTTTAAGATCGGAAAACAGTCGTCTCACTAGAGGTACATTTAGAAGGGACTGTGTTATTAATATTAGGAACACTGCTTTTAGTCAGTCTGCCTTCTCTATTAAAGCCTCAAAAAAATGGAATGACATCCCAACGTCAGTTAGAGAATTAAATAGTTAGAATGCATTTCTTTCTTCTTTTAAAACTTGGCTTTTTAGCATGCAAATATGTCAACATTGATTGATTGTTTATTTATTTTTTTCTCTGTTGATTTTGGAAATTGTAGGGTTTGTTGTATTCTGTTATATTTTGTTATGTTTTGATTAAATTGTTATACTTACATTGTATTTTTAGGTTGCCTATTGTACATCTGGCCTAGGACTGCAGATGAAAACTAGCCTTTTGGCTAACTCTGGCATATTTTGACTTGTCATGTTAATATGCATTGTCCTTGTAATAATAAACTAAAAGGACTCCAAGTCGCGGATCACCCTGTGAGAGGAAAGGAACAGGAAGGTCTTGGAATTCTCATCGGAGGAGATTACTTTTGGGACATTGTGTCAGGAAACACAGAGAGACTGGATAATGGACTTGTGGCTGTAGAGAGCAAATTCGGATGGTTAATTCAAGAAACTGTTTCCATCCCTGTAATGAATGTGACAACTGAAACAGTGGATGTAAATGCTCTGCATATCTGCGTCGGTGAGGAACAAGTGCTGACTGAACAGCTGCGTAGTTTCTGGGAGTCTGAGTCGTTGGGGATTACGGATATCAAACAGAACCCAGAGACAGATGCGCTGTGGAAGTTTGAGCAGTCCGTAAGGTACCTACAAGGTAGATATGAAGTTAGTTTGCCTTGGCGAGAAGAGAATATTAATTTGGCTACTAATTACTGTACTGCTAGAAATCGTTTGAACGGCCTTGTAAAACGTTTTCATAATAATAACGAGTTGTATGAGCAATATGATTACGTAATACAAGAATATATAGCTGAGGGAATTATTGAAGATGTAACTAATGTCGAGACCGAATATCCAGTGTATTATTTGCCTCATCATCCCATAATTAAAGAAAGTAGGAGTACAACAAAGTTGCGAATTGTATTTGATGCGTCATCCCATGAACGAGAAAGCCGCTCACTTAATGAATGTCTCCTTACGGGACCGAATCTGAACCCTGACTTGCTAAGCATTTTGATAAAATTCAGGCAGCATAGAGTGGCTATGATGGCAGATATTATATAAGCTTTTCTGCAAATTAGCCTGAATGAGAGAGACAGAGATGTGCTTAGATTCTTGTGGTTCAAAGAAAGACCCACCCCTTATGAAGAGATTAAGGTGGTAATTATGAGAATGACGCGTGTGCCATTTGGTGCATCAGCAAGTCCCTTTCTATTAGCTGCAACTATCAGACACCATCTTAAAAAATATGAAGAGAAATATCCTGAAGAAGTCAAAGTGTTGGATGAATGTCTATATGTGGATGATTTCATAACAGGAGCAGATGATGTGTGCAGAGAGCCAAAGAAATAATGTCAAGTGCAAGTATGAAATTATGCAAATGGAACACAAATTCCTTTGAGTTGCAAAACGAATGGAAACAACGAAATAAGGATGAGATAGTGGAAATCAAAGGCTTAAATCCATTTAAAGTTCTTGGTCTATAACGTGGAATAGAGTCACTGATGAATTCATGTTTGAAACTAATGAACTGATTGACTTTTTGCAGAATAAAAGAGACACGAAAAGAGAGGTCTTACAAGCAGCTGCACGCATCTTCGATCCCATTGGATTTTTGTCCCTGTTTACCATTCGAGTCAAATGTTTATTTCAAGAGATGTGGGAGAGAGGAATTTCATGGGATGAAGATCTTCCCAGTGATCTCGCGCAAACCTGGCATCAATGGTGCTCAGAGGTACCCTATTTGAAAAGGATAAATATCTCACGTCGTTACGATAATGATGTTGAAATGAAATGTAACAAAACGAGTGTAAATACCACAGTTGAACCTGAAATTCATGTATTTACAGATGCCAGTGAGAAGGCCTATTGCGCCGTGGCATATTTGCGGTGCGTAAAAAGAAATGGAGAGTGTAAAACCAGTCTGATCGCTTCCAAAACTAAAGTTGCTCCATTAAAGAAAATGACTCTACCCAGATTGGAGTTAATGGGAGCGCTTATCGGAGTAAGACTTGGAAAATTCATATCGAATAATCTGAATGTGAGTGAAAATGAAATGTATTTCTGGACTGACTCTATGATAACTTTTCATTGGATTAGGAGCAGTTCCAAGTCTGACATCACCAGAAAACTGGAAACATTGTTCTGGAAAGGAGAATCCAGCTGACTGCGGAACGCGTGGAATGAGCGCTCAAGCGCTCCAGAAAGAGACGTTTTGGTGGCACGGGCCGGAATGGCTGAAAGACGGATCGCAGACACATGACACCGAATCTCAAACAATGAATGAAACTGATGTGATGGAGTATGTCGTTCAGAAAACAATGATTGATCCAGACTGTAAAGTTGCTCCGCTGTTTGATTTGAACAAGTACAGCGGACTCAACCGAGTTTTAAGAATCATATCATGGATACAGCGTTTTGTGCATAATGCACGGAAGCAGGAAAAACGCTATGGACCATTGTGTACAGATGAGATTCAGCAAGCAGAGCAGTACTGGATCAAGCGAACTCAAAGTGACAGTTTCTCAAAGGAAATGAATAGTTTGTTGAAAAATGATGATGTGAATAGGAATTTGAAAATCATTTCATTAAAACCATTCCTGGATGAATGTGGAATTCTGCGTGTAGGAGGGAGATTGCAGGAAGCGAACTGGTCTTTTACCCAGAAACATCCGTACATCTTGCCAGGTAATGATGTGTTTTCAGAACTTTTGATCAGAAACGCACATGAAGAAGTGATGCATTCAGGTCTACAAGCCACTCTTAATCAATTGAGAGAAGTGTACTGGATACTGAAATCTAGACAGATGACAAAGAGTTGTGTCAAGCGTTGTTTAATTTGCAGACATGCACGTGTAAAGGCGGGCCAACAGGTCTGTGCACCGTTACCAAAAGAACGCATTAACGAGGCTCAAGCATTTGAGATTACTGGAGTTGACTTTGCTGGTCCAATTTATGTGAAACCAGAAAATAAGAAGGCATATATTGCTTTATTCACATGCGCCGTAACCCGAGCTGTGCACTTAGAACTTGTTTCCGATTTGACCACTGATGCGTTCCTGCTTGCCTTTAAAAGGTTTATTGCCAGACGTGGTATCTGCAGTGTTATTTATTCTGACAACGCTAAGACCTTCAAGAAGGCTGAAAAAGATTTGAAATCAAATCAAATCAAATCAAATCAAGTATATTTGTATAGCGCTTTTCACAATACAGATTGTATCAAAGCAGCTTCACAGTATTAAATTAAAATAAAATAATACAACAAAGTTTGTTTCTAGTGGAATTTATTGATTGATAGAATAAAATTAAATATCCCCAAAATATCCCCAACTGAGCAAGCCAAAGGCAACAGTGGCAAGGAACCGAAAAAACTCCATCAGGTGACCTAATGGAGAAAAAAAAAACCTTGGGAGAACCCAGGCTCAGTCGGGGGCCAGTTCTCCTCTGGCATTTATGAACTAGAGGCCGGATTGTAGTTTGAACTGTAAGATTAACAATATTATATGAATGCCTGGCCGAAAAGATGCGTCTTTAATCTAGTTTTAAACTGGGAGAGCGAGTCCGAGCAACGAACAGTATCAGGAAGACTATTCCAGAGTTTCGGAGCCAAATGTGAAAATGCTCTCCCTCCTTTGGTGGATCTGGATATCCTAGGTATGACCAAAAGCCTCGAATTTATTGATCTTAAAGAGCGCGATGGATTATAGGGCGATAGAAGATCCGTTAAATAGACTGGAGCTAAGCCGTTAAGTCAGTAGCAATACCTTATAATTAATACGGAACTTTATAGGTAGCCAATGTAGTGATGATAAAATCGGTGTTATATGATCATATTTTCTTGATCTAGTAAGAACTCTAGCAGCTGCATTTTGGACTAACTGTAGCTTGTTTATTGAGGATGCAGGACAACCAGCTAATAAAGCATTACAGTAATCTAGTCTCGAGGTCATGAATGCATGAACTAACTTTTCTGCATCAGAAACTGATAGCATATTACGTAGCTTAGCAATGTTTCTAAGGTGGAAAAAGGCTGTTTTTGTAACATACGAAATATGATTTTCAAAAGACAGGTTGCAGTCTAGTATAACACCCAGGTCTTTTACTGTAGAGGATAAAGTAACAGGACATCCTACGATGTCAAAGTTGTATTGTGAGAGGTTCTGTGGGCGGTTTTTTGAACCGATAAGTATTACCTCTGTCTTGTCTGGATTTAATAAAAGAAAATTACGTGTCATCCAATCTTTTATATCTTTAACACACTCTGTCAATTTGGATAATTTAGCGTTTTCATCCGGCCGTGATGAAATATATATTTGAGTGTCATCAGCATAACAATGGAAACTAATTCCATGTTTCCTTATAATATTTCCAAGTGGCATCATATATATTGAGAATAATAGAGGGCCTAACACAGATCCTTGCTGCACTCCATAGTTTACTGGAATTATGATCGATTTTTCTCCATTTAAATAGACAAAATGGTAGCGGTCAGATAAGTATGATCTAAACCAGCTTAATGCTTGTCCTTGAACACCAGTATAATTTTGTAGTCGATCTAAAAGTATTGTGTGATCTATAGTATCGAACGCAGCACTTAGATCAAGTAAAACTAGTATTGAGATACAGCCTTGGTCAGAAGCTAAAAGTAAATCATTTGTGATTTTAACGAGCGCAGTTTCAGTGCTATGATGCGGTCTGAATCCTGACTGAAACTTTTCATAGATATCATTTTCTTGCAAGAAAGAGCCCAGTTGAGTGGACACAACTTTTTCTAGTATTTTAGACATAAAAGGTAGATTTGAAATGGGTCTATAATTTGCTAGATTATTATGATCTAATTGTGGTTTCTTAATGAGAGGTTTTATAACTGCCAGTTTAAATGTTCTTGGAACATGACCTAAAGATAAAGACGAGTTAATAATATTGAGGAGAGGCTCTTCCACTACAGGTAACACTTCTTTCAGTAGTTTAGTTGGTATAGGATCTAATAAACATGTTGTTGTTTTAGATGAAGTGATAAGTTTATTTAACTCTTTTTGTTCTATAGTTGTAAAGCACTGTAATTGTTCTTGCGGGGGGATAATTGAGGCTGAATTATAAGGTGCGATTGAGGATTGAACGTTTACAATTGTGGTTCTGATGTTTTCTATTTTCTCAGTGAAGAAGTTAATGAAATCATTACTACTAAACTGTAACGGGATATTTTGTTCGGGTGACGTCTGTTTATTTGTTAGTCTAGCCACGGTGTTAAATAAAAACCTAGGATTGTTTTGGTTGTTTTCTATTAGTTTGCGGAGGTGCTCAGCCCTGGCCGCTTTTAGGGCCTTTTTATAACGTGACATACTGTCTTTCCACGCGATTCTAAAGACCTCTAAATTAGTTTGTTTCCATTTACGCTCTAAATTACGGGTTTCTCTCTTTAGAACATGCGTAGTATTATTGTACCATGGTGCTTTAATTTTCTCTCTGACCTTTTTTAATTTAATGGGTGCAACAACATCCAATGTTCTAGAGAGAATGGTGCTCATAGTGCTAGTTAGTTCTTCTAGTTCATCTGTTTGTTTGGGTTCAGGCAGCAGCTGAGACAGATTAGATAAGCAATTTGAGAAATTATCTATGGTGGATGGAAGGATTGTTCTGCCTGGTCGATAACGCGGCGCCGCATGATATATTACAGCAGTACGTAATATGCAAGTTACCATGTAATGGTCAGTGACATCATCACTTTGTGGAATGATATCTATATCGGTTGGATCGGTTCCATATGATATAATTAAATCGAGTGTGTGATTAAGACGATGAGTTGGTCCGGTGACGTTTTGCTTTACCCCAAAGGAATTTAATAAATCTATAAACGCAGCCCCTAACGCATCATTTGAATTATCTACGTGTATGTTAAAATCTCCAACAATTAATGCTTTATCTACATTGACCAATAGATCTGAGAGAAAATCTGCAAACTCTTTTAGGAAATGAGCGTAAGGCCCAGGCGGTCTATATACGGTAGCCAAGGCTAGAGATAATATGGATTTTTTTCTAACATCTAAGAGCGTAACATTTAGTACAAGTACTTCAAACGAAATAAACGTATAACCCGTTTTCTGAGTAACATTGAGAATATCTCTATAGATTGTTGCAACACCGCCGCCACGACCAATCAGACGGGGTTCGTGCTTATAACAGTATCCAGATGGAGTAGACTCATTTAGACCGAAATAATCATTTGGTTTAAGCCAAGTTTCAGTAAGGCAAAGTACATCGAAGCTATTATCTGTGACTATTTCATTTACAATAACTGCCTTAGGTGTGAGTGATCTAATGTTTAGAAGACCTAGCTTTAAAAATTGTTTTTGTTTACTAATAGCAACATTTTCTGTTTTAATAACAATTAGATTTTTCCTAGATCCTGCAGTAGATTTATTATTTGGTCTCACTAAACGAGGAATAGACACAGTTTCTATGCAATGTTCTACACTAGTATTTATATTATTTAAATTGGTGCAGGAGAGACTATGATTTGGACTTTTGGTTACTAGTCATTTAATGGTATTTAACATTTTGGAGATGTTATCCGACAGAAGATCCACTCCGAATCTGCTTGGGTGTAAGCCATCGGCACAGAAAAGCCTAGGACGCTCCCAAAACAGATTCCAATTATTTACAAAGAGCAGTTTCTGCTCATTGCACCATGACATTAACCATTCATTTAGCGCGAATAGTCTACTAAACTTTTCATGTCCTAGTCGGTACGTGGGAAGTGGTCCTGACACTATGATCGTTGTTTCAGGCGATGTGCTGCGTACCGTATCGATCAGATTCCTGAAGTCTTTCTTCAGAACCTCTGTCTGGCGCAGCCTGATGTCGTTCACTCCCGCGTGCAAGACCACAGTTCCGACGCGCTCGTCATCGTTCAGAATCTCGGGTACGCGAGCAGCGATTTCAGAAACACGAGCACCAGGAAAGCAGTGACTATGCACCTTACTTTTACCTAACGTAGCGTGTATGTGCCGAACGATGGAATCGCCTATGATCACAGCATCGCGTTCGGTTTCGCGAAGAGGGGAGAAGCGGTTTTGTGTGGATAACTCGAAAACCGGGAGGGGCGGAGAGAGTCTTGGTCTAGACCTGACTCGCATCTTCCGCTAAAACGCTAAAGAAATACAAGAATTGTTTGCAAACAAGAGGATTAGATGGAGGTATATCGTGGAGCGTGCCGCTTGGTGTGGTGGCATGTGGGAGCGTTTGGTGAGATCTGTTAAGACGTGTATACGTAAAGTACTTGGGAGGTCATATCTCAATTTTGAGGAACTCCAAACCCTGATCTGTGAAGTGGAGGCTGTGATAAATTCCCACCCTCTTTCTTATCTGCACACAGATAGCAGTGAACTTTCGCCTCTCACACCTGCTCATTTCCTGACCGGACAAAGAATGACTACTCTTCCTTCCTATCCGTTAAATGATTCCAGTTTAGTGAAAGCGACTGCCATTCAGCTCAACAAAAGACTACAGTATCGACAGTTGTTGACCACTCAATTTTGGAATCGATGGAAAAGGGAGTATTTGATGGAACTTCGTTCTGCACACCATGTGAGTAATACATTCAAACCATCTATATTTAAAATTGGAGATGTTGTATTGATTTACGATCATAAACAACTCAAGCATATGTGGAAGATGGGACGTATTGAAGAGACCTTTGAGGGAAGCGACGGTAAAATTAGATTGTGTGCTGTCCGATTGCCGTCTGGATTTGTGTATAGGAGACCTGTACAATTACTCTACCCTTTAGAAGTGGATAAACATTGACTAATGACAAGTTCATCGGGCCGGAGTTTGTTATGGCTATATTGCATGTCTTTAATCAACTGTCGTTGCAGCTGATTTAACTTTACAAATGTAGACGCTCCCTCAACCTAAGGGTTCGTGTGACGCACGTTTCCATATATGGACATAACCTGTTGTAGTGGGCGTGGTTCATTGGAGTTTCCTAGGATAAAGGAACTATGATGTGGAACACGTGCAGCGCACAAAGAGACTCCATGCTGCTATTTTTCCCTTTCCCCACGCAACTTAGAGTTGTAAAGTAATAGATAATAAAATTAATTCAAGCATCAAGAACTCTTCTGGTCGAAATCTTTCCTTGTACACAAAATATGATGTAAGCAGGTCGTCCAAAAAAATCAGATATAGTCAGCAAATCAGAATTGGGCATCAAGACCTGCAGTGTAAATGCAGCCTTATACACCCATGGTCCCAGTCCATTGGCCAAATACACAAACCATGTGTATTTCATGTTCAGTCTATAGGCGCATATAATTTATCGTATGTATGTGAAAAACACTAAGGAAAAACTTTGGTAACACTTTAGATTACAGCCCGGAAAGTACTACATAATTAAGTCGAATTTACAGCGTAACTTTTGGTAATTATAGTGTAGCTATGAAGTACTTCCATGTAAGTATAAGGGAACAATATGCAAAATTTGGGGAATAAAGGGGTAACAACCAGGAGAATTAAAAAAATATATATTTATACCATAAGTATTATAGAACTAATGCCGAGTTCAGACTGCACGATTTTCAAAGTAGTTGGGTCACTGTTCTTTTCACACTGCATGACTATCCAGGGTAACATTCAGTTGCTGGTGTGTTCACACTGCACGATGCATCGGCGACAGGAGGTTTCACACTGCATGACTTTCAGGAGGAAGAATCGCCGACAACTCCTGTCTGGCCCGCAAACTACGTTTCGCAACCAAACACACGCGAGAAGTGATAAGGAAATAACGCAAAATCCCGCGTGCGTAAGACCGCAGTTCTCGCGCGAGTTTGAAATTGTTATTAAAAATGATAGCCTGCAAGAAGCTTGCGATCCAAATTGTCTGTGCACTGATTTGCAGCGAAAAGGAGAAAAAGAAAAACATTTTGCGTGAGGAAATGGCTGGGAAGATAAGGGGAGCAAGGACTGTGTGTCCTGCAAAGAGAGTTTGGGGTAAATAAATAATGTTGCAATGTGCTGCTGTTGCTGCTGGTCAAGCAAATGTTTGTGCTTTGTTTCTGTTTGATATAATTGTAAATATATCTATTAAAATACTGATATTGTGGTCTATAACTCCTCCCCGAACTCCCCGCTGCTATGTATCTTGCTCTCTCATTGGTTGTAGGTCATCGCCAATGTAGTTTTTTTAGTCAGAACACTTTCACACAGCAGGATTCGTCTGCGATTCTCTCAGATCGCGTCTTTGCTCATTCACACTGTGTGATTGTCACTCGCGTGAACGAGCACCGATTTGCCTGTGATTTCGGGCATTTGTCGGCGATTTCTCAAAACCTGTCGGCGAGCCAAAATCGGGGCTAAAATCGTGCAGTCTAAACTCGGCATAAGGGGTACTTATTCTACTATTATGATACAACAATCTTACATTTGGGAGCAATTTAGCGATAAGATACACTGAGCACCCTTTTGTAAAAATTGTGTACCAATACACACTGTATAGGCTTTTTATAAATTACAGGGTACATATCTATGCATTTATACAGTTTTGTTTTGTTTTGTTGTTTTTTTATAGCAAAAGTGCAGATGTTTAAGTTTGAGCTTACATGCTTCAAGGCAAGTAAAGCTAAAACTACAGAATTTTTTTTAAATACTGGGAAATATACTCTTGTTCCAAGAAGTTACAGGGTAAGTGTGACATTGCAGGCTGTAAATTAAAGTGGTGCTTGTTACCCTCTTGTTCAATATAGTTACAGGGTAAGTACAATAAAAAATACATACAGACAATCTTATAATACTGACTTGGAAACCTTTATAAATTGGTCCCAAATGTGATTGTTGTATCATAATAGTAGAATAAGTACCCCTTAGATGTACAGTAATTACAGTATATAAAAAAATATATTTCTCCTGGTTGTTACCCCTTTATTCCCCAAACTTTACATATTGTTCCCTTATACTTACATGTAAGTACTTTATATAGGTACACTAATTACAGAAAGATACACTGTAAAATTGCTTTAATTACGCAGTACTTTCCAGGCTGTAATCTAAAGCATTACCAAAACATTTTCCTGTTTAGTACACTGTTGTCATGTAAGCATAGACATACAATATGTGCAGAGCAGCCAGGATTGAAAAACAGGATTGTTTAATCCTTATATATAGAATGATATATAAATTATTTGTGCATTTGACAAATGTCATTGTCAGTTCTTTGATAAAAGTATAGGTGAATCCCTGCCCATAAAATACTTCTTTTGCCACTAGCAGATATTTTGTTAATTTCTGGCCTTCTAATTCAAGTCAAGTCATCCTCATTTATATAGCGCTTTTAACAATGTAGATTGTTTCAAAGCAGCTTTACAGAGATAAACGTATAATTTAAGGTAAGATTGTTTTGGCTTTATAGCGTTTTTTTAATAAAGTTATTTTCCAGCTAAAGTTAGTTTTGATTGATTCGCTTCCGTCGCAACAATCATTTGTTATTAAATTAGGGGCCGCCAAGACGACACCATTCTCTCTACACAGACTTTAAACGCGAACCTGTGAGAAACGCTGATGGCGTTCACATGCGCATTAAGAACTGGTTCTATAGTTATGTGCGTTTGAATATATGTGCGCAGGTTTGGAATTCCCTACAAGCCAAGCCTAAACAAAGTACTGGCGTTTCCTTATAATTTTTTATACATAATTATATTCTATTTTATCACTTCGGGGTAGATACGCAAATTGAGTTTCCCCGACGACGCTTTATCTGTAGAGTGGTAAATGGATCCTCCATAGGGAGAGACTAGTTGGCACTTCAGCACTGCGTTGTCATCGGGTCCAGACTGTAGATTTAAAATTCTTGCTTTCCCCTGTTGTTTGATTTCATGGAAACAGACACCAGTGATTTTGCCAAGAGATCTCTTATTTATTTATTTTATATAAGACATAGGAGGAAGAGACAATGGATCAAACGAAGGTCTTGATTCAGCTTCTCAGTCATCTTCTCTGCCTCTCGGAAAAAAGGGCTTGGTTTTTATACTACTGACCAACATCTCGTCATCTCTCTGCCATAGACAAAGACCAGATTGCAAAGACCAAAGATCAGTTATTGTATATGCTGACCAGAAAACTGCATTATCAGAGAAACACATGATGTGAAACACATGATTATAATGTGACTAAAACAGTGCATCACCAGAGAAACATGTGGTTCCCATTAACATATGAATGTATCTCCTTATGCTATGCTCGGTGAAACACTGCACATACATTTCAGTCTAACTTCAACACACACTCACCCAAAGTCTCTCCTCCATGATTCACAAAATACAATGATTACAAATGATTATAAATGTATATAAAAAGTATAAAAAAGATACATAATACTACTGATTATGAATATTAATAAAAAGTAATAATAATAATGATTAAAGCTGCAAGCAGCCTTCCGGGGCCAAGCCCTTATGGCTTTTCGGCTTGTAAGGGCTTTTCCAGCAACTTTTCCAGCACTTTTCCAGAACAGATAGATTCAGAATTACAGATAGGGTGAAATCAAAATGAACAGGTCTGATGAGAATGAACACAGAATTAAGTAAAAAAACACACTTATTTCTAATCCAAGAGTAAGAAAGATTAGTACAGCTCTTACTCGGATACTAAAGGAATTTAAATGACAACTTTATATATAACTTTAAAGTTGTACCACACGGGACTCAAACCCACTATACAGTATATGGGTCCGGAGTCTGCCATTCATCTCATTGCGCCACTTGACAGTCATGCATTTACACAACTGCCAAAATCCAATAGTTTCAAGAGAGAATCAAGTCAAAATTAAGAATTTTGAAGTGAATGCAGAGCATATTGTATTAAAAAAGTTTACATTAAATCATCCAGAATTGGTCGGATTACTTCTCATTACCATCACTACAAGTGTGCCAATTTTCATAATTTTCCTACTTGTGGTTCATTGGGCTGCCATTGACTACCATTCTGGAAGAAGAAAAACAATGAATTTGTACGTAAAAGCACTGCACGTTGTATGTGACGACAGCTTCAGATGAGATCATTCTTAGGCACAATGCCTGGAACAGATGCAACTTCTGCATCTCTTCCTGCCACAGTACCTCATGCGGTCTGAGCATGCGTCACTCTGAGTGGAGAACCCACGACGCTAAGCATCGGGATCCGTGGTGTAACACGTTGAGCTAATCACTCATGCATGTTCACCAGCCTGCTGAGGAGAGGTTTCAGTGTGAAAATGAGTTCACAAAAAAGTGAACTAGGTGACGCTGTGTTCAAACTTCTCATGTCCCTTCAGGAGTGTCGATCATCCCTACCAATTTTTGTGCTGATATGTCAAATAGTTTAAAAGATATTGCAATTTATGACAAAATTCAAAATGGCGGACACATGGTTTATTCATGGTTCATTCAGAATGTGTGAGAAAACACATTTCTAATTCAATGGGAAGAAAGATTAATGTAAGATAATGTATAGATAATTCAGAATGTATCACTACTGAAGGGTGATAGTTCGGTGCTTATAGTAGTATTTATTTCCATTGTAACAATTCAAAGTTTATTGCAGTGCTGAAACAATTGAATAAACAAGACAATGTATCTGGAATGTGGAGACCGCAGTCTTTAGGTCAACTGCAACACATTGCAGTTTCTGAGTTCTTGGTTGGGAACAATTTAAGAAAAAAAGAATCTGGTTTAACCATTTTTTGTGCAGCTCATTTATAATTTGAGTGAAATTACACACTAGATGTTTAGACCAATAATGGGAATTTTATAGGGGACTAAAATTAAAATCCAGTTCATACGAAAAGAGGATTAATTGGAGTTTAAAAACAAACCAAAGTTTAAAGCAATATAAATGGAAGTACAGGTACAAAGATAAAAAGGACAAAGTTAGTGTCATATTGCATTTAATAAGAAGGAAATCAAGTTGGGATTTAAAAAATACAATAAAAAAAGTAGCCATTGATAAAGAAAGCATCCTGTATAGTTGCAAAACTTAAACATTTAACCAAGTAGGAAAAAGCATCACAATCAAATCATTTTCATTTTACAGCAATGTATATTTCCATTACAAATTATTTTAGCAACTAGAAATGGGAGAAAAAATAAACACTTTAACCATTGAAAAGTAAACTATGGATACTGCTTCAACACATTTTTTACAACACTGAACATTTAATGAGGTAGACATGAAAGGAGACAAAATACAAGTTATGGGCTTATCACAAGTTTTTTTTTTTTTTTTTTTTTTTTACATAAATGTTTGGTTTCTGTTACAGGTGTTTTTTGCAGGATGAAAACTGTGGCAGGTTCTTGTGAGGATTCAGTTTCTACAATGTGAGGAAGTTCCTCATCAGTATCGTGGTTGGGTGTTGTTTGCATTTGTAGAACCTGCATGTTGTGTGTAAATGTTACGGTTAAACTGTTCATGGCCAGGAACAGCTGTTCGATGTCCTGGGCATCGGTGTGGTTCAGGTCAAGTAGTGGTGCTAAAAATCTCTTCAAAATGGAATTTGACACTTAAAGAGAGCTCCGTTTTGTTTTCTTTAAACTCCAAAATGCCACCGAGTTTTGTGACGCAAGAAGTGCCACTGCTTAGCATTTTGCAATTTGTGCAGCGGTGGAAAGCACATTGCGGAGAAAAATCTTGCTGAAGAGTGGCACACTTTGGGCAGTGTTTACTAATGTTTATTTGGACACCTTGCAAAGCAGAGGTGATGGTTTTGTGAGAAGTAATTTCATCTTCAGACATTTGGTGAAGTGGTCCAGTAGAAATTTGAATGGTTGGTGTAGGTGTAATTTTCGTGTGTCTGGTTGATTGTAAAAAGGTTTTTTGTTGGTACCTTTTTGTCGTCAAGTTCGTAAAGTCTGGCCGATTGACACACTTAACAAATTGAAGAAACTGAATCCTCACAAGAACAAGGCGCTGTTTTCATTCCGCAAAAAACACCTGTAACAGAAACCAAACATTCAACGAGTTCCCTTGATAGACATCATTAATAAAGTTGTCCCACAAGGCAATTTGAATTCCTCCTGTTTTGTCGATTATCCAACAGTTCATTACCTCTCCTTCAGTCTTCTTAAAAAACAAATTTTTAACAGATTCTCTTTTCTCACTGTGGCTTTTAGTGTGGGTATCTGTACACAAAGAGAGTGCAAGAGAGAAATCAACAGTCATGACATTTGTTTTCAATGTACTTCAACTTTTAATTTGTATGGAAAAATGTTGTGCAACTTACATGATGCCGTGCATCTAGGGTTTTCATTTCGGCAATGGTTGAGGGGTGTACTTGCTTTGGGGGTTTATGGGGGAATGGTACTTGACTCACTTCGAGTGTTGTCGAGCTGGTACTCTGGATGTCATATTTTGTGTCATTGCTATCTGGAAAATGAAAGAAACATTTAAAAAAATTAGATGACATGGAGGCACATGTGCAATCACTTACATTTTACTTAAAATACCATGTAATTTTTTATAATACTGATAATAACAACAAACAAAGCATTGTGAGTTTGTAATAAATAAATGTTTATCACGTCACAAAAGTGAACCAAAACCGTGTATACAATACTTGCCAGAGCAAATTACAGTGCCTGACATCGTACTTGTGAGTTCACACACCTCTTTAATATTAATTTTGGTGATCTCCGACTGGCGGAGTCGAACATCATTAGTGCCGACGTGAATAATAATCTTAGAGAATTTACAATTAGCATTAGCCAGCACTTTTAAATTTGCTTTGAAGATAAGATAAGATAAGATAAGATAAGATAAGATAAGATAAGATAAGATAAGATAAGATAAGATAAGATAAGATAAGAAAAACTTTATTGTCTGTCACAAGTGACAGAAATTTGTCTTTGACAAGGCAGGCTCAGATAACATAAAAACATACAAAAAGAAAACATAAATACACTCAAAACATTTTGTTTAAAATCAATCCTAAATCTAACTGGGAGCCAGTGTAAAGACCTGAGGACTGGTGTGATGTGTTCATATGTTCTGGTTCTGCTCAGCGTTCTGTATGAGCTGACACTGTCTTATGGTCTTGTTGGGAAGGCCAGTGAGGAGTCCATTACAATAATCCACCCTGCTGGTGATGAAAGCATGAACAAGTTTCTCTAAGTCTTGTCTGGAAACAAAGCATCTAATTCTTGCAATATTTTTCAGATGATAGTATGCTGATTTAGTTATTGCTTTGACATGACTACTGAAACTAAGGTCTGACTCTAGTGTCACACCAAGATTCCTGACTTGATGTTTAGTTGTTTGACCCCTAGAGTGAAGGTATGCGTTCACCTTGAGAACTTCATCTTTGTTTCCAAATGCAATGACTTCAGTTTTGTCTTTGTTTAACTGAAGAAAGTTTTGACACATCCAACTGTTGACTTCATCAATGCATTGGCACAGGGAGTCAATGGGGCTGTAATCGTTAGGCGATAGGGCTAAGTAGATCTGTGTGTCGTCTGCAGAGCTGTGGTAAGCAATTTGGTTCTTTCTCATTATTTGGCTCATTGGGAGCATATACAGGTTGAACAGGAGTGGCGCAAGAATTGAGCCTTGAGGGACTCCGCATGTCATGGATGTCCACTCAGACTTATGATCTCCTATACTCACATAATAACCTCTCCCATTCAAGTATGACCTGAACCATTTTAGGACTATCCCAGAAAGCCCCACCCAGTTTTCCAGCCTGTCCAGAAGTATGTTATGATCGACAGTGTCAAATGCAGCACTGAGGTCAAGTAGTACCAGCACTGATAATTTGCCTGAATCAGTATTTAAGCGAATATCGTTTATTATCTTTATGAGTGCTGTCTCTGTGCTGTGGTGCGGTCGAAAACCAGATTGAAAATTGTCAAAGTATCCATTCGAGCATAAGAATTTGTTCAGCTGATTGAAGACAACTTTTTCGATGATCTTGCCTATGAAAGGAAGATTTGAGATCGGTCTATAGTTGCTTAATATGGTCTTATCCAGATTGTTCTTTTTCAGGAGGGGCTTGACAACTGCAGTTTTCAGGGAGTTTGGAAAACTCCCAGAGAGAAGTGAGGCATTTACCAGTTCTAGAAGATCTGCTTCTAAACTGTTTAAAACACTTTTGAAAAAAGATGTGGGAAGTGTGTCGAGGGCACATGTTGATGTTTTAAGGTGCTGTACGGTTTCTTCCAAAATTTTGCCATCAATTTCTTTGAAGTCAGACATAGTAACTAATTTCTCAGGTGGTTTGATCTGTCTGACCCCAGGGCAACTCAAGGATGTGCTGATCACCTTTCTGATATTATTGATTTTCTCAGAGAAGAAAGAAGCAAACTCACTGCACTTGTTCTCTGAGAGCATTTCACTGGGAATCTGGCTTGGGGGGTTTGTCAGTCTCTCTACAGTAGCAAAAAGAGTGCGTGTGTTGTTTAAATTACTGTTTATAATATTTGAGAAGAAAGTCTGTCTAGCTTTGCCTAGTTCCACAGTGAAAGCATGAAGGCTGTCTTTGTAGATGTTATAATGGACTACAAGTTTAGTCTTCCACCACATGCGCTCTACTTTTCTGCATTGTCTTTTCATATTTTGCACTGCTGTTGAGTTTCTCCAAGGTGCTTTTTGTCTGCCACTCTTCTTCCTGACTTTAACAGGAGCAATATCATCAATTACAGTTTTAACTTTTGAGTTAAAAGAATCAAGGAGAAAATCAACAGAGTCTGCAGATATGCTTGGTGTTAAGGATATAGCCTTCATAAATAGTACACTAGTGTTCTCATTTAAGCATCTCTTCTTGACAGACACAGATCTAGCTTCAGTAGCAGGAGAGATCAATATATCAAAGAAAATACAGAAATGATCAGACAGCGCTACATCCTTAATAACAATTGATGAAATGTTTAGACCCTGCCACCCTGCCTAAAGGCACACTATGCAAGAATTGTACCTTAATATAGCAGCTTCAAAGTCATTTCGGTGGTAAACAAACTCATAGTTGGGCGAATAATCCTGGTAGTAAAGCTTGGGGGGGACGCCGCTGGAAAAACCAGCAATGCAAGTTTGAGAGAGGCGCCCCCGACAAATCTCGCGAGAACACGACTTGCTTTACGGCAACGATGTCACACACATCAACAACAACATGAAGCACAAAGACACTTGCGCACATTTCAGACATAATTCTTGGAAGACTCGACGATGGAAAAAACAAAGAAAGCGCAGTCGGAAGAGTGTAGGAAAAGGAAGAGAGAGTCTGACCGCGTGAGGAACCGGACAAGAGCCCATAGTCCCAATCGGTCAGGCTTTCACTCGTTGGCGCGAGCTAAAAAGCAGCACTGGATTCCACAGCGATGCTGACCTGGAGATCTTGTTGATGGACTAGTAAATAAATCTCTTATTTGTAAACGACGCAGCTGACATTGATTCCTGCGATTATCATGAGAACAGTTGTTAATATCTCACACAATTATCAGGACATAAATAAGCCTAGAGGTTGTAAATAGTGTAAACGAGCACAATTTACAAACTATTACAAACAGGACAAGGGGTCAGTTAGTGGACGCGGCGAGAGCGCGCAAGTGTTTTTTCTAAATACACCAGTTCCCTTTCGAGGGAACTCGCACTGCGTCGTTGAAAACGACTCTTTGGGGACGCTCCCTTAGCGTGCGCCTCTGAAGTATGAATGAAACTAATCCAATCCTGATTGGTGTTGCGTCATGACGTAACATGTGACGGCATAACCGGATGCATAAAAGTGACGCTGACACACACACACATTAGCTTTCGCTCTTCAGCAAGCGCTCTCTGTGAAACTGTCTGTCTTATTTGATGTTGTTTGTCAGTGAAATCCTCTATATTTTGGCGAGTGAAAGATACACTAAGTGTGTGCACCCCTGCCCTATATTTCTCACGGGTGGAGACACGCATCAGTTGTGTGTACACTGTTAGGAGCGCCGCACGCACAGGCAGTTCTCGAGGGGGCTGCCTGTGAACATTGTGAAAGTACTATAGAGTGCTGCGCTCCCACTTGGCTCGCAATCCCCGCGGTTTGGGTCCCGCGTCCGTTGAGGCGGCGCGGTGGCTTAGATCGTGGGGATCGCAGAAGGATCTCGCGGATGAGAACGAGACTGCCGAGGCACTTTCATGTTCATCATCCGCAGATTCTATAACGCTCGCTCACGACGCAGAAGCCCGCGATGTGGCTTCTTCTGCCCGTGACGAGTGCCCGATGCTCGAGCTATCTGCTTCTGAGGAAGTGGATGTGCTCAGCATCGGGAACGAGGAACATGAGTCACACTCGCCTGTGTTGTTGTAACCCAAAATAAAAAATAATAAAAAGTTGTCCCACTATATTGCAATACAGAATCTATAGTTCGGATCTCGCGTTTGTCGAGGCAGCGCGTAGATGACGGCTACTCTGCAATAAAGATTCTGTGTGGGTGCGAGGCATGCACTGTCAGCTCCTGAGGGTGCTGGCTGTGGTTTTTAAGAAATATCTCGACGCACACAGCCGTGCGTTTCGGGTGTTTCAGCCTCGAGCCCGTTGACTTTCTTTTCAAAGAGATGAAAGCCAAATATATTGTGAACGACTCGAATCTCGCGTTTGTTGAGGCAGCGCTTAGATTACGAGTCTGCAATAAAAGGGGACATACGCGATCTGTGAAATAATACTGTTTGGGTGCGAGGCATTCACAATCAGCTCCTGAGGGTGCTGGCAGTGTTCATTGAGAAATATATCAGCGCGAGTGCAATCCGTGCGCTGTCGGATGTTTCAACCTCGCACCTGATGACTTTCTTCTCGAGGGATGAAAGCCAAATATATTGTAAACAAACGCGTTTGCCGAGGCAGCGTGTAGATTACGAGACCGTATAAATAAATATTAAAACAGTATTGTCTGGTGATTATGGCTGCATTCAATTCTATGAATTAATATGATGGAATTGAAATGATGGAATATATTATCTGACTTTAAGAAATTAGATATTTTAATTCAACCTACCATCCAGACCGTGTTTCACTTATCGAGTGTTTTTGGCTGCATTTAATTCTGAAGAATTAAAATGATGAGCAGCGAATGTCAAAAATCGTTTAAGATTTTTCCCTGCCGGTCCTCCGCTTCAGGGTATCGAAAACGAGACGAAGATGGCTGTCCCCCCCCGTGGAGGTATGAGCGAGAATCGCTCCTCCGCGTAGCCCTCAGGAAATCGATGTTTGTATCCAGCTTCAAGTGCGCTTTGGGACACATCGGTTTTCAGCGAATGCACGCTGTAAAAGGCGCCCAAAAGGCTTGCGGCCAGTGTTCGCGTTCGCCCATCGGAACTGTTTTCGATTTATTCCCTGCCGGTCCTCCGCTTCAGGGTGTCGAGAACGAAACCCAAAGAGTCTCCCCTCTGGGGGAGCCCTCAGGAAATCGATATCTGTATCCCGCCGTAAAGTGCGCTTCGGGCCACAATGATTTCCAGCGAACGCACACCGTGTCGTTCACCCCAAAAGCTTGCAATAGGGCAACGTCTATGGTCACAAAATCTTTCTCGACTTTTTCCTGTCGGTCCTCCGCTTCAGGAGGTCGAGAATAGTGCTCGAAAAACACCCGAGGTCAGTCTCGAGGGGCTGGTTCCCTTAGTAGATTTTGTAGAAGAATGGCAACGCCTTCCGAATATATCTATATGGGTCCTGAATATTATAAAATATGGGTAAAGACTGCAGTTCGGTCACCGACCTCCCAAGTTTGCTGGGGTGGTACTGACTGCAGTGGTTCCAGAACAGGCTCGGGTTATGGAACAAGAGGTACAGAACTCTACTGGTCAAAGGGGCCATATAAATTGTTCCCCTACCAGAGAAAGAGTCTGGGTTTTACAGCCGGTACTTTATAGTTCCAAAGGAGGATGGCGGGCTGAGGCCGATTTTAGATTTGAGGCAGTTGAATCGTTCTCTGAGGAGATTCAGGTTCAAGATGCTCACTGTTCCCATCATCGTGAATCAAATCAGATCCGAGGATTGGTTTGTCACGATAGATCTAAAAGACGCCTATTTTTATGTCTCCATCCTTCCATGTCACAGGAGGTTCCTGAGGTTCGCTATCGGGGGCGAAGCGTACCAATATCGGGTTTTTCCGTGCGGCCTAGCACTCTCTCCCCACACGTTCACTAAGTGTATGGATGCAGCTCTGGCTCCACTGAGGCTTCAGGGCATCCGTATTCTGAATTATATCGATGACTGGCTCATATTGGCCCAGTCTCGAGAAATAGCAATTCGGCATCGAGATGTCGTTCTTGGCCACATTCAGAAATTGGGGTTGAGACTCAACACTAGGAAAAGTGTGTTAGAACCAGCTCAGAAAACTACTTTTCTGGGCATTGTATGGAATTCGGTTACGATGCAGGCATGTATGTCTCCCGCACGTATCGAAATCCATCCTGACCATGGTGTCAGGGATAAAGCTAGGCCAGGCCATCACTGTAAAGCAATTTCAAAGACTGCTGGGCCTCATGGCAGCGGCATCTAACATAATTCCTTTGGGCCTTCTTCACATGAGGCCCCTTCAGTGGTGGCTCAAAGCCAAGGGTTTTTCCCCCAAGGGGAATCCGTTCCGTATAATAAAGGTTACGCGCAGATGCCTTCGTTCCCTATTAATATGGAAGAATCCTTGGTTCTTGTCCCAAGGGCCAGTATTAAGGGCGTCATGTCGCCGGAAAACCGTTTCGACAGACGCTTCCATCACTGGCTGGGGCGCGGTTATCGGCCGCTTTGCCAGGGGTCTGTGGCAGGACCATCATCATTCTTGGCATATAAATTGCCTAGAAATTTTGGCTGTGTTCAGGGCTCTGAGGAGCTTCCTCCCAGACATCAATGCTTACCACGTCTTGATACGTTCGGACAATACATCAGTGGTAGTGTATCTGAACCGACAAGGGGGACTCAGATCGCGCCCTCTATCCAGATTGGCGCATCAAATTATTTTATGGTCCCAAGGGAAAATATTATCTATAAGAGCAATATATGTCCCGGGGGTTCAGAATCAGGGAGCAGACATCCTGTTGAGGCAGGGGCTGAGGCCCGGGGAATGGAGACTCCATCCAGAGGTGGTGGAGCTGATATGGCAGAGGTTTGGACCAGTGGAAGTGGAGCTGTTTGCGTCTCGAGGGACGTCCCACTGTCCACTTTGGTTCTCCCTCACTCATCCAGCCCTTCTGGGGTTGGATGCCATGGTACAGGCCTGGCCGAGGCTTCGCCTGTACGCTTTCCCCCCGATCGCTTTGCTCCCGGGAGTCCTGGAGAGGGTCCGTTAGGAGGGCATCAGTCTTCTTCTGGTAGCCCCGTTTTGGCCGGCCCGAGTATGGTTTTCGGACTTAATTTCACTCCAGATAGCTCCGCCATGGCAGATTCCTCTGAGCAGGGATCTGTTGTTTCAGGCGGAGGGCAGTATATTCCATCCTCGCCCAGAGCTGTGGAAATTTTGGGTCTGGCCTCTGAGGGGGCTCAGTACCTTGATGCTGTTCTATCATTGGGGTGCACGGAACCATACTTATCTCTAGGGTTCCGTCTACTAGGAGATTATATGACCTTAAGTGGAAATGTTTTTCCGCTTGGTATAGAGAACATGAGTTAGGCTCAGTTAACTGCCCAGTGGCTTCAGTTCTGAGTTTCTCCAAGATCGTTCTCTACGAATCTCTCCCCGTCCACATGTATGGTGCACATGGATGCCATTGCGGCGTTCCATGCACCACTGAATATTGGGCCTTTTGGGGAGGCACCAATTGGTCATACTATTTCTCCTTGGTACACAGAGGATGAGACTGACAGTCAGGTCCAGGGTTCCTTCCTGGGATCTGGCGGTGGTTCTCGAAGGCCTATCCCTGGCTCCCTTCGAATCCCTTCAGTTGGCTTTGCCTAGGACCTCACGTTCAAGATAGCCTTTCTCTTAGCTACTTCTTATAAAGAGACTGGGAGATCTCCAAGCCCTGGCATTAGTACCAGCTTGCTTGGGGTTTGCCCCTGGCGGAGTTAAGGCCATCTTGCATCCGCGATCCAGCTATGTGCCTTCAGTGCAATCTAACATGGCTAGGTCCATGGTCCTGCAAGCATTTCATCCTCCACCACATGTGTCGGCAGAAGAGGAGAGGTTCCTTGCTCTGCCAGTCAGAGTTCCAAGTATTACCTTGAGAGGTCGGACTTACTGCAGTGTGTTTTGGATCACCTAATAGGGGCTCCCGGCTAAACAAACCATAAGTAGGCCTACAAGGTGCGCAATTTGCCTTCACCTCTGGCCGTAAGGGCTCATTCTACTAGAGGCATGGTGTCCTCTAGAGCCCTCCTCTTGGGAATGCCCCTCCAGGAGATCTGTGAGGCAAGCCGGTTGGGCTACCCCACACACTTTTATCAGGTTTTATAGTCTGCACCTCCCTAGTACGCCTGGCGCACATGTGCTCTCGTCCTAGATGGGTGCCTGAGTTCAGTTTCACTCTAGGGCAGGCCTTTTCTCGGTGCGTGGCCTAGTGGGCATTCGTTCCCCAAAGAGTCGTTTTCAACGACGCAGTGCGAGTTCCCTCGAAAGGGAACGTCTCGGGTTATGACTATAACCCTTGTTCCCTGAGAAGGGAACGAGACACTGCGTCGTCCTGCCACGCCCCTCAATGCCTGAGAGCGGCTTGCTTCATCGCGAGGCTAATGTGTGTGTGTGCCAGCGTCACTTTTATGCATCCGGTTATGCCGTCACATGTTACGTCATGACGCAACACCAATCAGGATTGGATTAGTTTCATTCATACTTCAGAGGCGCACGCTAAGGGAGCGTCCCCAAAGAGTCGTTTTCAACGACGCAGTGTCTCGTTCCCTTCTCAGGGAACAAGGGTTATAGTCATAACCCGAGACGTTCTGCTGTTATTCAGTGTTCTATTTGACTCAAGGTAAGCCCATCTTCGATTCTCTGCTTATTTTTCATTTTCTGCTTATTTTTCATTTGTCTACAACTCTCTACCCCTGTACCACCAACCCCCAGCTGAAAACCAATCTCTTTCGTGAGCACTTAACCTAAAAAGAAAAAAAAAATCTTTTCCTTTATACCCTCGCTTATCGGGCTTATGCTACTCTGGACAATGCCTGAACTTCGTATTTTGAGCACTTCTTGCGTTGTTTTTTGCCTCTTCACGATGACTTGCTTAATTTAGTCCTAATTTACGACAGTGCAAATATTCCACAGCGACTCTGTTTGGCGGTCACTGTTTGACAAAAACACAATTTTTGCATAGTTCCCCTTTAAATGTCTTTTAGAAATCTGTCTACTCAAGTAGGCCTACAGTATAGTTCACTTAACCACCAGTCACAACCAATTAAAACCAAAAAAAAAAAAAAAAAAACGAAATCTAAAAACTTAAATTTTGCATTTAAATCCATTTGGATTAAAAACTGTTTGAATGGCCTTTGGTTGTCCTAACATAATTGTCCTGAAAACCTTTATTTTTAATAGTGTAGCGCTACTGTTGACAGAGAGATCATGCAAACCAGATTTGTATTTGATAATGAAATTTAAACGACAAGACATAATCAAATGATCAGCGCACATACTGAATCTGTACATAAAAAAGCTTACTTTTTTATTCATCAATTATTTGAATGGTGATAATTAATGCTTTCGTGGCTTCGTTTTAAAGTTAATTCAAAAATAACAATTATGTCGCCCTCATGTTGTTTCAAAGTTGTGTGACTCATTCTTCTGTGGGACATATTTTGAAAAATGTGTTCAATTATGTTTTTGTACATACAGTCAGACTCAGCACCAATATTGGTTCAGCTGGTTCCTAATGTTCTTCAGAATATGTTTTGTGTTTGTGATGGCTACGGCCACACAGGGTAACATCACCTCAGTTCTAAACATTTGATTATCGTTTTATTTCATCTCTTTGGTTAGTTGCACTGATTATTTACAGCCATCTAAACTATGATATTTAAATAATGAACACAATACAGTTTTTTTGATTTGGTTTATTTTGCTTTACCTTTATATTGATCTACAAGGAGTGCACTAATCACATGTTTTTTGTGTTGAGTTACCTGGACCTGTTGGGGGGCGGTCCCTTCCTGGTTGGGCGAAAGGAGTGGCTAAGGGCTGAGGAGACCTATATCCGGGAGCCAGCTCATTAGGCCATACCATGTCTCACCATGTGCCGGGGGGATTTTGTCCTTAGTTAGCTCTTGAGTTCTCAAGTGTTAGTTTGTTTACCCCTTCTATGTTATTTGGTTTTGTCAAGCTGTTATATAAGCTTTCTTTTGTGTCTTTGTGGCAAGGTCAGTTTTGTTCAGTTAATTTTGTGTTATGAGTCTATGTATTTAAGTTTATATTCAGTTACTTTTTGTTGACCTCTTTCTAAGGCCTAGTTATTAATTTTGGGTCTTTATGTAACTCCTCAATATTTTGGGTAATAAAACCCCTTTTTTTTGAAAACAGTCTCCTGTGTCCTCTTGCCTCACTGCCTTGGTCCGTGACAATTGGTGGCAGCGGTTGGGATCATCCAGTGACGGACACAGGATTTTTTTTTTTTTTTTTTTTTTTTTTTTTTTTTTTTTAACAAGAAGAAATGAATCGTGGTGGAAGAGGGGCAAAAGGCAGACAAGGAGGAGTTGCAAGCCAGACTGCATCGGACAAGCAACCTGTTAGTGAAGAAGGAGAAAATGGAGCTTTTGGAGTGGAAAACACTGAAGATGAAGGAAAGGAGCCAACCCTGTCTGACCTGGCAGCCATTCTCCGAGCACACATGGGACAGCAGGAGGCCCGAGATGAGAAGCAGAAGGAAGCAACTACAAGACAAGAACAGCGGTTTAAAACACTTCAACATCAATTTCAGATGCTGCAGTTGGAAGTACAAGCCCGAACATCTCCACTGTTAGATCCTCCACCAACAGATTCTGATCAAGATCTGGAGGCCTTTCCACCCAACAGACCTCGTTCTCAAACCAGAATGGATCACACTGCTGTGACTGATTCAACTACGACAGCAGCAGGTCAAGTCCATCCACACCATGTGCCCAGACTAGAGAAATTTACTGATGATGACGATATTGAACACTTTCTCATTGCATTTGAGCGTATTGCCTTAGCTTGCAGATGGCAGAAGCCAGACTGGGTTTTTCATCTAATGCCATTGCTAACTGGTAAAGCTAGGAGTGCTTATGTGCATATGGACATTGATGACTCTCTGGATTATGATAGGGTTAAAGGTGCAATTCTCTCCAAGTATGACATTAACCCTGAGACCTACAGGCAAAGATTCCGTTCCCTAGAGGTGAGCCCTGACGAGAGCCCAAAGGAATTGTATGCAAGAATCAAGGAGCTGTATGGAAAGTGGATCCAACCAAAAGGTAAAACAACACAAGAGATTGGTGAAATTATCATGCTGGAACAATACTTGAGAATGGTGTCCCCTGAGCTGCAGATTTGGATCAGAGAGCACGACCCAGGTTCTGCCATGGAGGCTGCTAAATTAGCGGATGTGTTTGTGGCGGCGCGGAGAAAAGGACAGCCATGGAGCTACAACTCATGGAAGACCCCAAGAGACAGCCGTAAACCCTCTCAGCAGTATCAATCCACCCAGCAGTACCAACCAAAGCCAGAGGCCAGCGGGGGTAAGGTTCCCACTGGGGAGAACCAGTTGTTTAGCAGACCATCGCAACCTCCAGGTAGAAAACCAATTTGTTATCTCTGTGGAATAGAAGGCCATACAAAGCCCATGTGCCCTAAAAATACAGCAAAGTTGACTCAGATGTGTGTTGTACCACGCCCTCATGTGGATGCTGTTTCCAAGAATGACCAGGTTGTAAAGATGTCTGATGTTGAAGTTAATGGAATTGCTCTTAAAGCTTTAATTGATACCGGGAGTGATCAGACACTTGTGCACAGGAAGTTTGTACCAACCAATATTATCAGCACCAGAGATACCATCCCTATATGTTGTGTGCATGGTGATGAGAAGAGTTACTCAACTGCGGACATGTATATCAAAGTTGACAATCAAACATATCTCTTGAATGTTGTGGTAGCTGATAAATTGCCTTATCCTGTTGTGCTAGGACGAGACCTCCCAGTACTTTTTGATTTGTTCGAATCAGACAAAACCAGAAAATGCTATGCTGCTGTCACCAGGGGGCAGGCTAAGAAGTCTAATGAGAACCTGGAGATCCTCAGTGCCTTGCCATTTTACAGTGACGAGGTAACACCCCAGAGGTCACGTAAAACTCGTAGGCAGAGAAGACAGGAGAAATTTCTTCACACAGTTGTGAAGTCACAAACTAACACCCAGCCAGAGTTGCCGTTAGGATTTCAAATGCCAGCCAGTATTATAGACATGCAGAAATCTGATCCATCTTTAGCATCTCTTTTTCAGAAAATCAAGGAGAAGGAGCCAGGAGATGAGCTGGACGTGAGCAAAGAGGAGTACATTTTGCGAAATGGCATTCTCTACCGTCAACAGGAATCCGTATTGCAGCTAGTGGTCCCCCAAGTAGCCAGAGAGGCTATACTGGTGTTGGGGCATTCTGTTCCCTGGGCTGGTCACCTAGGTAAGCACAAAACCACAGCCCGCATTAAACACCATTTTCACTGGCCTGGACTGTGTAGAGATGTTGCTGAATTCTGCAAAAGTTGTCCTCAGTGTCAAATGACCTCTGCTAGCCTTCCCTCCAGAGCTCCACTCCTACCACTCCCCATCATTGCCACTCCATTTGAACGCCTTGGGATGGACATTGTTGGCCCTGTGGAGAAGAGTAAAGCTGGGAACCGTTACATGCTGGTTATAACCGACTACGCAACCAAGTACCCAGAGGTGTTCCCATTGAAGTCCATAAAAGCTAAATCTGTTGCTTTTTGTCTAGTACAGTTTTTTTCAAGAGTGGGTTTCCCGCGTGAAATACTGACTGATCAAGGAACTAACTTTATGTCAACTCTGTTGAAGCAGGTCTATCAATTACTTGGTATCAGGAGCCTGAGAACCACCCCTTACCACCCCCAAACGGATGGGCTGACGGAACGTTTCAACAAGACACTGAAGCAGATGCTGCGAAAGTTTGTGAACACCAGTGGTACAGACTGGGATCTCTGGCTGCCATATCTGTTATTTGCATACAGGGAAGTACCCCAAGCCTCCACTGGGTTTTCTCCCTTTGAACTTCTTTATGGGCATGATGTCAGAGGCCCTCTTTCTCTGCTGAGAGAGAGTTGGGAGGGAGACCAGGGGAGAGGGGATTCTGTTAATGTGGTATCCTATGTGGTGCAGATGAGAGACCGATTGGAGAAAATGAGTGAGCTTGCCCAGTCACACATGGCAGAGGCCCAGAAACAGCAGAAGTCCTGGTACGATCGGTCAGCCCGCCAGAGATCCTTCAGCCCTGGACAGAAGGTACTAGTGCTTCTCCCTAGTGATGACAACAAGCTTTTGGCAAAGTGGCAAGGACCATTTGAGGTCCAGAAGAAACTTGGGCCTACCACTTATCGGATATTGACCACAGGTCAGTCACGTTCCAATAAAGTACTGCATGTGAACCTCCTGAAGGAATGGGTGCAACGACCTGAAAGGAAAACAGAGGTGATGCTCGTCAGAAGCATTCTGGAAGAGGAGGAAGTGGATGAGCAATACTTACCTTCTGAAGGTGTTCCAGTGGACTTCGATCTCAGTCATCTCTCTGAAGATAGACAGCAGCAGGTGAGAGCCATCTGTAATCTTGAAGTGTTCCAGGAGCACCCTGGGAGGACTGACCTTGTTGAACATGATATTGTCCTTAAAGAAGGTGCTTCAGTGAGACGACTCAGTTACAGGATCCCTGAGCGCCTGTTGACCGCACTGAAGGAGGAGGTGGATCTCATGCTGTCCCAGGGTATCATAGAGTCTTCAAAGAGTGAATGGTGCAACCCGGTAGTCCTTGTACCGAAAAAGGATGGTAGCATAAGATTCTGTATTGATTTCAGGTACTTGAACTCAGTTTCTCAGTTTGACTCCTATCCGACACCAAGGATTGACGACCTGCTGGAACGGCTGGGAAAGGCAAAATTCCTGACCACATTAGATCTTAGCAAAGGGTACTGGCAAGTACCACTGACCGAGCGATCCAGAGAGCTGACTGCGTTCCGGACTCCATGGGGCCTATTCCACTTCACAGTGCTCCCATTTGGCCTTCATGGAGCGCCAGCAAGTTTCCAGAGGCTGATGGACCAGGTGCTTCGTGATTCCTCTGCATTTGCGGCAGCCTATCTTGATGATATAGTTCTGTATAGTGACAGCTGGGAGCAACATCTGGAACATCTGTGCACCGTTTTGGGCTGTCTTCACGCTGCTGGGCTGACCGTAAATCCCGCAAAGTGTGCCTTTGCTGCATCTGAGACTGAGTACCTGGGTCATATCATTGGGAATGGGATGATACGGCCACAGGTTAGTAAGATCCAAGCTATTGAGTCATGTCCTTTACCCCAAACAAGGAAGCAACTCAGATCCTTCTTGGGCATGGCAGGCTTCTATCGTCGCTTCATTCCGCAGTTTTCCACCAGGGCGGCTCTGCTCTCAGACTTGACCGGGTCCCGGAGTCCCAATCAGATCCAGTGGACAGAGGAGGCCGTGGCAGCTTTCCGTGATATTCGGCAATCAATGAGTAAGCAACCAGTTTTGTATGGTCCAAACTTTAACAACCATTTCTTTGTGCAGACTGATGCGTCCGACAGGGGTCTGGGCGCTGTGCTTCTTCAGGGGCCTCCTGAGAACCGTCATCCTGTTGCTTACATCAGCAGAAAGCTGTTTCCCAGGGAGGTCCGTTATTCGACTGTAGAAAAAGAGGGACTGGCTATCAAGTGGGCCTTGGATTCTTTCCGTTACTATCTCCTGGGTAGAGAGTTCACACTGGAGACCGACCATAAAGCACTGCAGTGGATGGAGAGGATGAAGGACACCAATGGAAGAATCACCCGGTGGTACCTGGCCCTGCAACCATTCCGTTTCAGCGTCCAACACATCCCAGGAAAAGAGAATCAGACAGCTGACTACCTGTCTCGCTGTACCAGCGAGAGTCCTGAAGGGGGGGAGTGTGTGATGGCTACGGCCACACAGGGTAACATCACCTCAGTTCTAAACATTTGATTATCGTTTTATTTCATCTCTTTGGTTAGTTGCACTGATTATTTACAGCCATCTAAACTATGATATTTAAATAATGAACACAATACAGTTTTTTTGATTTGGTTTATTTTGCTTTACCTTTATATTGATCTACAAGGAGTGCACTAATCACATGTTTTTTGTGTTGAGTTACCTGGACCTGTTGGGGGGCGGTCCCTTCCTGGTTGGGCGAAAGGAGTGGCTAAGGGCTGAGGAGACCTATATCCGGGAGCCAGCTCATTAGGCCATACCATGTCTCACCATGTGCCGGGGGGATTTTGTCCTTAGTTAGCTCTTGAGTTCTCAAGTGTTAGTTTGTTTACCCCTTCTATGTTATTTGGTTTTGTCAAGCTGTTATATAAGCTTTCTTTTGTGTCTTTGTGGCAAGGTCAGTTTTGTTCAGTTAATTTTGTGTTATGAGTCTATGTATTTAAGTTTATATTCAGTTACTTTTTGTTGACCTCTTTCTAAGGCCTAGTTATTAATTTTGGGTCTTTATGTAACTCCTCAATATTTTGGGTAATAAAACCCCTTTTTTTTGAAAACAGTCTCCTGTGTCCTCTTGCCTCACTGCCTTGGTCCGTGACAGTGTTCCACAGAAGAAAAGAACCCATAGTGGTTTGAGGGAGTGAATGTTTTGTTGTTGTTGTTGGTTTTTTTTTGGGGTGAACTAAACCATTAATCTGACAGTACTTGGGAGAGTGATTCCCAAACAAGTGTTATTTATTCTACCCTTTCAGTCAACAGTTCTTAAAATAACCTTTTTTTCTCAGAGTGAAGAACATTTAAAAATTCTAAAGAACATTGTTATTGAATTTGTCATCAGTAATCAAAATCCCTTAAATTGAAATAGAAGTGTTATACAAAGATATAGGACTATAAGTTTGCTCTCCTTTCAAGAGAGTTTTTATACCACTAGGAATGGCGTTGAATACAATATTATATTCCTTTAAAGGTGGGGTATGTGATTCTCTTTTTTGGCCATTTTTTCAAAATCACTTGAAATCCTATTCCTAACCCACTTACAGCCACTGAGTTAGAAGCACTGAAATTAAAATTAAGCAATTTAATCATCTGTGGAACGGGCAGGACTCAAAAAACTCCAGCCAATCATTTCCAAGACCACCTAGAATCATTGGACATTCAGTGCGTCAATCAAACGCCGTACCATAACCCCTCCCCCTATCCATGTCCATGTTCTTTGAATGGGTGGAGTCAAAGGAAAGAAGGTAGGACCATTTGAGTTGTGTATTTTCAAAATCTGCCGGCCGTTTTGCACATCACATACCCCACCTTTAACGAAGCCCCAAAAACAAATTTTCTGGAGAATTCTGGAAATGAATAAAACTTACCATTGTCATCTATCAGCTGATTAACAATATATATATATATATATATTTTATGTAAATACCATCTCTCAAAAAAACAATGATTTATTTCTGTAAACAATATTCTGATTATTCCAAATAAAACAACAGTGAGGTGAACAATTATGTTTGTAAACCAGTAACCATGATAATAAAACCTGTTGGTGAAATTCTGCTAATGTAATGGGTAGTTTACCAAGTGAGAAGGGGCACTGTAACAAAAATCCAATACCTCCAATTTTCTTAAAAACAAAATGAGAAAATACATTCCATCTAGAGTTTTTAACAAATCTTTTTAACCAATTCACTTTTAACACATGGTTAAATAGGGTAAAGTCAACAACTCCAAGACCTCCATCACTAATCCCATTTCTTAGAACCTCCTTTTTTAATTTTGTGTGATTTATTTTTGAAATACATTTTGAAATGTTGAGAGAGAGGCCAGAGACCTGAGAAAATTCTTGAATGGTCTCCAATGCTTTAGGGACTTCTGATTGATCTTTTAGGAAAACTGTGGTGTCGTCTGCGAATTGGGAAAATTTGATTTCTTTATCATGAATTCTAATACCTTTAATCATATTATTCTAGTTGACCTTTAAATTTAAAATCTGAGTAACTATCAAAAAAAAGAACAAAAAAAAGAAAGAAAGGGTGAGATAGGACAATCCTGTCTTATTCCTCTGTGAATAGGAAATTTAGGTGTTGTTCCAGAAAAAAAGTTTAACACAACTACTTCCTCTTACATATTAATCTTCTCACTGCATTGATAAAATAATTATTAAAGTCAAAGAGATGTAATACACTAAAAATTAAATTATAGCTAACTGTATCAAAGGCTTTTTGGAAGTCTAAAAACATAATTAGAGCAGGATCCAAAACCAAATCACAATAATCAATCAAATCAAGAACTAACTTTACATTGTTTGATATGTGACGTCCCTTCATAAATCCTGACTGGCACTCATCATCAATCAAATCATCCAGGCCATATTTTAGTTGTTTTGCCTGAACAGATGCCAACATTTTATAGTCATTATTTAATAATGTGATTGGGCGCCAGTTATTAATCAAAAGAGTGTCTTTATGGGATTTTGGTACTAGAGTAATAACACCCTCTCTCATTGATGAAGTAAGGCATCCATTGACAAATTATTCTTCATACACTGCCAATAAAAATTTAGATAAAGGGTCACAAAAAGTTTTATATAGCTCTGAAGTCAACCCATCACTCCCTGGAGATTTGTTATTTTTCAAGTAATTAATCCCTTCTTTAACTTCTTCCAATGATATATTTTTTCAACATATAGGGCCCTATTTTAACGATCTGAAACGCGAGTATCAAGCGCAAAACGCAAGTAACTTTGTGCTAAAACTAATACTAATATAACTAAGAACTAATATAATAAAATGACAGTTATCTGGAGACCATGGTATGGCGTCCCTACAACATTCTCCACGAGATTAAATAGCAACGTTGTTTTTTTTGGGACGTGGCCTAGCGTATCTGTAATAATAGCCGAGGTTCTCAGGAAATGAAGTAATGTCATGGAGGACTAACTGCCAACTTGATCATAATTTACTGTTTGCTGGGTATGACAATATGGCAGACACTCCTTAAAACGTTGGCTGAGATGTTCAGGTCGCTGTGTTTGTCTGTCGGCCTCTCTGGAATCTAGACTAAACCTGCGGCCGGTTGCATAAACATAGCCATAATGTTAAGACAGTGTCTTACGTTCTAGTATGACCTACTAGCAGTTAGTCAGGGGCAGTCAGCCTTAGGTTTCGGTATCAAAGTAGGCTTATCTACATTTTTATGTAACTGATTTAAAAAAGCTATGAACCGTCTTAAAGAAAATAAATCGATGTCTAACTTGTAAGACTAGTCTTAGAGGTTTATGCAACCGGCCCCTGGATGCAAACTTTTGATTGGTCATTTGGACTGCTGTCCTTAACTGAACTCTCTCTCTCTCTCCCTCTCTTTTAAAATTGTTAGCTCTAAATTATTTATATTTTATCTTAACTGTTACTCACCAAACAAAGAACCTTGTACATTTTTCTCAATTAAACTTTCAGGGAAGGAGCTTTTTTTAATTTGTTTGATTAACTACCTTTCTTGAAAAACTAGTTAGACTTATAATACTATTACCTTCTGCATGGCCTGGAAGGATGAAGGTGTGTTTGGCCAGGGGAGCTGATGCAGTGCAGCTAGACAAGAAACACAAATATGAAATATATACTCTGAAAAATCTAAATGTTTTGAAGCTTTGCGTATCACACAAATGTTTCTTGTTTTAAGAATGTTTGGATATTTTTTTTCTGGTAAACAAGATAAACATTATGTCGAAGAAAGTACAGATTTGTTTGAAACATTGATTCTTGCTTAGGCTCGTGTAGTGCATTCTCGGGCCAGATCTTCCGGGATGACAAAAGTGCTGATGCAATGAAGACCACCTGGCTTCTACATTCACCTGTGAAAAGCCAAGCTCAGAACTGGGAAGCAACACGGTTAGATGTTCAATTTACTTTTAACATAACTTCAGAAATGTTGATGTTTACTCATTCACACATATGGACTAATATTTTTCCTTTATTTTTGAACTCACCAAATACATATATATATAATCACAAGTCCCGGGGTCGGGGTCTCACATCTTGCACTAATCAAAAATGTGTGTCTGCACTTGTTTAAATGGTTGTCTACAGTACTAACTGGATCAATAAAAAAAAATAAAAAAATAAAATAAAATAAAATATGAAATAAAATGAATTAGTTAATAAAATGAATTAATGAAGGAAACAATCTGTATCAAAACTGTATTCACTGAAATTTCTCTTTCACTTTATAATTCAGTGTGCAAGCATCACTTTGCACACATCACATGAGAATACCTTTGCCCTTTACAAATCACAATTTGAAAACAAAATATATCATTCATCAATGACAATCAAAAAAAAACAGAATCAAACTGTGTGAGTCTGAGTGCAATGCGATTGACTCAGTTCAGTTTGTGTGAATGTACTCAGTTCAGTTTGTTTATATTTGTTTATACTCATTATTATTTTCCTAGTGAAGGCAGAGTCACCAGATGACGCAACTCATCCACAGTGGAATCCAGCGCGGTTCTCCCTCACTGCCAGAATCCAACACGATCACCAAGCGCTGAGACAATCCAAACTAATGCAATAAAACAGTTCAGACATCTATTTCGAAAAATATTGACAACGATGGATTAGATTAACGATATCCACACATCTCTCACCTCTCTCTCTTCAGTGAGCTGGCGCACATGTGACGTCAGCATCCATCGACACCACATGATAAATAAAATAAAATAATAATAAAACATATGTCTGAACATTTCATGCATTAGGCAAGAAAAAAGGTGAGCTAGACATCAAAGATGCTGTGATAGATGTGACCAGTAAAGGAAAAAGAGCACGGAGGCAGCAGGCTACTGCAAACGCTTAGGGGTTTATTTTCCACAGAATAGGGGTTACAAAAGTAAAGCAAATGTTAACCCAACTGAGGTAAACCAAAGTATTTATAAAGAGAAAAAAAAAAAAAAACTTGAGTCACTGCATTTGTCTCTCAAACATTTACAGAGGTCTAGGGACTACAGGACCTGTTCTCTCACAGAACACAAGTAAACCATACAGAAACATTTAACAAACTTATACATTGGTGGCCAGCACCAATTAACACAAAAAGGGGGATATGCAGACACATAATGGCCTTTACACAAAATAAACAGATATGAAAACATCAAATATACACAAACAAACACTTCATATAATAATCAAATGACTTCACTTTATAAACGTACTTCCCATACGTAAATAAAAGAAAAGGAAGTGAAATAGTCCTTGGAGTCCCCCGGGGCAGAAACCGGAATGATTGCTGCCTGATCATTGGATGGATATATATATAGTATATTGCTGGGTGAAACATGCAATTGATTCTGTTATGACTCATATAAGCAGGCTTATAATGGCTATAATAATGCCTTATGTAAAGGAAAACACTGTAATAGGTTTTTTATAAGGAAAACCGTTATTATTGGTTTATAGAAAAGACACTGAGACATGTTTTTGTAAAATTGTTTTATTGATAAATTGGTTTGTTAAAGAAAAAACACACCGTAATCCATTTGTGGAAAAATCAGTTATTAAAGTAATACAACTGGAATGACTGAAATGTATCCTGTGTTTTAAGCATTTATTAAATGAAGAAATAGTATAGATAGAAATAATACTATGTATTAGAAAGCATATATTCAGTAAAATGGAAAAAAGTATTACCTGGTTGTTGTATTCTAGACCAAGAGGAGAAGACGGCTGAGGATCCGAGTAGGGGTGGGCGGATCCATCCTGAAGTGTCGATACTGGCGTGGTATAGAAAAGGACCGATCCTCACATAAAAATATCGATCCAAATGTGTGTTTTTTTACCAGTAATTTTTTATTAATTAAACACGCAATTCAGTGTGTAAAATAAGCGTCTAAGTGGAAAAATAAGCGAATGTTAGCGGATAATTGTGTAGGATAGAGCTTTTTCTCCTAGTCATCTGGATACAAGACGAAACCAGTCAATCCCAGAGAGCGTTGGATGCTGGTGCTTCGCTGAGCTCACAGGCCCAGTGCGTTTGGGAAACGAAGCCTTGCTTAGATGACAGAGAAACAATCGGGAGTTATTTCGCAATAAACAAACCAAAACTGTACATAACGGTTCAAAATGTTGACGTCAGTAAGATTTTTTTAATGAAATTAATATTTTTATTCAACAAGGATCGATGCTAGCCTGGCTAACGTCAGACCTCTTTCTCTTTGAGACGTGGTCTGGGAACCACATGTGCATTTTCTCGTATTTGAGGCGTGGTTTACGAATGCCCAGAGCCGTTTATTGGGCGCTACAAATGTCTATCAAATGCGCCTTTACGTAGCTCACAGCCAATCGTTTCAATTATACCAGATGACGTATGTAGAGCGACAGATATTCAACGAAGAAGACGACGATGGGTCAGAGATTTGTGTACACCAGAGTCCTGCACGGGTCCGACTTTGTAAATCCGCACCCGCCCGTACCCGCACTGCTTAAAACCGCACCCGACCCGTTTCCCGACAGCAGCACTAATTAAAATCTGCACCCGACCTGCTTAAAATAGAACCGACACCCGACCCGCACCCGAAATAAAATCAGTTTAGACTATCACATTATATAACGCTAGTCTCCCGGGAGAAGCACTGATTTGAAACTTGCCTTTGCCTACAGCTGAGGAAAATGACCAGTGAATGGGTGTGTTTCTGTCTTATTTGATCTATAATTAACCTTTTTGAGGTTTTCTTTTGCAAAATGTTTATTGCCAAGGCAACAGCGGCATTCCAAGAAATGATCTTATCTGAGACTTCGTCTGTGGTATGGGGCAATTCTCTATTGCCTGGATCCTTTGAACTTGAGGTTTAAATATTGACAGGGTCAAGACTCGTAAGATATGGGAAACACAGTTGCAAACAGACTTTGCATTTCCATTTTAAATTTGGCAGTCACTGTGTGTTCGCTTAGACGAAAAAGCAAACGGAAATGCCCGATTTGCAGTTGCGTTTGGATTATGTCACATTTTATGCGTCCACAAATTGAAAACGCAATTGCAAATACAATTTGCAATTCCTTTTGAATAATGTCCAGAATATCATTCCATATCTCACTTTGACAGATATGGGAGTGGCGAAAACAGAGGCCTTGTGGTTTTCCAAAAATCACGTGTGTTTTAAGGTGGACTGTGTACAGTTGAGACACCTTAAATAACTGGTAACACTTTACAATACGGGTGCACTAATATGCATTAATTCATGCTTACCTAATGCACAGATAATCATGTGTTAATGTATGACTCATGAAGAACTAAACCATTAAATAATGATTACTGCATCAGCAACTAATAAAGATTCTAAATGATCAATAGATTAAGTAATATATGAATTGTTATTAATTAAATGTGTCATAATGTATTAATTCCTTAATAACATATTTTATTAACTAATAGTGTAAATTAATGCATTAATTGCCACAATGGCTTGAAGTCATGTAAAACTGGCATATTTCATGGTATTGTGTCATGCAAGGTCATTGCAAAATCTAGAGAAATGTGCGAGGTGGCAAGCGGAGGACAGTTGAGACACACGTGTATCTACTGTCCCCGTGATAGAGCTCTATTACCAAACACACTGTTTAGTTGTTCAGAGTTATGATAACAGGTTAAACGTCGTAATTAGCCAGCATAGGACGCAAATGAAAATAAAATTTGATATTTGTGATATTTAATGAATATATTCACTAAATATAAACTACTTATGGGTATTATTGATTGATAATATCTTAGTCTACAAGCTAATGTAATGTCATGTGGAAATTCACTTCTTTTCAGTATCTATTTTTGTGTGAAAAATCAGAACACAAAAGTGTCTCAACTGTACTCAGTCTCTAAAGCATTCCTCTTTTGAAAACCATTGATGTGAAATGTCTACTAAATAAAAATATGCCATTGTCAATGTGTTTTTTCACTGACTAGAGCATGTCATTAACCCTGTAAAACCTCTGGGCTCTGAGGTATTTTTGGGGTCCTTGAGATGTTTTGACATGCCCTGATGAACATAAACACACACACACACATATATACATATATATAATTGGAATTTTGGAATTTATTTAGAATATGTGACACTGGACCACAAAACCAGTCACATGGGTCAATTTTCTGAAATTGAGATTTATACATCATCTGAAATCTGAATACATAAGCTTTCCAAAGATGTATGAGTTGTTAGGATAGGACAATATTTGCCCAGGTTCAACTATTTGAAAATCTGGAACATTGAGAAAATCTCCTTTACTCAACTCAACTTTATTTATAGAGCACTTTCAACACCGCAAGTGGAACCAAAGTGCTGAACAGAAACATATAAAACAGAAAACAAAAACATAAAAACCATGCAAACATATGACACATATTGTATATACACAGCTTACAAAGCATTTTCAAATGCTAAAGAGAACAAATACACTTTAAGCGCACTCTGAAAAACACCCAAAGATGGAGAAGATTTTCCAGACAGAGGAAGGTCATTCCAGAGCCTAGGAGCTGCAACAGAGAACGCCCGATCACCTTTACATTATAAACCAGATTGCGGAACAGTAACATACATACATAACATAAATCAGTAACATACTCTGGTGCTAGGCCATGCAGAGCCTTAAAAAAACATACAACAATGAATTCTGTATCGCATGGGTTACCAATGTAGTTTAATTAACACAGGAGTAATATGCTCTCTCTTCTTAGTACCCGTTAAAAGTCTGGCAGCTGAGTCCTGAACGAGCTGCAAACGGGAGAGAGAGAAGCCTTGACTCACACCCAGATACAACACATTACAGTTGGTTCCTCACGCTAGACTGGTTTTCCCAGGAAACAACCCCAGTCATCCTCCACACACCCCTTATTTCCAAATAAAACCATAGGCTATATGGCCATTCTACACAATTGGTTCGAAGTTAGAAACGTCTTTCCCACAAATTTTGTATGCATGCAAATTGTATAATATCCAAGGTAAAGATTTCTAGTAATTGTGCAGTTAATTCTCATACTGTATTTTCAGAAAGTGTTGGAATATTTTTCCTCTCCCCAAGTTTGTCACTAATGAAGCAAAATAATAAATGATGTAATGAGAAGGCTCATATTGACCTATTAAGATTTTGGGTAACACTTTATAATAATGTTCAGTTGTAAGTCATTTATAAGTGGTTAGTTAATGATGAACTAATCATTTACAAAACATTCAGAAATAATTAGCAAGTGATATATTAACATTTTATGTATGTTTTGTAAATTCCGTTACAAGTAATTTACAAGTGATTAGTAAATGATTAACTAATCATTTACGAAACATGACTATGCATTCATAAATGATTAATTAGTGATAGGTTAATTATTGTATGTATGTTTTGTAGATTCAGTTATAAGTCGTTTACAAACATGAATATGCGTTTCATAAATGTTTAATAACTTGTTTTGTTTTTTGCATGTAGCAATTAGAGGGTGCAAAAAGGGTTGTAAATGCCTTGTGTACACGTACAGATCATTTGTAACAGGTCAGTAACAGTGTTCAACACAATGAACTGAACAATCAACTGAATGTTATTATAAAGTGTTACCACAATTACAATTTCAACAATATTTCAAGTGTAATCTTTCTTTGTAGCATAACGTTTATCATACGTATTTCAAAGTTAAGGATTCATTAGTTTGGAAATACATTGGAACAAACACTATAATAACATCTAAGTTGATAATTCGATATACCTACTTTTTTTTGACAAAACATCCCATACTATATATTTAACATATGAGCAGAAATCTTCTGAGTTACGGTTACAGTTCCCTAGCGGTTATGGGCACAGGCAAAAAGCCAGGTGTTGCAGGCTATTTCCTCTGAAGGCCTCCTCTGTGGTTGTCACCTGGGCGTTGTCAAGTCACCTTCATTTATACAGCGCTTTTAACCCTCTGGGGTCGGCGCATTTTGCTCGATTTATTTCACATAGCAGCAAATATTCTCTGTTTATGTAATCTATATGAAAAGAGAGAGACGTCAGTCGCTCTCATTTCAGCTCATTATAGCTCATTATCTGTTAATGTGAACACGCCTACTGAGAGCGCGCGCTATTCAAACGCAAATGATCTGAGGCAATCAAGCGTGCCGCACAAGCCATGAAAAGTGAAGCCAAAACGTCTCGATCGCCCCCCGGTGACTGGTCCTAGTATAGGTCATAAGTCCCGCCTCCCCGTGTTATTCAATGGGACGTGAGACCAACTAAACAATTCAATTACACTTCAAATATCTTTTTTCCAAAGGTGGTTTCTTTCATTTGCTGTCGTTTTTATCATGCTGATGTAAGTTCAAGTGTGTGTTTCAAAAATAAGTTGGTTTTTAGTTACGTGATGCGGTGGTGTAACGTCATGATTGACAGCTGTGATTGACAGGTTCTCGAGCGAAGTAGTCACTGAAGCACCAACGGACATTTTTTTCGGGATCTTCGGAGGACTGAGGAGATTGTATTTACTTTATTTTAACAAGCCTCTTGTCGTACTGCAATCAATTTTTAAAAAAGTGTGCAGAATCCACTCTCCCTAAGTGCATTCTGCGAGAGTGAGGGTGGAGCGTTGATTTCGCGGCTTTACTTCCTGCTCACGACTGCGCAGGTCTGGTCCCGAGATCGCTACTGCGCAGACTCAAGTTCCAATATGTCAGCGCCATATCGGGACTCTGGCGGCTTCAGTTCTCATCAATGGAAGAGAGCGAAGGGGCGTCGTCCATCTTTTTTTACAGTCTATGGAGGCAATCCATGCGAACCTGTGAACGCCCACATCAGCTCGACAAAACACATCAAGTTTAATCAGATTAATGTACTTTACATCGCCTTGCTAGGCTGTGAGGAATAATCCTGGGAAATTTACCTCAGAAGTGCTGATTTAGTTTGATTTCGAGAAGAAAACTTACATCTCTTACTTACAACTTACATCGGTTCTCACGCCTTCATGATGCCACACATACATTTTCTTACGCAATGAAAAATCAAAATCGCAAAGCAATGAGGACACTGTCACCGAGAGACAAGACAGAGCATGTTTCTTTTGACATGGAACACAGTCTCAGGTTTCAAATTCTGTCAGTTTTATTATGAAATTCAAACTGTAAATACATGCGACGTATCAGATCGCTGTAGAGCCTCTCAGGTCAAGTGGCACGTGAAATGATCATCTCTTCCTGTTTACTACTAGTTAGTAAGAATGGATCAATCAGTGTTTCAACTGTGGAAAGATGTCAATAAAGCAGCTGGAGAACAATGTCATGTAACGTAACATTTAGCCTACCACAGGAAAGCCATTTATGACCATATCATGTTAGTTAGTGTAATGTTGAGACTCGTAACGAAAAGAAATAAACAAGGAGAGAGAACGATTTGTTTACAACATTGTCCACGCTTTACTTCATTTCTTTTTCTTCTTACTTTTTCCAACCACAGACAATTCTCTCTTACAGCCACTAGCAGACTGGTTCAGTATTGCAGTCCATGAACATTAACACAGAGCATAACAGTTAGCTTAAAAGTGAACTATAGAGAGTAGTATTTTGCTAAATATGTGCACTATATTACATATGATATTTTTACTCATATAAAAAAAAATGGTGTGAATTTGTGTATATATACACATGCCCTGACATATATACCGTTTTTACCAGTTTATATATCAAAACACAAGTCCGGTAGTGATGTTACATATGACACTGAAGCTTCGATGCGCGTATCACACAAGCGAAACAATTTCTAGTGAAGCCCCGTATCGGGGTGTGTTTTGGTTTAGAGTACGTGATCGATGAGAAACGAAGCCTCACTTTAGGCTTGTTGGACTTGAACCGGCGCTGCACAAACCGATGGGTGAATGACATCAAAGTACCGCGAGAGCGAATAGAGAGCAGACGGCTCCTTATGCTTTTGAATCACTCTCGCGGTACTTTGATGTCATAAACCGATCGGTTTGTGCAGCGCCGGTTCAAGTCCAACAAGCCTTTACTCTCCAGTCTCGTGCGCGTTTCGCTTTGGGTGTCAGAAGGCTCGAACTCCAGATCGTATTTAACGAGTCAGATTGTTGCCTCAGTCAGGTTGATAGGTTTGTGAGGAGAGTGCTGTACTTTGAAAGTTAATCAATATATTACATTTAAATAAGCAAAATTTATTTTTCGCTACTTAGGCTATTATTTTTTGTTGTTGTGTCTTTTTGTTTTTGTAAAATCTTTGCACTTTTTGGTGATTTTAGATAATTTGGTGTTGGTGTTTGGGTTTAGGGTGGGATTAGGGGAGAGGGGATAGGGTGTTGGTGTTTGGTGAAGGGTTTGTATTTAGAGCAATGGCAACAGCCAAAAATAATAAAAATAATTAAAAACTTTATAAACTTTCTGTCATTCCCAACAGTTGATTAAGCACTATCAGTAACAAGTGTCATAAGCACATTTAATAACAGATGATCCTATCAGACAATGTCCTTATTCATTGTGTGTGTGTGTGTGTGTGTGTGTGTGTAGAGAGAGAGAGAGAGAGAGAGAGAGAGAGAGAGAGAGAGAGAGAGAGAGAGAGAAGGCCTACATTAGATCTTATTGAATCATATAAGCTCATTTTATATTTTAATTGTCACACTTTAATGGGTAAAATAATTTATTTAATGAACAAATCAAACACAAACATGTAAGGTTTTTATTTGTACACATAACATTGAAACTATGGAGTGTGTTGTGGTTGCTTCATCTGCCAGAGCTTCTCACACAGGCTTCTGGCTGCTTTATTTTAAATAAGCACCAGATGGCGCTGTCCTCGACGCTCTCGAAGCTTTGAATCTTTTCCCGGAACAGTCAGGGGAAAGCTTCAGTGATTCATGAGGCTTCATTTCCCCATCCCTAAAGTCCGGTTCTACCAGGGGTGCACACCTGCTAGTGATGAATGATTGCTTTTGCATCAAGTATGAACTGGAAGTCGGAAGCTCTTATGTGAAAAAAAAAAAAAGTTTCAGTTGCTTATAAACATATTACTATAACCAGGCTTTTGAACTAAAATTTTATGACTGTTAAACGTAACTGGTATCACCACAAACGTTATTCTGTGCCCTATTAATATAAACTGGGAAGACAAGGGGAAGAGAAAAAAACTTAAAACAATAACAGACAAATATAACTTGCAACAGCTGATCAAAGGCCCAACAAGAATTGCAAAAAATTCAATTACAGTGTTGGATCTTGTCTTCTCCAGTAGACCAGAGAGGATAACAGAAAGCTACAATCTGATCACTGGGCTATCTAACCATAATTTAACCCTAGTGTAATGTTGCTGAGGAAGACGGGCGAAGACGAGGATCTAAACGCGGGGTTTTAATGAAATAACACATAGAACAAATAATAAAGAACTTCAGGGATAAAGAAACAAAACCACCAGAATCACCAGACTAGACGCAACCCTTACATGTACAACAACTGACAAAGTAACAAGTGAAACACAAGGGCTATAAATACTAGGGATGAGCGAGTACAGCATTATCTGTATCTGTATCTGTATCTGTTAACCATATGAATTATCTGTATCTGTATCTGTATCTGTACTCGGACTGGGCGGGGCCTAACCCGGAAGTCAAGTCAAGTCAAGTCAAGTTTATTTATATAGCGCTTTTCACAACACAGGTTGTATCAAAGCAGCTTCACAGTAATAAATTAGAACAATACATCAATGTTTGTTTCTAGTGGAACGTCTACGTTTGGTAATGCTGATCAATAGTATCGTTGATTGATTAATTAAATTCAATATCCCCAACTGAGCAAGCCAAAGGCAACAGTGGCAAGGAACCGAAAAACTCCATCAGGTGACCTAATGGAGAAAAAAAAAACCTTGGGAGAACCCGGGCTCAGTCGGGGGCCAGTTCTCCTCTGGCGTTTATGAACTAGAGGTCGGATTTAACTGTAGGATTAAAAGTATTATATGAATGCCTGGCTAAAGAGATGCGTCTTTAATCTAGTTTTAAACTGGGAGAGCGAGTCTGAGCAACGAACAGTATCCGGAAGACTGTTCCAGAGTTTTGGTGCTAAATGTGAAAATGCTCTCCCTCCTTTGGTGGACCTAGATATCCTAGGTATGACCAAAAGCCTCGAATTTAGTGACCTTAAAGAGCGCGATGGATTATAGGGCGATAGAAGATCCGTTAAATAGACTGGAGCTAAGCCGTTTAGGGCTTTATAAGTCAGTAGCAATACCTTGTAATTAATATGGGACTTTATAGGTAACCAATGTAGGGATGATAAAATCGGTGTTATATGATCATATTTTCTTGATCTAGTTAGAACTCTAGCGGCGGCATTTTGGACTAACTGTAGCTTGTTTATTGAGGATGCAGGACAACCGGCTAATAACGCATTACAGTAATCTAGTCTCGAGGTCATGAATGCATGAACTAACTTTTCTGCGTCAGAAACTGATAGCATATTACGTAGCTTAGCAATGTTTCTAAGGTGGAAAAAGGCTGTTCTTGTAACATATGAAATATGATTTTCAAAAGACAGGTTGCAGTCTAATATAACACCCAGGTCTTTTACTGTAGAGGATAAAGTAACAGGACATCCTACTATGTTAAAGTTGTATTGTGAGAGGTTTTGTGGGTGGTTTTTTGAACCGATAAGTAGTACCTCTGTCTTGTCTGGATTTAATAAAAGAAAATTATGCGTCATCCAATCTTTTATATCTTTAACACACTCTGTCAATTTGGATAATTTAGCGTTTTCATCTGGCCGTGATGAAATATAGATTTGAGTGTCATCAGCATAACAATGGAAACTAATTCCATGTTTCCTTATAATATTTCCAAGTGGCAGCATATATATTGAGAATAATAGAGGGCCTAACACAGATCCCTGCGGCACTCCATAGTTTACTGGAGTTATGATCGATTTTTCTCCATTTAAATAAACAAAATGGTAGCGGTCAGATAAATACGATCTAAACCAGCTTAATGCTTGTCCTTGAACACCAGTATAATTTTGTAGTCGATCTAAGAGTATTGTGTGATCTATAGTATCAAACGCAGCACTAAGATCAAGTAAAACTAATATTGAGATACAGCCTTGGTCAGAAGCTAAAAGTAAATCATTTGTGATTTTAACGAGCGCAGTTTCAGTGCTATGGTGCGGCCTAAATCCAGACTGAAACTTTTCATAGATGTCATTTTCTTGTAAGAAAGAGCCCAGTTGAGCGGACACAACTTTTTCTAGTATTTTAGACATAAAAGGTAGATTTGAAATGGGTCTATAATTTACTAGATTATTCGGATCTAATTGTGGTTTCTTAATGAGAGGTTTTATAACTGCCAGTTTAAATGTTCTTGGAACATAACCTAAAGATAAAGACGAGTTAATAATATTGAGGAGAGGCTCTTCCACTACAGGTAACACTTCTTTCAATAACTTAGTAGGTATAGGATCTAGTAAACATGTTGTTGTTTTAGATGAAGTAAAAAGTTTATTTAACTCTTTTTGTTCTATAGTTGTAAAGCACTGTAATTGTTCTTGCGGGGTGATAATTGAGGCTGAATTATAAGGTGCGATTGAGGATTGAACGTTTACAATTGTGGTTCTGATGTTTTCTATTTTCTCAGTGAAGAACTTCATGAAATCATTACTACTAAACTGTAATGGAATATTTTGTTCAGGAGACATCTGTTTATTTGTTAGTCTCGCCACGGTGTTAAATAAGAACTTAGGATTGTTATGGTTGTTTTCTATTAGTTTGCGTAGATGCTCAGCCCTGGCCGCTTTTAGGGCCTTTTTATAACGTGACATACTCTCTTTCCATGCGATTCTAAAAACCTCTAAGTTGGTTTGTTTCCATTTACGCTCTAAATTACGGGTTTCTCTCTTTAGAACACGCGTAGTATTGTTGTACCATGGTGCTTTACTTTTCTCTCTGACCTTTTTTAATCTAATGGGCGCAACAATATCCAATGATCCAGAGAGAATGGTGCTCATAGTGCTAGTTAATTCCTCAAGTTCATCTGTTTGTTTGGGTTCACTGAGCAGCTGAGACAGATCCGATAAGCTGTTTGAAAAATTATCTATGGTGGATGGAAGGATTGTTCTGCCTAATCGATAACGCGGCGCAGCATGATATATTACAGGAGTACGTAATATGCAAGTTACCATGTAATGGTCAGTGACATCGTCACTTTGTGGAATGATATCTATATCGGTTGGATCGGTTCCATGTGATATAATTAAATCGAGTGTATGATTAAATCGATGAGTCGGTCCGGTAATGTTTTGCTTGACCCCAAAGGAGTTTAATAAATCTGTAAACGCAGCCCCTAACGCATCATTTTGATTATCTACATGGATATTAAAGTCTCCAACAATTAATGCTTTATCGAAGTTAACTAATAGGTCTGAGAGAAAATCTGCAAACTCTTTTAGGAAATCAGCGTAAGGCCCAGGCGGTCTATATACGGTAGCCAAGGCTAGAGATAATAGGGATGTTTTTCGAACATCTAAGAGCGTAACATTTAGTACAAGTACTTCAAATGTAATAAACTTATAACCCGTTTTCTGAGTAACATTGAGAAAATCTCTATAGATTGTTGCAACACCGCCGCCACGACCATTCAGACGGGGCTCGTGCTTATAGGAGTATCCTGCTGGAGTAGACTCATTTAAACCAAAATAATCATTTGGTTTAAGCCAGGTTTCAGTAAGGCAAAGTACATCGAAGCTATTATCTGTGACTATTTCATTTACAATAACTGCCTTAGGTGTGAGTGATCTAATGTTTAGAAGACCTAGCTTTAAAAATTGTTTTTGATTACCAATAGCAACATTTTCTGGTTTAATAACAATTAGATTTTTTCTAGATCCTGCAGTAGATTTCTGATTTGATCTCACTAAACGAGGAATAGACACAGTTTCTATGCAATGTTCTACACTATTTATATCAGTTAAATTGGTGCAGCAGAGACTATGATTTGGACTTTTGTTTACTAGTCAAAAGGTATTTAACATTTTGGAGATGTTATCTGACAGAAGATCCGATCCGAATCTGCTTGGGTGTAAGGTGGAAGTGGGCAGGATTTAACTCGGAAGTGGGTTGGGTTGTCTTGAAATGGGCGGGGCTTTAACCGGTATGTTATTTTAAGCATGCAATTGATATGGGTTGATCAGAAATTGTTATATTTATTGCTGATTAGAAAACTATTTACATGACAGCATCAGCATTGAGCTTCAGATCAATGGTTTTGATCACGATAACAAACGAACTACAGAACAAGTTTTGCAACAATGAATACAACACATGCGGTTGCAATTATGAAGTAAAATGTAATGAACAATAGTTTTCATCTCAACTAGGGCTGGGTGATATGGACCAAAAGTCATATCCCAATATATTTAGGCTGAATTTCGATATACGATATATATATCCCGATATTTTTTATTTTTCATGTTTTATTTTTTTCAAAATTTGTTAACACACACACAAGTACTGCCCCCCTTTACTTAACATAAATTGTAAGAATATGACTAATAGTAAAGACTAGTAGCCTACTAATAAACATTAGGCCTATGCTAAAGGTATTAAATAGCAGTCCCAAACTAGTTTTTGTTAATACAATGTTGGTATGAGCCACTACAGTCATTTAAAAATATAAAAAAATAACACAAAGAAAAATAGTGGCATTTTGGGGTTAATATGGAAACAACAGTTACCATGGTGAATACACAATACTAACAAGAACTGTTAATGTAGGTTTCGAATGCGCATGCGTCGCGTCTGAACGCGTTGTTGTCTTTGGAGCTCCCGATTGATTTATAATTCTTGATTTCTCTTTAAACTCATTTACAACGAACATTTTCTATTTTTCCTCACCTCATAGTTACAACGCGGACTGTTGAGCAGACGCGTCTCAAGCCTATTAGTGATCCAACGTCGGATACTCTTATAGGTTACTCCTGTGGATCACGGCTGAACGCGTCTTCTCCACACTCACTTACGGTACAAACAAATATTTTTTCGCCTATCGTGCGTCTACTCTACACCTGTACCACTAAAAAGACGGATTATATCTAAGACGTTAGTCAGAAATTAGTATTAATATTGATAGCATCACTGGTAGCGTCGTTGCTAACTTAACTTACTGTCCATCTGTTAAAATGGCGAATATATCAGATGTAAGTAGTCTACCTTTTGGTGCAGGTGAGGACACATTTGAGCTACACGCGTTGCAGTCTGAGCTGGAAGCTGTTGAGAAACAGATCCACGACCTTTTAGTGAGAAAAGCCGAGCTGATAGACCGGCGGTTAGCTCTTGAAACATCACGCGCCGATGAACACAAATCAGTGATCAACGTTACTAACCCGCTGACTCCGACCTCGTCTACTCCGTGCGTTACTCAGCATCGGTCACGAGCGTCGAGGCCGCGATCAGCTATGGTCTCGTTTACGCCGGCTCCAACATGCCACCACGAAGCCTGGATATTTCCGCAGCGGAAGACGCGAGTCAGGTCTAGACCAAGAAAACTCTCTCCGCCCCTCCCGGTTTTCGAGATATCCACACAAAACCGCTTCTCCCCTCTTCGCGAAACAGAACGCGATGCTGTGATCATCGGCGATTCCATCGTTCGACACGTACAAGCTACGTTGAATAAAAGTAAGGTGCACAGTCACTGCTTTCCTGGTGCTCGTGTTTCTGAAATCGCTGCTCGCGTACCCGAGATTCTGAACGAGCGCGTCGGAACTGTGGTCCTGCACGCGGGAGGGGCCGACATCAGGCTGCGACAGACAGAGGTTCTGAAGAAAGACTTCAGGAATCTGATCGATACGGTACGCAGCACATCGCCTGATATAACGATCATTGTGTCAGGACCGCTTCCCACGTACCGACTAGGTCATGAAAAGTTTAGTAGATTATTCGCGCTAAATGAATGGTTAATATCATGGTGCAATGAGCAGAAACTGCTCTTTGTAAATAATTGGAATCTGTTTTGGGAGCGTCCTAGGCTTTACCGTGCTGATGGCTTACACCCAAGCAGATTCGGATCGGATCTTCTGTCAGATAACATCTCCAAACTGTTAAATACCTTTTGACTAGTAACCAAAAGTTCAAATCATAGTCTCTGCTGCACCAATTTAACTGATATAAATAGTGTAGAACATTGCATAGAAACTGTGTCTATTCCTCGTTTAGTGAGATCAAATAATAAATCTACCGCAGGATCTAGAAAAAATCTAATTGTTATTAAACCAGAAAATGTTGCTATTAGTAACCAAAAACAATTTCTAAAGCTAGGTCTTCTAAACATTAGATCACTCACACCTAAGGCAGTTATTGTAAATGAAATAGTCACGGATAATAGCTTCGATGTACTTTGCCTTACTGAAACTTGGCTTAAACCTAATGATTATTTCGGTCTAAATGAGTCTACTCCATCTGGATACTCCTATAAGCATGAACCCCGTCTGATTGGTCGTGGCGGCGGTGTTGCAGCAATCTATAGAGATATTCTCAATGTTACTCAGAAAACGGGTTATAAGTTTATTTCGTTTGAAATACTTGTACTAAATGTTACGCTCTTAGATGTTAGAAAAAAATCCATATTATCTCTAGCCTTGGCTACCGTATATAGACCGCCTGGGCCTTACGCTGATTTCCTAAAAGAGTTTGCAGATTTTCTCTCAGATCTATTGGTCAATGTAGATAAAGCATTAATTGTTGGAGATTTTAACATACACGTAGATAATCCAAATGATGCGTTAGGGGCTGCGTTTATAGATTTATTAAATTCCTTTGGGGTCAAGCAAAACGTCACCGGACCAACTCATCGTCTTAATCACACACTCGATTTAATTATATCATATGGATCCGATCCAACCGATATAGATATCATTCCACAAAGTGATGATGTCACTGACCATTACTTGGTAACTTGCATATTACGTACTGCTGTAATATGTCATGCGGCGCCGCGTTTTCGACCAGGCAGAACAATCCTTCCATCCACCATAGATAATTTCTCGAGTTGCTTGTCTGATCTGTCTCAGCTGCTGCCTGAACCCAAACAAACAGATGAACTAGAAGAACTAACTAGCACTATGAGCACCATTCTCTCTAGAACATTGGATGTTGTTGCACCCGTTAAATTAAAAAAGGTCAGAGAGAAAATTAAAGCACCATGGTACAATAATACTACGCATGTTCTAAAGAGAGAAACCCGTAATTTAGAGCGTAAATGGAAACAAACTAATTTAGAGGTCTTTAGAATCGCGTGGAAAGACAGTATGTCACGTTATAAAAAGGCCCTAAAAGCGGCCAGGGCTGAGCATCTCCGCAAACTAATAGAAAACAACCAAAACAATCCTAGGTTTTTATTTAACACCGTGGCTAGACTAACAAATAAACAGACGTCACCGGAACAAAATATCCCGTTACAGTTCAGTAGTAATGATTTCATGAACTTCTTCACTGAGAAAATAGAAAACATCAGAACCACAATTGTAAACGTTCAATCCTCAATCGCACCTTATAATTCAGCCTCAATTTTCCCCCCGCAAGAACAATTACAGTGCTTTACAACTATAGAACAAAAAGAGTTAAATAAACTTATCACTTCATCTAAAACAACAACATGTTTATTAGATCCTATACCAACTAAACTACTGAAGGAAGTGTTACCTGTAGTGGAAGAGCCTCTCCTCAATATTATTAACTCGTCTTTATCTTTAGGTCATGTTCCAAGAACATTTAAACTGGCAGTTATAAAACCTCTCATTAAGAAACCACAATTAGACCCGCATAATCTAGCAAATTATAGACCCATTTCAAATCTACCTTTTATGTCTAAAATACTAGAAAAAGTTGTGTCCGCTCAACTGGGCTCTTTCTTGCAAGAAAATGATATCTATGAAAAGTTTCAGTCAGGATTCAGACCGCATCATAGCACTGAAACTGCGCTCGTTAAAATCACAAATGATTTACTCTTAGCTTCTGACCAAGGCTGCATCTCAATACTAGTTTTACTTGATCTAAGTGCTGCGTTCGATACTATAGATCATACAATACTCTTAGATCGACTACAAAATTATACTGGTGTTCAAGGACAAGCATTAAGCTGGTTTAGATCATACTTATCAGACCGCTACCATTTTGTCTATTTAAATGGAGAAAAATCGATCATAATTCCAGTAAACTATGGAGTGCCGCAGGGATCTGTGTTGGGCCCTCTGTTATTCTCAATATATATGCTGCCACTTGGAAATATTATAAGGAAACATGGAATTAGTTTCCATTGTTATGCTGATGACACTCAAATATATATTTCATCACGGCCAGATGAAAACGCTAAATTATCCAAATTGACAGAGTGTGTTAAAGATATAAAAGATTGGATGACGCGTAATTTTCTTTTATTAAATCCAGACAAGACAGAGGTAATACTTATCGGTTCAAAAAACCGCCCACAGAACCTCTCACAATACAACTTTGACATCGTAGGATGTCCTGTTACTTTATCCTCTACAGTAAAAGACCTGGGTGTTATACTCGATTGTAACCTGTCTTTTGAAAATCATATTTCGTATGTTACAAAAACAGCCTTTGTCCACCTTAGAAACATTGCTAAGCTACGTAATATGCTATCAGTTTCTGATGCAGAAAAGTTAGTTCATGCATTCATGACCTCGAGACTAGATTACTGTAATGCTTTATTAGCCGGTTGTCCTGCATCCTCAATAAACAAGCTACAGTTAGTCCAAAATGCAGCCGCTAGAGTTCTTACTAGATCAAGAAAATATGATCATATAACACCGATTTTATCATCACTACATTGGCTACCTATAAAGCTCCGTATTAATTATAAGGTATTGCTACTGACTTATAAAGCCCTAAACGGCTTAGCTCCAGTCTATTTAATGGATCTTCTATCACCCTATAATCCATCACGCCCTTTAAGATCAATAAATTCAAGGCTTTTGGTCATACCTAGGATATCCAGATCAACCAAAGGAGGGAGAGCATTTTCACATTTGGCTCCAAAACTCTGGAATAGTCTTCCTGATACTGTTCGTTACTCGGACTCGCTCTCCCAGTTTAAAACTAGATTAAAGACGCATCTTTTCAGCCAGGCATTCATATAATATTGTTAATCTCACAGTTTCAAACTACAATCCGGCCTCTAGTTCATAAATGCCAGAGGAGAACTGGCCCCCGACTGAGCCTGGGTTCTCCCAAGGTTTTTTTTTCTCCATTAGGTCACTTGATGGAGTTTTTCGGTTCCTTGCCACTGTTGCCTTTGGCTTGCTCAGTTGGGGATATTTTGGGGATATTTAATTTAATTTTATTCTATCAATCAATAAATTCCACTAGAAACAAACTTTGTTGTATTATTTTATTTTAATACTGTGAAGCTGCTTTGATACAATCTGTATTGTGAAAAGCGCTATACAAATATACTTGATTTGATTTGATTTGATTTGATTAATGAAACATGGAAACTGCTCCTGGTGAATAGAATGAAAATCATCCCTGCATTACTTTTATTTTGTGTAATTTACAACGTAACGGCGTTGCATGCTCGTAGTTTCTTTTGCACTTTATATACAGTGAGGCGATACAGCGCGCGCCGCCGCATTTGCGCGTGCAATTGAGTGTGCGCTACGACTACAGTATAACGGCTGACAGGACAAGAAAGTCAGTTTTTCTGAGGTGAAAGACTTTATTTCATGTTATAACATAACATGCTCTAAACACGCACGCAAAGTGGAAAAGGAGGGGCGGGGAGCAGTGCAGAGAGCTCCGGGTCAGCAGCTGCTTGGAGCAAGGATCACAGCGCAAATTTGAACTATATCGATATATGCGATATGGTCTAATTCCATATCGCATTTAATATATATATATATATATATATATCCCAGTCAGCAAATTTCCTTTGGAAAAGATGTGGGCCAGATAAACAGCTGAGCTGTGGCCCAGATTAGTTTGTGTTTGCCGGCCCAGATATGGCCCACATCTCCTTTGCCAGAACTGAACAAAAGGACTGCCATAACTCCACCAAGCATGAGCCAAATACTACAATTTCATGTGGCCCATATGTGAGCCTGGTATGCAACTTTAGTATGGTTGAGTTCTGTTAAACTCTACCGGCCCTTATGTGGCCCACATGCAGCTGACAGTATTTAAAGTCTTATTAACTCACAGGTAAATTAAACACTCAACAACAAATGTACTCAAAACTATTTATTTTGACAAGCATTTAAATAATTACAGCTAAAGTGTTGTACTTAATTACAGTAGTATTCAGTTGAAAAATTTCATAAAAATAAATATAATTACAGCAACAGTTGAATTTACAGTAGTATTCAGTTGAAAACATTGAAGAATACAAATTAATAATATAAATAGCATTCAAAGTTAATTTTTTACACCAAAGTTCAAAACACTCGATCAAAGCATGTATTAATGTTATGTTCAATTAGTCTAATGAGAGTAATACAAATAAATCACAGTAACTTGGTAAAGAGAACTTTAAAGAGAAATTGAGAAAGTTAAAGCAAACTTGAAAGGTAAAGAGTTGAGAAGTGTGTTGATGTGCAGAGAAGTCTCCAATGTGTTGACCTTCTCCAGGAAGGGGATTCTGCCTGACTGCACCTGCAATGAAGAAGAATTTAAATAATGTTAGCAGCAATACAACCTGGACGCTAGAGCTGCAGGAGAATGAAAAAAAAAAATCATTAATGTAAATATCCTTTAATATTTTAATTGCAATTATTAACAAATTAAACACCTCTGAATTACCACTGTATGAAAGTTTTTTTCCAGTAAATTTTCAAAAGGAATTGCAAATTGTATTTTTCAATATGTGGGCCAGAATTATACCATAATTCCTTATGACAAATTATTTAGATTTTTAGAATACTTTTGCACCAACCGGTTAAAATTTACAGCACTGCATGTATTCTGCTTTTTTTTTTTTTTAAAGACATGCACACTCTAATGTAAAAACACACCAACACAGATAGCATTAATGTCATGTTTTAGTCCAAAGAGTCTACAAAAATAAGTGTTTTTACTAACACAAAATAAACTCAAGATAACCCGCAATGATGCGAGACAATTTGGAAGCAGAAACACACAAACAATAATGGGCCAAGTACTGAATGCAAGGAGGAACATAAAGGGATAGTTCGCCCAAAAATGAAAATTCTGTCTGTAATTACCCTCAAGTTTTTCCCACTTCTGTGTTGTACGTCAGAGCGTAGACTCACTATTGGCCGACGCTGGTCATGTGTGGGATGCTGGCCAATCGTGAGCCTACGTTCTGACGTACAACACAGAAGCGCTGCGCTGTTACACTACGTGAACTCACTTAGAGGAAAATGAAGAGTTGAATAAAGTCATTATTTTTGCTTGTTTTGCGCATAAAAGGTATTCTCAACTTGATAAACTTAAGGTTGAGCCACTGTATTCTTGGACTATTTTAACAATGTCTTTACTAACTTTTTGGGCTGGCAAGTTTCAATAACAGAAGCCTATGGAGGAGTGATCCAGCTCTCAGATTTCATCATAAATATCTTAATTTGTGTTCCGAAGATGAACGAAGGTCTTACGGGGGTGGAACAACATGGGTGAGTAATTACTGACAGAAGTTTCATTTTTGGGTGAACTAACCCTTTAAATACACAGTGATAATGAACTAAATACAGATAGTTGTAGGCATGCGCTGGTATGAGACTTTGACAGAATGATAATCTTATATTGTGATTACAGCTTTAAAATGTATGATTGAAACGATATGATTCGCAATATATAAAAAAAATTACTTTCTTTAAAAACAAAACATAAAACTTCTAAATAAAAAAATGCAGTCACTTAAGTGAGCCACGGATGTGATCAGGTAATGACAAAAAAAGAGGGAAAACCAGAATAGCTAACCCCATCCCCGTAATTATTATTGATATTTTAATTACTTTTGCAATTATATACTGTAATTATTGTACTATAAATAATTGTTATTTATTTATAATGCATTCATAATAATAACAACATTACAATAATATTTCGATTGCTTCTGATCAACAATAATACACTTCATCCTTACGCATCGCTTTCTGTGAGGACTTTTACATGCTTTTCCCAAATCACTGAAGTGACGTCAACGTCCATGTTAGCAGTAGCATTCGCCGTCAGGCAAGTGTTATTTAAATAAACTCCCGATGTACTTACAAACTTTCCAATGCCTCGTTTTATGAGTACAGAACCTATTTGTACTACTGTAGAAGTTTGGTACCATTCTGGGCATTATTAGTGGGGTAATTTACGAGATAAACCTGGAGCCGTTAGCGCCTGCACTAAGTCATACGGCATGAATTTGTGACTATTACTATTACTGAGATAACAGAAATAAAAATACAATGTTCTGTAAAGCGGTTTTGAAAAGTTGTGTATTGTGCAAAGTGCTATACAAATAAAAGTGACTTCTAAAAAAGGTCTCACCAATGACAACTTCCTTTACGACCAGGCGTTGGACACCAATCTTCCCACTGACTTCTCTCCAATTCATCAACGTGCCACAGCAGTTGTAAAAGTGGCTTTCAGCACTCTCCACACGGTGTTATCCGGGTCAGCACTCTCCACACGGTGTTATCCGGGTCACAGCCACCAACCAGACCCAGATAGGTAATCTGATAGGGAAAAAACAAACATTGTGTAAGTGGTTGAAATATGCATTTAAATAGACCACCCTAAAATGAAAGTGCTTTTATATTCAAAAATGAACTATAAACTATTACTTACTCCATCTGAAGCCATATTTTCTAGGTTTTTAATATGGAAATTATTGTCATTGCCCCACCCGTACCGCACATTAGGGCTGGGCGGTATGACAGTATACCATAGCATGGTATAATCTCTATCGTTAGAAATCAGAGTAATTATAAAAATTTCCTGCCTCTTTCAAGCTTTATAATGGCAGTGAATGGCCGTTCAATTAATTGATAGTTAACAGAAATACAGCAATTCATTGTTTGTTCATGTTAGTTCACAGTGCATACTAAAGTTGTAAAACAAGTACAATTTTTTATTTGAATGTGTTAGTAAATGTTGAAATTAACATTAACACATAATAATATATGCTGTAGAAGTGCAGTTCATTATTAGTTCATGTTAACAAGGTATTTTAATCAGGTATTGTATCGAAAGTCATAATTTTGGTATTGTGACTTGACACTAATAGCCTAACGTTACAACTTTAATTTTAAAGAGGGAAAAGTCATGAGAAAAAGTCTTGGTTGAATATCATTTCAGAGTTAAATAAAGATACATACAATAATGCACACGTTTGAATGTGTTTATTCTTGGCATTTTTATATTATTATGATTAGTTGAATGATTGTGAACACAAATTTAGATTTAGGTTATTTTGACAAACAGTCACACCGACATTGGACCGCGTCGCCTTAATTCACAAATAGGCTACTACACATGACAAACTATACTATTTTATATGTGTACGACAGTGTGCTGTTGATTTATAAACAAAAACATCTTAATTTAAAACGGCAAACCAGCGAACTGCTATAGCCTACATTAAACTTTGTTGTAAGTTATAGCAGTAAACTGAGGAAAATATTAGCTAGTTCAACCCCTTCCTCGATGAAACGAATAACTAAACGCATAATAACATGCAATATTGACACATAATGCTGCATATTTCTAGCCTGGCTAACGTCAGACCTCTTTCTCTTTGAGACGTGGTCTGGGAACCACATGTGCATTTTCTCGTATTTGAGGCGTGGTTTACGAATGCCCAGAGCCGTTTATTGGGCGCTACAAATGTCTATCAAATGCGCCTTTACGTAGCTCACAGCCAATCGTTTCAATTATACCAGATGATGTATGTAGAGCGACAGATATTCAACGAAGACGACGACGATGGGTCAGAGATTTATGTGTACACCAGAGTCCTGCACGGGTCCGACTTTGTAAATCCGCACCCGCCCGTACCCGCACTGCTTAAAACCGTACCCGACCCGTTTCCCGACAGCAGCACTAATTAAAATCTGCACCCGACCCGCTTAAAATAGAACCGACACCCGACCCGCACCCGAAATAAAATCAGTTTAGACTATCACATTATAGACACTTACAAAAATGTTTATTGCCAGGTCATACAGAAGTTATTACACGACAATTAACACAAGGACAACTTCAGCCGAAGCTGTCAAAAGGCCGGTACATGAAGAACATGGCTAACGTTACCACAAAACTGAGTAGCCTAAACATTTGACCAATCTAGCAGACGCAGTTACAACACTATATGCCACACAATTTCGTCTAGCCTACATCTGACCATTTTGGGTTCAAACACGCCCTGCACACCACACACACTGAACAGTGTTAAATATGAAAAATACCGTTCGATAGAACTGCTTTGTTACCACAGTTTCTGCGTGCTTCCTCAGGGATGAAGTTCCACATCTGCGGCTATCCAACACGTAAATGCATGCAGCAAAGCCTTTCACAATATTTTCTTCAGATAACTCCAAATTTCTCCCACACACTGGACTTTATTTTTGATGACGTATTGTCGACAACTTTACAATCTCCACTAGCTATTCTTTTCTTCAACTCCTCCATCTCGACGACTGCAGATCGCGATCTTTTAAAAGTGAAAGTAGCCTAGGTAACGTTATAGATCCTGGGAGGGCGTGGCACGTGGGCACAAAAAAACTGATGTTGATTTTAAATTATTTTATCAACTTGAAATACAGGCATATTTTTGTAGATGTGTTCCTAAAAATATGCATATATTTTTACGTCTCATGTTAGATCCATAGATATAAACAAACTGCTGCGGTGTGTCGCGTACAGATGTCGTCATCGTCTTGCTGCTCCCTCCCCGTTCTGTGATTGGTTCCCTAACTGAGGCGAAAATTTGTTCCATGGTGTCCAGGCTGCCTTGGGGAAACCCAGGCTAGCATATTTCAATTATATGACTTTAAAATGCCAAAACATCACTTACCTGAATACACAGTCGTGAGGAAAGCAGAGTAAATGGCGTCAGCTGCCCAGCGTCGCAGTCAAATTTGCGCCGTAGTCTCACTCCACCAATAGGAGGGGAGATGCAGAGCAACCTGAGGTGTGGAACGGCGGATGTTTGCCGCAGTTGATTTCAGGATTCCTGTGTTTTTCCATGTATAAGCCAAATGTTTACCACAAGTCGGTGTTTCTCACTGTGTGCCATAGCTCAACCACATATGGTTCTCATGTGTTCGTTGTTATCTGGGCCATATACATCAAAATCAGTTGTGAACCAAGAGAACATTTCCCGCAGATTTTAAAGTTATGGCAAAACAAATATGGCTACAATTTGGCCCATATCTGTTCAGCCGTGCCACATCTAGGCCATATGTGCCAGATAATACCCACATTTGGCCCAAACGTAATTGCTATCTGGGGAGTGCGCACGGCGCCGCATGCAGACAGTGCTTCAACATGTGAGGATTGTTTACATTAGACTAGAGTGAGCACGACACCGCATGCACACAGTGCTTCTACATGTGAGGATTGTTTACATTAGACTAGTGCGCACGGCGCCGCATGCACACAGTGCTTCTACATGTGAGGATTGTTTACATTAGACTAGTGCGCAAGGCGCCGCATGCACACAGTGCTTCTACATGTGAGGATTGTTTACATTAGACTAGTGCGCACGGCGCCGCATGCACACAGTGCTTCTACATGTGGGGATTGTTTACATTAGACTAGAGTGCGCACTGTGCCGCATGCACACAGTGCTTCTACATGTGAGGATTGTTTACATTAGACTAGAGTGCGCACTGTGCCGCATGCACACAGTGCTTCTACATGTGAGGATTGTTTACATTAGACTAGTGCGCACGGCGCCGCATGCACACAGTGCTTCTACATGTGGGGATTGTTTACATTAGACTAGAGTGCGCACTGCGCCGCATGCACACAGTGCTTCTACATGTGAGGATTGTTTACATTAGACTAGAGTGCGCACTGTGCCGCATGCACACAGTGCTTCTACATGTGAGGATTGTTTACATTAGACTAGAGTGCGCACGGCGCCGCATGCAGACAGTGCTTCAACATGTGAGGATTGTTTACATTAGACTAGAGTGAGCACGACACCGCATGCACACAGTGCTTCTACATGTGAGGATTGTTTACATTAGACTAGTGCGCACGGCGCCGCATGCACACAGTGCTTCTACATGTGAGGATTGTTTACATTAGACTAGAGTGCGCACGACACCGCATGCACACAGTGCTTCTACATGTGAGGATTGTTTACATTAGACTAGAGTGAGCACTGCGCCGCATGCACACAGTGCTTCTACATGTGAGGATTGTTTACATTAGACTAGAGTGCGCACTGCGCCGCATGCACACAGTGCTTCTACATGTGAGGATTGTTTACATTAGACTAGAGTGCGCACGGCGCCGCATGCACACAGTGTTTCAACATGTGAGGATTGTTTACATTAGACTAGAGTGAGCACGGCGCCGCATGCACACAGTGCTTCTACATGTGAGGATTGTTTACATTAGACTAGTGCGCACGGCGCCGCATGCACACAGTGCTTCTACATGTGGGGATTGTTTACATTAGACTAGAGTGCGCACTGTGCCGCATGCACACAGTGCTTCTACATGTGAGGATTGTTTACATTAGACTAGAGTGCGCACTGTGCCGCATGCACACAGTGCTTCTACATGTGAGGATTGTTTACATTAGACTAGTGCGCACGGCGCCGCATGCACACAGTGTTTCAACATGTGAGGATTGTTTACATTAGACTAGAGTGAGCACGGCGCCGCATGCACACAGTGCTTCTACATGTGAGGATTGTTTACATTAGACTAGTGCGCACGGCGCCGCATGCACACAGTGCTTCTACATGTGAGGATTGTTTACATTAGACTAGTGCGCACGGCGCCGCATGCACACAGTGCTTCTACATGTGGGGATTGTTTACATTAGACTAGTGCGCACGGCGCCGCATGCACACAGTGCTTCTACATGTGAGGATTGTTTACATTAGACTAGAGTGCGCACAGCGCCGCATGCACACAGTGCTTCTACATGTGAGGATTGTTTACATTAGACTAGAGTGCGCACGGCGCCGCATGCACACAGTGCTTCTACATGTGAGGATTGTTTACATTAGACTAGAGTGCGCACGGCGCCGCATGCACACAGTGCTTCTACATGTGAGGATTGTTTACATTAGACTAGTGCGCACGGCGCCGCATGCACACAGTGCTTCTACATGTGAGGATTGTTTACATTAGACTAGTGCGCACGGCGCCGCATGCACACAGTGCTTCTACATGTGGGGATTGTTTACATTAGACTAGAGTGCGCACTGTGCCGCATGCACACAGTGCTTCTACATGTGAGGATTGTTTACATTAGACTAGAGTGCGCACTGTGCCGCATGCACACAGTGCTTCTACATGTGAGGATTGTTTACATTAGACTAGTGCGCACGGCGCCGCATGCACACAGTGCTTCTACATGTGGGGATTGTTTACATTAGACTAGAGTGCGCACTGCGCCGCATGCACACAGTGCTTCTACATGTGAGGATTGTTTACATTAGACTAGAGTGCGCACTGTGCCGCATGCACACAGTGCTTCTACATGTGAGGATTGTTTACATTAGACTAGAGTGCGCACGGCGCCGCATGCAGACAGTGCTTCAACATGTGAGGATTGTTTACATTAGACTAGAGTGAGCACGACACCGCATGCACACAGTGCTTCTACATGTGAGGATTGTTTACATTAGACTAGTGCGCACGGCGCCGCATGCACACAGTGCTTCTACATGTGAGGATTGTTTACATTAGACTAGAGTGCGCACGACACCGCATGCACACAGTGCTTCTACATGTGAGGATTGTTTACATTAGACTAGAGTGAGCACTGCGCCGCATGCACACAGTGCTTCTACATGTGAGGATTGTTTACATTAGACTAGAGTGCGCACTGCGCCGCATGCACACAGTGCTTCTACATGTGAGGATTGTTTACATTAGACTAGAGTGCGCACGGCGCCGCATGCACACAGTGTTTCAACATGTGAGGATTGTTTACATTAGACTAGAGTGAGCACGGCGCCGCATGCACACAGTGCTTCTACATGTGAGGATTGTTTACATTAGACTAGTGCGCACGGCGCCGCATGCACACAGTGCTTCTACATGTGGGGATTGTTTACATTAGACTAGAGTGCGCACTGTGCCGCATGCACACAGTGCTTCTACATGTGAGGATTGTTTACATTAGACTAGAGTGCGCACTGTGCCGCATGCACACAGTGCTTCTACATGTGAGGATTGTTTACATTAGACTAGTGCGCACGGCGCCGCATGCACACAGTGTTTCAACATGTGAGGATTGTTTACATTAGACTAGAGTGAGCACGGCGCCGCATGCACACAGTGCTTCTACATGTGAGGATTGTTTACATTAGACTAGTGCGCACGGCGCCGCATGCACACAGTGCTTCTACATGTGAGGATTGTTTACATTAGACTAGTGCGCACGGCGCCGCATGCACACAGTGCTTCTACATGTGGGGATTGTTTACATTAGACTAGTGCGCACGGCGCCGCATGCACACAGTGCTTCTACATGTGAGGATTGTTTACATTAGACTAGAGTGCGCACAGCGCCGCATGCACACAGTGCTTCTACATGTGAGGATTGTTTACATTAGACTAGAGTGCGCACGGCGCCGCATGCACACAGTGCTTCTACATGTGAGGATTGTTTACATTAGACTAGAGTGCGCACGGCGCCGCATGCACACAGTGCTTCTACATGTGAGGATTGTTTACATTAGACTAGTGCGCACGGCGCCGCATGCACACAGTGCTTCTACATGTGAGGATTGTTTACATTAGACTAGAGTGCGCACGGCGCCGCATGCACACAGTGCTTCTACATGTGAGGATTGTTTACATTAGACTAGAGTGCGCACGGCGCCGCATGCACACAGTGCTTCTACATGTGAGGATTGTTTACATTAGACTAGAGTGCGCACGGCGCCGCATGCACACAGTGCTTCTACATGTGAGGATTGTTTATGTTATATATGTAGCTAATGTTGTGCTATATGAAGGTGACCACTAGGTCGCAGTGGTGTTCTGTAATTGACGTTCTCGGTTGTAATAAAAACAGTTCAGAAGAAGTGAGTGAACGAGCAAAATGTGTATGAGTGTTTTCCTCTATGTGCAAATATTGAATTGTCAATATATATAAGACATTAGGATGAAACATAATACAAATTGGCGACGAGTTGTGTAGTCTTGAAGACTTTTCACGGCATCGGTGAATGAACAGCCGGTGTTGTCAAGTTTGGACATAAAGAACAACCACGCTGAAAATATCTAGCTAGTGAGCTAGTGAAGTGATGAGTCGGTCTCACATCATGGCTGGAATAATCGGGCATATGGATCCCTTTGAGGAGACCGGTGAGCAATGGGCAACGTATATTGAACGTTTCGAACATTACATCTTGACTAATGAGATCAGTGACACAAAGAAAGTGCCGGTGCTGCTTAGTGTGCTAGGATCAAAAACATATGGACTACTAAGAAGTCTGGTTGCTCCTGACAAGCCTGGAGATATGGATTATGATGATATTGTGAGAGCGTTGCAGGCTCATTTTTCTCCAAAGCCGCTCGTGATCGCGGAGAGATTCCGATTTCACAAGAGAAATCAGGGGGAAGGGGAAACAGTTGCACAGTATGTTGCGGTACTAAAAAAACTTTCGGAACATTGCGAGTTTGGTGCTTACTTGGAAGACGCACTTAGGGACAGATTTGTTTGTGGACTTAAAAGTGAAACTGTGCAGAAGCGCCTGTTGACAGAGAAAGATCTCACATTTCAGAAAGCAGTCGATTACGCTGTATCTGCAGAGACGGCAGCGCGCGACGTGCAGCAGTTAAGTGGCTCGCTTAAAGTGAACGCAGTGTTTTCTCAAAAATGCCGCCGTTGCGGGAAAATGAATCATACTGATGAGGACTGCTGGTACAAAGAGCGTGATTGTCACCAGTGTGGGAGGAAAGGCCACACAAAGCACATGTGTAAGAGCAAAGCCAAAAGCAGCCATGGCAGAGAATGGAAACAGAAAGTGGAAAAACCTGAACAGAAAGGTAATGCATTTAAGCGCAATGTAAAAGATAGAAAGAAGAGAATTTATCATGTTGAGGCAAGAGGAGATGAAAATGAAAGTGAGGAAAATAAATCTGACACTGACTGTGAGTTGGGACTGTTTCCATGTCGCAAAAAGGGAAATATTCACGAATCTCAGTGCTGCCTGTAGTAAATGGAAAGAAAATGGAGATGGAATTGGATACAGGGGCTGCTGTGTCGTTGATTCCTTGGGAACAGTACAAAAGCACGCTGGGTCAACTGCCACTGCAACCTACTGATGTTATGCTCAAGACATACACTGGTGAGCCTTTGGCACCAGAAGGGGTCATTAAGGTGCAAGTAAGGTTAAATAAGCAATGTGCTGACTTGCCCTTGTATGTAGTTAAAGTGGATGCACCCGCACTGTTTGGTAGAGAGTGGCTGAGAGTGATTCAACTGAACTGGAAAGACTTAAAGACTGTGCATGCAACTGAGAAAAGGGAGAAAGACAACTTGGAGGCGGTGATAAAGAGACACTCAGCTGTTTTCTCTGAAAATTTAGGCACAATGAAGGGAATTAAGGCCACATTGACTATTAAACCTAACAGTGTACCCAAATTCTGTCCACCTCGTAATGTGCCATATGCTCTGAGACCTCGAGTTGAGGCTGAACTAAAACGACTGACTGAGCTTGGGGTGATCTCACCAGTGGAGCATAGTGACTGGGCCACACCCGTGGTGCCTGTCAGCAAAAAGGATGGCACAGTGAGACTTTGTGGAGATTTCAAGGTCACTCTCAACCCAGCTCTGTGCGTGGATAAGTATCCAATTCCACGTATTGAGGACCTTTTTGCTTCTCTAGCAGGAGGCCAACGCTTCAGTAAACTAGACTTATCAAACGCCTATCTACAGATGGAGGTAGAAGAGAAGTCTAGGGAGCTGCTGACTATCTCAACACAAAAAGGGCTGTTTCGTTTTAACCGGTTACCATTTGGAGTAGCCTCGTCACCTGCCTTATTTCAGAAGGCAATGGACCAAGTGCTTCTCGGACTGCCGTTCACGCACTGTTACCTGGATGACATCCTTATCAGTGGTCCTGACGAACAGACTCACCTAAAAACTCTGGATGCAGTTCTGGGCAGGCTAGAGGAACAAGGCCTGCATCTCAAGTCAGAGAAGTGTCTGTTTTTCCAGGAGTCTGTGGAATACTTGGGCCATATCATTGACGCAGCTGGACTCCACAAGTCACCAGAGAAGGTGCGTGCTATTGTGGACGCACCAGCACCAGGCGATGTCAGTCAGCTACGTTCGTTCCTTGGAATGCTAAACTATTACGGACGTTTCATTCCCGACTTAGCCACTGTCATGAAACCACTGAATGAACTGCTAAACAAAGGGAAGAAATGGCAGTGGACGTCAGCCTGTGAGTCAGCGTTCCAGACATCTAAAGCACAACTGGTATCGCAGGAAGTATTGACCCATTACAATCCTAAGCTGCCCCTCTGCCTCGCTTGTGATGCGTCGCCTTATGGGGTCGGAGCTGTGCTCTCGCACGTCATGCCTGATGGTGAGGAAAGACCAATAGCCTATGCATCTCGAACTCTCAGCAAGGCGGAACAAAACTACGCTCAGATCGAGAAGGAGGCACTAGCGATAGTTTTTGGAGTACGCAAGTTCCACCAGTACCTCTATGGTAATAAGTTCACCTTACTCACTGACCATCGTCCACTGACCTCCATCCTGAGCCCATTGAAAAGTACCCCGTCAATGGCTGCAGCCCGAATGCAGCGTTGGGCGCTCCTTTTGTCAGCGCATGATTACACCATTCAATACCGGAAAGGTGCATTACACGGAAATGCCGATGGACTTTCACGTTTACCACTCTCCTACACTCATAAAGAGAAGTTGGGCGCGGTAGAGGTATTCTACATATCTCAGTTGGACACATTACCAGTCAGTAGCACCGAGATCAGACGGGACACCTTGTCAACGGACCGCGACAACGGACCGCAATTCTGTGCTGAAGAATTCAGTGCATTTTTGAAGGCCAATGGAGTCAAACACATCCGCTCAGCGCCATACCACCCTGCCACCAATGGCTTGGCCGAACGGTTTGTGCAGACGTTCAAGCATGCCTTAAAAGCGTCCAAAGGCACGGCACGTGCGCGTCAGAGACTTGATGCGTTTCTTCTGACATACCGAAACACCCCCCATGCAACAACGAAAGAAACGCCAGCTATGTTGTTCCTCGGACGCAGACTGCGCTCTCGATTGGATTGTCTGAAACCCAGTGTTGCTGGAGCAGTACACCGGTCGCAGGATGCTCAACAACAACGACGCCAACGTCACTCTAGGGCCAGACAGTTTGATATTGGGGAGCCAGTCCTGGTGCGTGATTATAGAAAAGGGGGGGAAAAGTGGGCACAAGGTGTTGTTATGGAAAAGACAGGACCGGTGTCATACAAGGTAAAGGTGGGATCACCAGGGGTTTGGAAACGCCATGTGGACCAGATGCTGACGCGGCCAGATTCCGAGCCTCAGCAGACTGAAGTGAACCGTCCTGTAAGCCCGCAGGTGGTACTACCTCATAGTGATAGTTGCACTACACTGCACCTTAATACACCTCCACATGAAAAGAATGATAATCAAATTCCTGAGATTTCCGAATCATCAAAAACACACCCGTCCATTGAACCACCCCCTACGGAATCTACACAGGCAACAGAGACTGTGAAACGTTATCCTGAGAGAATCAGAAAACCACCAGTACGTTTCCGTGATGAGTAAACAGTGATGGGTTCACTGAAGGTGGTAGTACAGTCTGAGTTACATACATATTGTTTGCAACATGCAAGTATACAGAAATAGATAACTCCTGAGTTTTATTTTAATGTAAAAAAAAAAAAAAAAAAAATGCATAATTTAAGTTTGCTTAAAGAAAATATATATTTTGTGTTAAAGGCACATTCTATCTTAGTGGGGAGGAAATGTTATATATGTAGCTAATGTTGTGCTATATGAAGGTGACCACTAGGTCGCAGTAGTGTTCTGTAATTGACGGTCTCGGTTGTAATAAAAACAGTTCAGAAGAAGTGAGTGAACGAGCAAAATGTGTATGAGTGTTTTCCTCTATGTGCAAATATTGAATTGTCAATATATATAAGACATTAGGATGAAACATAATAGTTTACATTAGACTAGAGTGCGCACGGCGCCGCATGCACACAGTGCTTCTACATGTGAGGATTGTTTACATTAGACTAGAGTGAGCACGGCGCCGCATGCACACAGTGCTTCTACATGTGAGGATTGTTTACATTAGACTAGAGTGAGCACGGCGCCGCATGCACACAGTGCTTCTACATGTGGGGATTGTTTAGATTAGACTAGAGTGCGCACGGCGCCGCATGCACACAGTGCTTCTACATGTGAGGATTGTTTACATTAGACTAGTGCGCACGGCGCCGCATGCACACAGTGCTTCTACATGTGGGGATTGTTTACATTAGACTAGAGTGCGCACGGCGCCGCATGCACACAGTGCTTCTACATGTGGGGATTGTTTAGATTAGACTAGAGTGCGCACGGCGCCGCATGCACACAGTGCTTCTACATGTGGGGATTGTTTACATTAGACTAGAGTGAGCACTGCGCCGCATGCACACAGTGCTTCTACATGTGAGGATTGTTTACATTAGACTAGTGCGCACGGCGCCGCATGCAGACAGTGCTTCTACATGTGAGGATTGTTTACATTAGACTAGAGTGAGCACTGCGCCGCATGCACACAGTGCTTCAACATGTGAGGATTGTTTACATTAGACTAGTGCAGCACGGCGCCGCATGCACACAGTGCTTCTACATGTGAGGATTGTTTACATTAGACTAGAGTGCGCACGACACCGCATGCACACAGTGCTTCTACATGTGAGGATTGTTTACATTAGACTAGAGTGCGCACGACACCGCATGCACACAGTGCTTCTACATGTGAGGATTGTTTACATTAGACTAGTGCGCACGGCGCCGCATGCACACAGTGCTTCTACATGTGAGGATTGTTTACATTAGACTAGAGTGAGCACTGCGCCGCATGCACACAGTGCTTCAACATGTGAGGATTGTTTACATTAGACTAGTGCAGCACGGCGCCGCATGCACACAGTGCTTCTACATGTGAGGATTGTTTACATTAGACTAGAGTGCGCACGACACCGCATGCACACAGTGCTTCTACATGTGAGGATTGTTTACATTAGACTAGAGTGCGCACGACACCGCATGCACACAGTGCTTCTACATGTGAGGATTGTTTACATTAGACTAGAGTTCGCACGGCGCCGCATGCAGACAGTGCTTCTACATGTGAGGATTGTTTACATTAGACTAGAGTGCGCACGACACCGCATGCACACAGTGCTTCTACATGTGAGGATTGTTTATGTCACCGTGTGACAAAAGCCAGATAAAGAGAGAGAGTAAAGTCCTCGTGAAGGCAGTACTATTTGGAGACCTCTTGTGGATGGTCGCCGCGTCACACCGCGAAATCTGTAGCAGGGCGAAGATTGAAGCTGAGGAATGGAAAGGAGAGAGTGAAGTTTTGTCAACGAAAACCCAAGGGATATCGTCAGCAGTGGGAGAGACGCAAAGTGATGAGTATTTGATCCGTGGTTTATATGCACTGACACTGAAGTGGTGTGGAGCGTTTGGAAAGCGTGTGGTACGAGTGAAGTATTACACCGAGTGAATTAATGATCTGTCTTCAACCTTTGTTCTTCCTTCACTGAATGTGACGATTACTACATCCGTTTGACTGTCTCTGAGAGAAGTGGAGCCCGTGTGAGAGACGAGAGTCGATCTGGTGGGAGAAAGACCGGTGGGTGAGTGCTGGCCCGAATGCACGGTGTGCGAGTGGAATGCAGTGCCTGAAGTGACGATTCACACGGTTTGTGTTATGGAGTGAAGTTTATCGTGTGGAGAAGTATTAATAGTCTGCTGTGCACTCGCTTCTATAAGTCTTTCACCCGCTGTCTCTGAACGGGGTTTGTTACGTCCAGCGTCCAACTTACCATTTGAGACAGTTCTGCTCTGTGAATGTTGCCGACCCATTAATTCCTGTTGCATTGTTGCAGCGTACAGTTGAACTGGAGCGTCTTGCTTACAGCAATCTTCCCGTCTGGTGGTCTCCACACGTCCCGATCGAAAGCCTCCGCCCTGGTTGGAGAGGAGAGAAGGTATTATAGATGAATGTTCCATCTACTGTTGAATGGTCAAATCTTGCTGTGTCGATACAGTGTACAGCTGAAGTGGAGTGTCTTGCTTAGAGCATCCTGTCCGTCTGGTGGTCCCCACATGCTCCATCGGAAGTTGCTGGCCTGTTCAGGAAAGAGAAAGGTATTTGGAAAGAACGTTTGACATGCGGTTGAATCGTTAACCCCTGCTACCTGGTTACAGTGCACAGCCGAAGTGGAGTGTCCCGCTCAAGTGTCCTCTCCGCTTGGTGGTCTCCGCATGCCCTGTTGAAGGTTTCCGCCCTGTTCAGAAAGAGAGAAGGTAATTCGAATGAACGTTCCATATGCTGTTGAGAAGTTAAATCCTGTTACCTGGTTACAGTGTACAGTCAAGTGGAGTGTCTCCCTCAAAGCGTCTTCTCCGCTTGGTGGTCGCCACCTGCGTCCTTGTGACCCGTCTGAGTCGAGGATCCCCGTCCTCTGGATACTTACCTCTGGGCAGCCTCCGGCATTCGTTCCATCCTCACTGCGAATACCTACCTGGTTCCAGTCTGAATGGGGTCCGTGTAGCCAAGACTTCCTTGAGAGCCTTGTAAAGAGTACTTACCCAGTGGCTTACCTGAGTGGTGTGCGTCCTCCTCTGATTCCTCTCCGACGAGCCGCAGGGTGTCTACGAACGTCCATCCCGCCTCGGTCCAGGGGGCCCATCGAATTGCTTCTGGCGAAAGAAGAGATTTTAATTAGGACTTTTCAAATTTATCTGCTTTTAACTGAATAAAGAAATTGTTATTCCTTTATCCTCTGTTTCTGTCTGGTTCCTTGACACGCTCCTCGAGGCGGTGCCCGGTCCCCAGGGGTGGGTGCAGTCTGGCTTGGCCCACCCCGACCTGTGACATTTACATTAGACTAGTGCAGCACGGCGCCGCATGCACACAGTGCTTCTACATGTGAGGATTGTTTACATTAGACTAGTGCAGCACGGCGCCGCATGCACACAGTGCTTCTACATGTGAGGATTGTTTACATTAGACTAGAGTGAGCACGGCGCCGCATGCACACAGTGCTTCTACATGTGGGGATTGTTTACATTAGACTAGTGCAGCATGGCGCCGCATGCACACAGTGCTTCTACATGTGAGGATTGTTTACATTAGACTAGAGTGAGCACGGCGCCGCATGCACACAGTGCTTCTACATGTGGGGATTGTTTACATTAGACTAGTGCAGCATGGCGCCGCATGCACACAGTGCTTCTACATGTGAGGATTGTTTACATTAGACTAGTGCAGCACGGCGCCGCATGCACACAGTGCTTCTACATGTGAGGATTGTTTACATTAGATTAGTGCAGCATGGCGCCGCATGCACACAGTGCTTCTACATGTGAGGATTGTTTACATTAGACTAGTGCGCACGGCGCCGCATGCACACAGTGCTTCTACATGTGAGGATTGTTTACATTAGACTAGTGCAGCACGGCGCCGCATGCACACAGTGCTTCTACATGTGGGGATTGTTTACATTAGACTAGAGTGCGCACGGCGCCGCATGCACACAGTGCTTCTACATGTGAGGATTGTTTACATTAGACTAGTGCGCACGGCGCCGCATGCATACAGTGCTTCTACATGTGAGGATTGTTTACATTAGACTAGTGCAGCACGGCGCCGCATACACACAGTGCTTCTACATGTGGGGATTGTTTACATTAGACTAGAGTGCGCACTGCGCCGCATGCACACAGTGCTTCTACATGTGGGGATTGTTTACATTAGACTAGTGCGCACGGCGCCGCATGCACACAGTGCTTCTACATGTGAGGATTGTTTACATTAGACTAGTGCGCACGGCGCCGCATGCACACAGTGCTTCTACATGTGAGGATTGTTTACATTAGACTAGAGTGCGCACGGCGCCGCATGCACACAGTGCTTCTACATGTGAGGATTGTTTACATTAGACTAGAGTGCGCACTGCGCCGCATGCACACAGTGCTTCTACATGTGAGTATTGTTTACATTAGACTAGAGTGCGCACGGCGCCGCATGCACACAGTGCTTCTACATGTGAGGATTGTTTACATTAGACTAGAGTGCGCACTGCGCCGCATGCACACAGTGCTTCTACATGTGAGGATTGTTTACATTAGACTAGTGCGCACGGCGCCGCATGCACACAGTGCTTCTACATGTGGGGATTGTTTACATTGGACTAGAGTGCCCACGGCGCCGCATGCACACAGTGCTTCTACATGTGAGGATTGTTTACATTAGACTAGAGTGCGCACGGCGCCGCATGCACACAGTGCTTCTACATGTGAGGATTGTTTACATTAGACTAGAGTGCGCACTGTGCCGCATGCACACAGTGCTTCTACATGTGAGGATTGTTTACATTAGACTAGAGTGAGCACTGCGCCGCATGCACACAGTGCTTCTACATGTGAGGATTGTTTACATTAGACTAGAGTGCGCACGGCGCCGCATGCACACAGTGCTTCTACATGTGAGGATTGTTTACATTAGACTAGAGTGCGCACTGTGCCGCATGCACACAGTGCTTCTACATGTGAGGATTGTTTACATTAGACTAGAGTGAGCACTGCGCCGCATGCACACAGTGCTTCTACATGTGAGGATTGTTTACATTAGACTAGAGTGCGCACGGCGCCGCATGCACACAGTGCTTCTACATGTTCCTTATAATTCAGCCTCAATTATCCCCCCGCAAGAACAATTACAGTGCTTTACAACTATAGAACAAAAAGAGTTAAATAAACTTATCACTTCATCTAAAACAACAACATGTTTATTAGATCCTATACCAACTAAACTACTGAAAGAAGTGTTACCTGTAGTGGAAGAGCCTCTCCTCAATATTATTAACTCGTCTTTATCTTTAGGTCATGTTCCAAGAACATTTAAACTGGCAATGATAAAACCTCTCATTAAGAAACCACAATTAGACCCGCATAATCTAGCAAATTATAGACCCATTTCAAATCTACCTTTTATGTCTAAAATACTAGAAAAAGTTGTGTCCACTCAACTGGGCTCTTTCTTGCAAGAAAATGATATCTATGAAAAGTTTCAGTCAGGATTCAGGCCGCATCATAGCACTGAAACTGCGCTCGTTAAAATCACAAATGATTTACTTTTAGCTTCTGACCAAGGCTGCATCTCAATACTAGTTTTGCTTGATCTAAGTGCTGCGTTCGATACTATAGATCATACAATACTCTTAGATCGACTACAAAATTATACTGGTGTTCAAGGACAAGCATTAAGCTGGTTTAGATCATACTTATCAGACCGCTACCATTTTGTCTATTTAAATGGAGAAAAATCGATCATAATTCCAGTAAACTATGGAGTGCCACAGGGATCTGTGTTGGGCCCTCTGTTATTCTCAATATATATGCTGCCACTTGGAAATATTATAAGGAAACATGGAATTAGTTTCCATTGTTATGCTGATGACACTCAAATATATATTTCATCACGGCCGGATGAAAACGCTAAATTATCCAAATTGACAGAGTGTGTTAAAGATATAAAAGATTGGATGACGCGTAATTTTCTTTTATTAAATCCAGACAAGACAGAGGTAATACTTATCGGTTCAAAAAACCGCCCACAGAACCTCTCACAATACAACTTTGACATCGTAGGATGTCCTGTTACTTTATCCTCTACAGTAAAAGACCTGGGTGTTATACTCGACGGTAACCTGTCTTTTGAAAATCATATTTCGTATGTTACAAAAACAGCCTTTTTCCACCTTAGAAACATTGCTAAGCTACGTAATATGCTATCAGTTTCTGATGCAGAAAAGTTAGTTCATGCATTCATGACCTCGAGACTAGATTACTGTAATGCCTTATTAGCCGGTTGTCCTGCATCCTCAATAAACAAGCTACAGTTAGTCCAAAATGCAGCCGCTAGAGTTCTTACTAGATCAAGAAAATATGATCATATAACACCGATTTTATCATCACTACATTGGCTACCTATAAAGTTCCGTATTAATTATAAGGTATTGCTACTGACTTATAAAGCCCTAAACGGCTTAGCTCCAGTCTATTTAATGGATCTTCTATCACCCTATAATCCATCGCGCTCTTTAAGATCAATAAATTTGAGGCTTTTGGTCATACCTAGGATATCCAGATCAACCAAAGGAGGGAGAGCATTTTCACATTTGGCTCCAAAACTCTGGAATAGTCTTCCTGATACTGTTCGTTACTCGGACTCGCTCTCCCAGTTTAAAACTAGATTAAAGACGCATCTTTTCAGCCAGGCATTCATATAATATTGTTAATCTCACAGTTTCAAACTACAATCCGGCCTCTAGTTCATAAATGCCAGAGGAGAACTGGCCCCCGACTGAGCCTGGGTTCTCCCAAGGTTTTTTTTTTCTCCATTAGGTCACCTGATGAGTTTTAGGACACCATTAGGTCACTTGATGGAGTTTTTCGGTTCCTTGCCACTGTTGCCTTTGGCTTGCTCAGTTGGGGATATTTTGGGGATATTTAATTTTATTCTATCAATCAATAAATTCCACTAGAAACAAACTTTGTTGTATTATTTTATTATACTGTGAAGCTGCTTTGATACAATCTGTATTGTGAAAAGCGCTATACAAATATACTTGATTTGATTTTGATTTGATGTGAGGATTGTTTACATTAGACTAGAGTGCACGGCGCCGCATGCACACAGTGTTTCAACATGTGAGGATTGTTTACATTAGACTAGAGTGAGCACTGCGCCGCATGCACACAGTGCTTCTACATGTGAGGATTGTTTACATTAGACTAGAGTGCGCACGGCGCCGCATGCACACAGTGCTTCTACATGTGGGGATTGTTTACATTAGACTAGAGTGAGCACTGCGCCGCATGCACACAGTGTTTCTACATGTGAGGATTGTTTACATTAGACTAGAGTGCGCACGACACCGCATGCACACAGTGCTTCTACATGTGAGGATTGTTTACATTAGACTAGAGTGCGCACGACACCGCATGCACACAGTGCTTCTACATGTGGGGATTGTTTACATTAGACTAGAGTGCGCACGGCGCCGCATGCACACAGTGCTTCTACATGTGAGGATTGTTTACATTAGACTAGAGTGAGCACGGCGCCGCATGCACACAGTGCTTCTACATGTGGGGATTGTTTACATTAGACTAGAGTGAGCACGGCGCCGCATGCACACATGCTTCTACATGTGGGGATTGTTTACATTAGACTAGAGTGCGCACGGCGCCGCATGCACACAGTGCTTCTACATGTGAGGATTGTTTACATTAGACTAGAGTGCGCACGACACCGCATGCACACAGTGCTTCTACATGTGAGGATTGTTTACATTAGACTAGAGTGCGCACGACACCGCATGCACACAGTGCTTCTACATGTGGGGATTGTTTACATTAGACTAGAGTGCGCACGGCGCCGCATGCACACAGTGCTTCTACATGTGAGGATTGTTTACATTAGACTAGAGTGAGCACGGCGCCGCATGCACACAGTGCTTCTACATGTGGGGATTGTTTACATTAGACTAGAGTGAGCACGGCGCCGCATGCACACATGCTTCTACATGTGGGGATTGTTTACATTAGACTAGAGTGCGCACGGCGCCGCATGCACACAGTGCTTCTACATGTGGGGATTGTTTACATTAGACTAGAGTGCGCACGACACCGCATGCACACAGTGCTTCTACATGTGAGGATTGTTTACATTAGACTAGAGTGCGCACGACACCGCATGCACACAGTGCTTCTACATGTGGGGATTGTTTACATTAGACTAGAGTGCGCACGGCGCCGCATGCACACAGTGCTTCTACATGTGAGGATTGTTTACATTAGACTAGAGTGAGCACGGCGCCGCATGCACACAGTGCTTCTACATGTGGGGATTGTTTACATTAGACTAGAGTGAGCACGGCGCCGCATGCACACATGCTTCTACATGTGGGGATTGTTTACATTAGACTAGAGTGCGCACGGCGCCGCATGCACACGGTGCTTCTACATGTGAGGATTGTTTACATTAGACTAGAGTGAGCACTGCGCCGCATGCACACAGTGCTTCTACATGTGAGGATTGTTTACATTAGACTAGAGTGAGCACTGCGCCGCATGCACACAGTGTTTCTACATGTGAGGATTGTTTACATTAGACTAGAGTGAGCACTGCGCCGCATGCACACAGTGTTTCTACATGTGAGGATTGTTTACATTAGACTAGAGTGAGCACGGCGCCGCATGCACACAGTGCTTCTACATGTGAGGATTGTTTACATTAGACTAGAGTGAGCACTGCGCCGCATGCACACAGTGTTTCTACATGTGAGGATTGTTTACATTAGACTAGAGTGCGCACGGCGCCGCATGCACACAGTGCTTCTACATGTGAGGATTGTTTACATTAGACTAGAGTGAGCACTGCGCCGCATGCACACAGTGTTTCTACATGTGAGGATTGTTTACATTAGACTAGAGTGCACACGGCGCCGCATGCACACAGTGCTTCTACATGTGAGGATTGTTTACATTAGACTAGAGTGAGCACTGCGCCGCATGCACACAGTGTTTCTACATGTGAGGATTGTTTACATTAGACTAGAGTGAGCACTGCGCCGCATGCACACAGTGTTTCAACATGTGAGGATTGTTTACATTAGACTAGAGTGAGCACTGCGCCGCATGCACACAGTGTTTCTACATGTGAGGATTGTTTACATTAGACTAGAGTGAGCACTGCGCCGCATGCACACAGTGCTTCTACATGTGAGGATTGTTTACATTAGACTAGAGTGAGCACTGCGCCGCATGCACACAGTGTTTCTACATGTGAGGATTGTTTACATTAGACTAGAGTGAGCACTGCGCCGCATGCACACAGTGCTTCTACATGTGAGGATTGTTTACATTAGACTAGAGTGAGCACTGCGCCGCATGCGCCGCATGATATTTCTGATCATAAATTTCTTGATTTTAGCCTCAGCCTGCCTATGCTTAAGAATTGTTCTACAACTGTCATATCTTACCGCAATCTCAAAGCTGTTGATACTGCATTATTTTGTACCTCCGTTTCCTCTTCTAATCTCTCTGATGTCTTTGATATCTCTTCAGCCTCACTGATACTATCTAACTATAACACCATAATCGCGGATATCTTAGATAAGCATGCTCCTGTCAAGACCAGAAGTGTCCCTTCCACACATTCGTCTCCTTGGTACACTCCTGAGCTCCGTATCTTAAAGGCCACTGGTAGACGGCTTGAGCGTTACTACAGGAAAACTGGCCTGACTGTTCACCATTTGGCATTTACTGAACATATCAAAACGTACAAATCGGCCCTGAACCTGGCTCGTTCCAGTTTTGTATCTGCTACAATTAATAAATCAAGTAACAGGCCAAAAGCATTATTTAACACAATAAATAAACTTACCAAACCTCCATCTCATGTTGCTCTAGCTTCTGATGAACTTTGCACTTCATTCTTGACTTACTTGCTAGAAAAGACAGATGCCGTAAACCAGTGCCTCTTTAATGATGCTACTAACATTAGTTATCTGCCGAATCAACCTGGTCAATCCCTGTCTTTCTTTTCTCTGTCTACTCCTTCTTCTGTCTCTGAGTTAATCTTGAAATCCAACCCTTCATCATGTCATCTTGACCCTGCTCCTACTACTCTTCTGAAACGTTGCCATTCAGTTATTTCTGCACCTATCTCTCACTTCATCAATGCATCTCTTACCTCTGCTTCATTTCCTCTGTCACTCAAAACTGCAGCTGTTACCCCAGTTCTCAAGAAACCCAACCTTGATCCCTCAGTTTTATCTAATTATCGTCCCATTTCAAATCTCCCCTTCATAGCTAAATTACTAGAAAGTACTGTTGCCTCCCAGCTTCAGTCTTTTCTAGTTGAAAATAATCTTTTTGATCCTTTTCAGTCTGGTTTTCGCCCTTTGCATAGTACTGAAACTGCTCTAGTTAAGGTACTGAATGATCTGCTTCTCTCTGGTGACTCTGGTTCTCTGTCTATGCTCCTGCTGCTTGACCTCAGCTCTGCCTTCGATACCGTCTCCCATCAACTACTCATTTCGCGCCTTTCGGATGTGGGTATTTCTGGTGCTGCTCTTTCGTGGTTTTCCTCCTATCTCTCTGACAGACTGTTCTACATTTCACTTCAGAATTTTCGCTCACCTACTGTCCCCCTGAAGCAAGGTGTCCCTCAGGGATCCGTTCTTGGGCCATTATTATTTATAATCTACATAATACCTCTTGGTCAGATCCTCCGTCGTCATGGTTTTAATTATCATTTTTACGCTGACGACATTCAATTATATACTACCTGTACATCGACTTTATTTCTCACAACTGACACAATCTCTGCTTGTGTACATGAAATAAAAGATTGGCTTCATTCAAATTTTCTAAAACTTAACATGGACAAAACTGAGATTATTTTCACTGGACCTCCGTCACTCAATAATAAAATTCCTACCAACTTCATCTGTGAGATCGCTGGCTCTCTTATCAAACCATCTAGTACTATTAAAAATCTTGGTGTAATTTTCGATTCCACTCTATCTTTCCACTCTCACATTAATTCTATCACTAAATTGGCATTCTTTCATCTACGTCGTATCGCTCAGCTCCGTCCCTTTATCAGTATCTCAGATGCTGAAACTGTCATCCATGCATTTGTCACCTCACGTCTCGATTACTGCAATGCACTTTTCATTGGCCTATCAGCTAGCTCCATTTCCAAATTACAATACATTCAAAACTCTGCTGCCAGACTACTCACCCACACCAAGCGTTCTGCACATATTTCTCCAATTCTGCATGATCTTCACTGGCTTCCTGTGGCTTACCGTATCAAATTCAAAATTCTCCTTCTCACTTTTAAGTCTCTGCACGGCCTGGCTCCCCCCTATCTCTGTAACCTGCTTCTCCCCTACACCCCGACTCGCTCTTTACGATCCGCTGATTCTAGCCTTCTCGTCGTCCCTCGGCATCGCCTTGCTTCAATGGGGGGCAGATCATTCAGTGTTGTTGCGCCCAAAATGTGGAACTCTCTCCCCCGATCACTCTGTTCTGTTGACACTATCTCTGAATTCAAATCCATGCTCAAAACTCACCTATTTTCTGAATGTTATAATTCTTAATTATTATTATTTTATTTTTTTTCTCTAAGTTATATCTGTTTGTATTCTGCTGGTTGCCGCCCCATCTACCCATTTTTCACTTACTGTACTTGCACTCTCAACTGCCTACTGTTGTTCTGTCTGCTGTCTTTGTCAACTGCCTTTATTGTTGTTTGTTATTGTAAAGTGTCCTTGAGCTCTGGAAAGGCGCTATATAAATAAAACTTATTATTATTATTATTATTATGCACACAGTGTTTCTACATGTGAGGATTGTTTACATTAGACTAGAGTGCACACGGCGCCGCATGCACACAGTGCTTCTACATGTGAGGATTGTTTACATTAGACTAGAGTGAGCACGGCGCCGCATGCACACAGTGCTTCTACATGTGAGGATTGTTTACATTAGACTAGAGTGAGCACTGCGCCGCATGCACACAGTGCTTCTACATGTGAGGATTGTTTACATTAGACTAGAGTGAGCACTGCGCCGCATGCACACAGTGTTTCTACATGTGGGGATTGTTTACATTAGACTAGAGTGAGCACGGCGCCGCATGCACACAGTGTTTCTACATGTGAGGATTGTTTACATTAGACTAGAGTGAGCACTGCGCCGCATGCACACAGTGTTTCTACATGTGAGGATTGTTTACATTAGACTAGAGTGCGCACGGCGCCGCATGCACACAGTGCTTCTACATGTGAGGATTGTTTACATTAGACTAGAGTGAGCACTGCGCCGCATGCACACAGTGTTTCTACATGTGAGGATTGTTTACATTAGACTAGAGTGAGCACGGCGCCGCATGCACACAGTGCTTCTACATGTGAGGATTGTTTACATTAGACTAGAGTGAGCACGGCGCCGCATGCACACAGTGTTTCTACATGTGAGGATTGTTTACATTAGACTAGAGTGAGCACTGCGCCGCATGCACACAGTGTTTCTACATGTGAGGATTGTTTACATTAGACTAGAGTGAGCACGGCGCCGCATGCACACAGTGCTTCTACATGTGGGGATTGTTTACATTAGACTAGAGTGCGCACGGCGCCGCATGCACACAGTGCTTCTACATGTGAGGATTGTTTACATTAGACTAGAGTGCACTGCGCCTCATGCACACAGTGCTTCTCCATGTGAGGATTGTTTACATTATCGGCCGATATTAGGCATTTTCCAAACTATCGGTATCGGCATTTATAATGGCCGATAAATGAATATTTAAAAAAATAAAATAAAAGCGGACGAAACACCCTGCAACCATGTTATGAGTGTTGGCGCTGCATAGTTTGTCCACCAGAGGGCACTCTACAAGTAAGACTGCTAACATCAATGAGCTTGGAAATCACAACGAACTTATAGACCCCTTTTGCGCCGACTTCACGGCGCTAGCTGGAGGCAAAACAAAGGGAAAACTTGAGGCGGCCAATACAAACCAGCACAGATTCGGCTACATAATAAGGAGCTTAAATTATTATTTTTATTATTAAATGTCATCTTGTTGTGTTGTTGGGTGCAAGAATCGATGAAAAATGAGTATGCTGTATCTGGAATTTTTATTTCTAGAAAATATCCACATCTTTAAAATTGCACCGTAGTGTCACTCTTTACATTGTCGTCTTCTTGGCGCTGGCTAGGCAGAACTGCGGATCGTACCACACAAGTCTTTACATGACCATTCATTCAGCACGTAGTTATAGGCATCTAAAGATTTATATGTCCTCAGTTTCTCTTTACCCTCAGTTTCTCTATCGGGTAACGTTAGGTGTAGAAGTCAGGCCACTCAACCGGGGGTAGTGTTAACGGTAATCCTGTCAGATCGTCCATCCGTTGAGTAAGTGTGTACGGCCCGGGTCAACCAATCTGGTTCCGTCCGTTAAAATTAACTTTTGAAAATAACAATCGCTGTCCTGGACAGTGAGTGACCTTGCACATTAAGATGAAATTGGATTTTCTCCAGTCATTGTTAAAAAAACAAGCTAACAAACTGGCAAACTAACGTTAGTGAAGCGGCCAGAGGGATCTTTCTGCCTCCAGCTAAGCCCCGCCCACACAAATACGTCACCATGTTTACCAACTGTAAAAGGGTCTATTCTGCCTAAAAAAAGTAATGATTACTGTATTTATAACTGGCATATCTGTAGTTCCAGTCCCTGCATTGTAAAACGTAAGTTAGGCACGCGAGGAGTGAACGTTTAGACATAGAGAAAAAGTATCAAACATAGCCTGTGCACAAAAGTTAGCTTTACTTTTACACGTGTGTGAAATCCAAGTGACTTCGTTTAGCCACAGCATTAATGAGTCACATAATGTATTTAGTGCATCACTAAGTAGTAGATTTTAGAAGGCAGGCAGCAAATGATGATTGAAAATGGTTTGTTGTAGCTTGATGGAATAGATGGATAGAATTAAAAGAGTGCAGGTAAAGGGATAAGCAAGTTGACATTGTTATTATAAGGTAGCTTATAACATTGACATTTGGCAGACGCTTTTATCAAAAGCGACTTACATTGCATTTCAAGGTACACATTTACAATCTTATCAGTTCTTGCTTTGAACCCATGACCTTGGCGTTGCAAGCACCAACGCTCTACTGTTTGAGCTAATGGAAAGGCAATAGCGACTAACTGTTACTGTTACAGTTACACACACACACACACCACACACCACACACTAGGAGTGGCCTTTGTCTTATTTAATAATAATACAAATGATGATTAAAGCTGCAAGCAGCGAAGAAAGGGCCCTCGCACTCGTGCCATCGTCACTCGGTGGCTTTAGGAAGACAGAGCATGGTTGGGCAATGTGCAATAAAGGAGGTATATATAGTAAGAGTATGTCAAAGTCAGTTACAAAATGTTTTGTATTATGGTGATAATGACATGCTTCATGACTCAGCTAAGTGTTGCTAGCATGTTTAGTATGTTTCTAGAATGCTTAGTACACAATAATTATGTGGTTAGTACTGCATTACTGTTAACCATGTCAGTTTCTGTTGCCAGTAGGTGGGGCTATGTCTATATCTGAATATCGCTATGTAGATGTGTTCAGTGCAGGACTTTTATCAAACATGTGAAGTTTGGGGCAGGTTGGACATTGTATGCTTGAGTTACAACAAATTCCTTTAGCATTTCTAGCATGTTTTATGATGTTTCTAGCATATTACATATTAATTTTGGGGTAGATTGGACATTGCATGCCTGAGTTACAGCGAATTCATATTTAATTGCAGTAATAGCATGCTTTAGCACTTAGCTAAGTGTTTGCTAGTATGTTATAGCATGTTTCTAGTATGTTGGTAGGATGTTTAGCACCTACTGGCATTTTTTTATATGTTATTAGGAGTCCAGAACAGTGTTAAACATGTCACTTCCTGTTGCCAGCAGGTGAATATGAGCATGGATGTGTGTTCAGGACAGAACTCTTATCAAACGTGTGAAGTTTGGCGCAAATTGGATATTGCCTTCTTATAACAACAACATCATGTTTCATTGAATTAGCATGCTTTAGCACTTAGCTAAGCATTGTTAGCATGTTTTAACCCTCTGGGCTTCTTCGTATTATAGTCACACTTAGCTTCCTCCCGCCCGAAAACGGGCGAAGCCTTAAAATCTTACTTTACTTTTTCCCAGGATAACCAATCAAATATATTTTTGTTCTATAATGTTTTCTGATTATTATTTAGAATTTTTGGAATTTTTTATGATATTTTGCATTAATTATATAATTTTTATGAGCTATTTTTTCCATTAGAATTAATATATTTTTTTTTATTTTTTTATTTTTTTTTATTTTTCAATAAATGCAACATTTCACATCAAAATAGAGTGCAGGCCTAAAAAAAAAAAAATTTCAACTGAGAAGAGCGCCATCTAGTGGCTTCAAAATGTATTAATTTGTGTCATGTCCTATAACCGCCTATAGGCGGCCTATAGCTTTTTTTTTTATTTATTTGATTTATTCCCATTCGGAAAGAAAAAAAATTATTACTAAGCAACCACTGAATGGAACAACACAAATTATATATCATTTTAAAGCTTAGGATCTCAGCTTTTTAATGCATCTAATTACATTTATTAACTCCTAACGAGTGCTGAGTAATCCCTCTAAAACCAAGTGTACCGCCAGCAGGCGCCACCTAGCTGCGAAAATATTCATTACCATATTTTTAAAAATCTTGCCTTGATTAACACAAAGTTGATGTCATTTGAAAGCTTAGAGTCTGAACTTTACAGTGAATGTATCCACTTTGAAAAACTCTTAAGTATTGCTGAGTTATTTGCTGATAAATAGAATTTCTTTTTTTTCATAATCTATAAAATAATGTACTGCAATGTGTCAAAAACATCATACAGCTCATGAAAAATTCTCAGATAATTGAAAATGGCACTTCATTTTTTACAGCATATTATTACAATTAAAATGAGCCCAAAATTAACATAATCTATTGCTTTTATGATAAGATATTCTTCATGGAGAAAAAATTGCCCATGAGGGGGTGTCAAAGACTGTACAAAAAGGCTGTCTCTTTTCCAAATGCTTTTTTCTTTTTTCTTTTTTTATCCAGATGCAGCCAACATGTAGGGGGACTTCACTAAAAAAGAATTTTCCTCCTACCTTATTTCCTTCCTGAGTTATTCCATGACAAATAAGAAAGATATGCAAAATCATAATAAAAATTATATATATATATTGTCTTTTATCCGCTGTTTCTTGGCAGGACAATGTCCAAATGTAATGTAATTTATATTTTCAAAAAATTAAAAAAGAGTTCTTTCAAACGATACCTACCATTTGACTCTCCTTGCTATAGTTTTGGAGTTATTATGATTATATAATTTTTATATAGTTTGGGGCAAAATTTGCTGTTTCAGTCTTACCAGTTCATTTCTCTGTGTGTGTGTGTGTGTGTGTTTGTGTGTGTGGGTGTGTGTGTGTGTGTGGGGGGGTGTCTTATTTGCACTCTTGATGTTTTAGAGTGTCACCCCTTCATTGCTGTACACTTTTTTTCAGCACAGTGGCTGATCTGTAGCTTGTACCACCAAAAGTTTATCTGAGTTTTCCTATTTTTTCATATTTCCCATTCATTTCCTATGTCGCCCGTTTTCGGGCGGGAGGAAGCTAAGTGTGACTTTTTTTTTTACGACCCTTTAACATATCAGAATCATCTCCTTGATTTTTTTGTGTGTTCATATAGGTAATAAAACAAAAGTCACCAAGTTTCACCCCCATCCGATGAAGCAAAAAAATTAAACAATTCGAAACGTTCAAGTTTTCGCCCGTTTTCGGGCGAAGAAGCCCAGAGGGTTAACATGTTTCTAGCATGTTTAGAACTCAATGGCATTTTTAACATGTTGCTAGAACGGCATCAACGTGTTAAACATGTCACTTCCTGTTGCCAGTAGGTGGCGCTATTTACTATAACTGAATATTCTCATGTAGATGTGTTCAGGCCATGACTCTTATCAAACGTGTGAAGTTTGGGGCAGATTGGATATTCCATGCCTGAGTTACAGCAAATTCCTATTTAATTGCAATAATAGCATGCTTTAGCACTTAGCTTAGCACTTAGTGTTTGCTAGCATGTTTTAGCATGTTTCTAGTATGTTGTTAGCATGTTTAGCACTTGCTGGCACTTTTTTATATGTTATTAGGAGTCCATAACAGTGTTAAACATCACTTCCTGTTGCCAGCAGGTGGATATGAGCATGGTCATGTGTTCAGGACAGAACGCTTATCAAACATGTGAAGTTTGGGGCAGATTGGACATTCCATGCCTGAGTTACAGCAACTTCCTGTTTCAAGGTGAAACATCGAAATTTGTCAGGCCGCCGAGGACCCGCCCTTCGACGAAAACTCAAGATCTTCGCAATTTAACATCGCAAAGGCCTTAAGATTACACTCACCAAATTTGATTTGAAAGTACGATGCCTGAAAATGGCAAAAACTGCACAAAAATCTGAGAAGAAGTTCAAAATGGCTGACTTCCTGTTGTGTTTAGGGCTATGCTCCAAGAGACTTTATTGTAGGTATTAGGTCATTACATGTATGTACCGAATTTCGTACATGTACGTGGAACGTTGCAGGAGGCTCACTCCATTGAACTTTTATAGGTGGCGCTATCGAGCCATTTTGCCCCGTCCAATTCTGAAATCTATATCAGATGTACATTTTCGCCAGTTCTGACGCGTGTGCAAAGTTTCGTGAGTTTTCGAGCATGTTTAGACCCTCAAAAATGCGATTAACTTTAGTTACCTAAAGGCACCGGGGTGGCGGTGCCGCCGGCTTGGGCCCTTCATCGCTGCTCGCAGCTATATTTATATATATATATATATATATATATATATATATATATATATATATATATATACATATACATACATATATATTTATTTATTTATTTATTTATTTGGATCCCCATTAGCTTCCACAATGTGGTTGCTAGTCTTCCTGGGGCCCATAAAAGTGCTGAAACGTGTGTACAGTTAAAATACACAAATATAACATACATAAATATAACATACATATAACATAACCACATGTATACATTTATCCACATATACACATTCACGCACATACAGCATTTGAAAATGTCAATACCTATAACAGTCACAAATTAACTGGTGTAATACTATTAATTGTCATCTGTTTTAGAGTCTTCTTAAAATTACATATGTTGGATATATGCCTTGTTCTTAAGTCCAATTTATTCCAAGCAGATGACGATCTAACTAAAACTGTTCTTGTCATACAATTGGACCTTGCAGATGGAACCACTAACACACCTGAGCTCACCTGACGCGTAACATGTCCGTGACAATACCCACTAAAAACCAATTTATCTACAAAAGATTTTGGATTGTTTTTAAATAGAGCATTGTGCATATAACAGAGAAGACTTGTATTAAGTTTGTCCTCCACCTTTAGCCAGCCCAAACAGGTTTGCATTTTATCCACCCTGGAGCGAAAAGAGCAACCAAGGGCAACTCTTGCGGCTCTGTTCTGAACGATTTGTAGTTTCTTCAGATGTCCCTGTGCAGCACTGGACCAAATCACTGGGCAGTACCCCAGATGTGACAGAACTAAAGACTGGACAACTGTTTTCATAGCTAAGGGTGGACAATATACTGAACATCTCCGGGAAAAAGCAATGCCTTTGGCCATTTTAGACACAATGTGGTCAATCTGATCAGCCCAAGAGAGCTGACTATCCAGCTTCACACCCAAGAGTTTAGTCTGACTCACCTGCTCTACCACAGATGTATCAATAATTAGATTGAAGTTGCAAGGCTTGCCAAGCATACGTTTAGTACCAAAGACTATACATTTAGTTTTAGATATATTGAGAGCTAATTTATTAAGTTTCACCCAGTTTATAATGGCATTAAGTTCATTCTGCAAGGTGCAACTTATGTCAGGTGATGCATAAAACATTGTAGCATCATCTGCATAAAGTACAACATCTGCTCTTGAAACAGCATGTGACAGGTCATTAACAAACACAGAAAACAACAATGGACCCAAACAGCTGCCCTGAGGAATACCACATGACAACTGTTTACAATCAGAAAAGCTCGGTAACACTTTAGAATACTGTATCTTACTTACTGCATAACTAATAAGGAATTATTGAGGAACTAATAGATAATTATTTATTAACACTTAAGTCACTACTGTTAACTACTAAGGAAGATGTGTTAACTAATTAGTATGTAATAAAATTGTATGATTGTGTTAAGTTTCAGTTAGTTAATCAATAACTAATGAATTATGTCATAACTCTTGAAGAACTATTATTAATTATCTATTAATTAATGTGCAAGAAAAATAACTAAGAAGTAACTACTAATGAACAGTCATACACAGTGGTTACTACAATAAACCGTTTTATTTTAGCAGTGGAGTGGTGGATGAAGTACACAAATCAAGTACTTGAGTAAAAGTACAGATAACCCAATAAAATATTACTCCAGTAAAATGATAAACTATTGGCCTATTCATTTTCAAAATTACCTTAGTAAAAGTACAAAGGTAATTACTTGAAAAGTAAAAAGCACTGATCAATGTTTTTTTTTTTTTTTTCTAGCCAGTTTTAGTCATTCTTCAGCACTAATAAGAAAGATAAGTGCAGACATTTACTAGGCTATATATTGATCTGCAAATAAGCAAACTTTTTCAAAATGTATAAGCAAAATGTATCATAATGTATGATAACTTATCTATTTTACAAAGGTTTAGATAATACCGTTAATAATGTGTTTTTTACAGTAAGTTTGATTTGAGTCAGAAGTATGTGGTAATTCTGTATTAATTACTAATGAGTTCCCTATATTCTCACTTTAGAATACTGTTCCAGGTTCCAAGTAATTCCTGAAGAATTATCTAATAATTATTTGTTAATTACCAATTAATTTCCTTATATGTTCACTTTAGAATACTATTTCAGGTTATAAGTAGCCTAATTCCTGGATAATTATTTGATAATTATTTATTAATTACTAATGAGTTCCCTATATTCTCACTTTAGAATACTGTTCCAGGTTCTAAGTAATTCCTGCAGAATTATCTAATAATTATTTATGAATTACTAATAAGTTCCCTATATGTTCAGTTTCCCTCAGTCATTGCCTCAAACATGAATTTACTCAATGGCATTCTATGCTGAGGAAAACAGACGCACACAGTACTGTATATAAAATATAAAAACTAATCTGAGGTTAGTTTTGTATGACTGTTCATTAGTAGTTACTTCTTAGTTATTTTTCTTGAACCTTAATTAGTAGATAATTAGTAGTAGTTCTTCAAGAGTTATGACAGAATTCATTATTTATTGATTAACTAACTGTTACTTAACACAATCATAAAACTATATTACATACTGATTAGTTAACACATCTTCCTTAGTAGTTAACAGTAGTGAAGAAGTAGTTAATGAATAATTACCTATTAGTTCTTCAATAATTACTTATTAGTTATGCAGTAAGTAAGATACAGTATTCTAAAGTGTTACCAAAAGCTCCCATTAAAAAATACCTGCTGACTTCTACCAGAGAGATAACTGCATATCAAGGACACAGACTGATGTGAAAACCCATAGCACTTAAGCTTAGACAGTAAAATGTCATGGTCAATAACATCAAAAGCTGCTGTGAAATCCAGCAGCACAGCACCCACAAGCTTTTTGTCATCCATCAAAGTTAGCCACTGATCTACCATTTGTACCAATGCAGTGTTAGTGGAGCGTCCTGGCTTATAAGCATGCTGTGAATTGGAGAGCAAATTATTTGATACAAAGTACTGCAGCATTTGATTAAAAAGTAACTTTTCAAATATTTTGCTCAATATAGGGAGAATGTTAATTGGTCTACAATTTGATTCGGTGAGACCTAATCTATCATCTTTCACTAAAGGTATAATTTTAGACCGCTTCCAAATTTCCGGAAACACCCCACTTAGCACAGATCTATTAAAAATGTGACTGATAGGCTTGCACAAGATATTAGCAACAGTTTTAAAAATTTTGCCATCCAAATGATCTATACCTGCAGTTTTTTCCTCTGGGAGAGAGAGCAACATCTTTTCAACAATTTCCTCTTTAACTGTACCAAATGTCAATGAACAAGATTTATTCCTCATAATGTTCTTCACATTACTACAAGGTGAATCCTTAGGGTATGATAACATACTAGATCTTAAATTTGCAGTTTTCTTTATAAAAAAGTCATTCAAATGATTTGCTATATCCAAAGGTTTAGTGATTATTTCTGCTGCTGTTTCCAAATACATATTAGAACACTTTGGTTTTTTACACATTACTTCATTTATAACTTTCCACAATTGCTTGCTATTATTTGATGAATTACTAATCTTTTGGCTAAAATATATTTTCTTTTTTAATCTATTTAACTTTGTCACTTTATTTCTCAACTTACAATAATACCTTTCATCCATATCACTTTTAGATTTTAGAGTTTCAGCTTTGGCATTATCCCTTTCCCTCATTATAGATTTTAGCTCGGCATCTAACCAAGGAGCATTATTGCCTTTTATCGACCTTTTTCTAATTGGTGCATGTTTATCAACTATTTTCACAAACCTATCCATAAAAATACTTAAAGAAGCATTAACATCCTCCTCGTCACAAATCGCCGACCAAGTGGACCTTTCAACATCTTCCACAAACGCATTAGGATCGAACGTTTTATAAGACCTTCGATAGACAATCCTTGCACCAAATTTAGGCAATTTAGTTTTCTTTGTTGTGATGATTAAATTATGATCACTGCATCCTACTCCAACTGAGATGACATGTGAACACAACTCATACACATTTGTAAAAATATGGTCAATGCATGTTGATTTAAATTTACCATTCAAAGAAATTCTTGTGGGTTGTGTAACAATCTGCTTAAGGTTAGAAGCATTAGTTATAGTAATCATCTTTCTGCGTAAATAACACTTCTTTGAAAACCAATCAATGTTGAAATCCCCCAAAAGAAAGATATCTTTGGTTTGAGCAGATGCCTTCTCAATGTTGTCACATATCTTTTCCAAGTAATCTACATTTGAACTGAGAGGTCAGTAACAGCAGCCCACTAAAATGGGTTTGTTAAACTGAATATTTAACTGTAGCCATATCATTTCAATATCGCTGCCCATCAAATCTTCCCTTGGAGTGACTGCAATATTTTCGCTAATATAGAATGCAACACCCCCACCATTTTGATTTCTATCTTTTCTAAATAGTCTATACCCCTCAACAGCTAGCTGTGAATTATCAAAACTGCGGTCTAAGTGTGTTTCTGATAAGGCCAATACATGAATCCCATTAGAACAGATGTTTATAATTTCATGAACCTTATTTCTATGACTACAAATGTTCAAATGAGCTAAAACTAAACCTTTCTTAGGCAAGTTTGAAAGTAAATTTGTCATATTAATAAGATTAAAACATCAAACAAAAACATCAGGATAAAAATCTAAATAAAGGTCAAGAGCAGTTATTCAGATGCTTGCTTTTGTCCATTTGCCGGCCAAATTATAAGCTTATCATACCTTAAGCTGGCTCTTTCACCTTTCTCTCTTGCCTCTTTCAGAGGCAGCAGTTCACGTCTCCTCTGCTGCACCACATCAGAAAGGTCTTCATTGATATAAATGTTTGTACCCTTTAATTTCTTGGTGGAGGAAAGGATGCGCTGTCGGTCTTTAAATCTAAGAAGCTTCACAACAATTTTTCTTGGCTTTCTTCCCTCATGGAATTGGCCAATCCGGTGGACCCTTTCCATCTCAATTGTAGAACTATCCAGACCCAGATTATTAGACAGCATTTGTTGAATCTTCATTTCTAATCCACTGATTGTTTCGCCTTTTTCCTCTGCGATCCCATCAATTAGTAGATTAGATCTCCTTAACTGATTTTCAGTGTGATCCAGCTTCTCAAACAGATCCTCCAATTCCTGCTTTGATTTTGAAATGCTGCTCTCAAATGATCTCATTTTTATGTCAATGTCATTCTTCTTAGCTTTCATCTCATCCATGATGCCTTGTGTGAACTGCAGACTAGTTTTTAGTTCTTGTACATCTCTAATCACACCATCCAACCTTTTCGCATTTCCATCCATAATGATTTGAATGAAGCTCTTGGAAGTTTTCCTGTTGTTGTTGTAACATTTCCTTATAAAATTCTCTCTGCTGATCCATCATGTGGGTCAACACACCCATAGTTACAACTGTATCATCCTCTGATGGTTGTTTACTACCTTTGGGAGGCATGATTCCACAATCTTACCAAGATGTACTGAGATAGGAGTGGCAGGCCCACCAAGCCCAGAAGCCTCTCAAACAGTTGAAACGATGAAAACAGTCCAATTCACTCACCGCACAAGTCCAATATTCAAAATGTGAAGACTAAATGCATATATTGACCAAATGTTGACCTTAAAGTCATACATATATATATATATATATATATATATATATATATATATATATATATATATATATATATATATATATATAAATATATATATACATATATATATAAAAGACAGAAAATATTACTTGTCTTACCTTATTCTGATTTTATGATACACTCAAAATATTACACAACATTGATTAACGTTGATTAACCCGTTGATTAACCGGTGGTAAAATATTCTCACCGTCACATACCTAGTATATTTTTATATAGATACAATAGGCCTACCTGATTTTGAACACAAGAGGGCAGTATAGCACTATGAATGACATGATTTATTTATTTTTTGGACTAAAAAAACATTCTGGCTGTTTTTAAACTTAAACAATTATTAAATTGAAAAAAAAAAAAAAGAATAAAATGGGTTTAGTTCTGATATTTGTATAATTTTATATAGAAATAAATGGTGTATAATTACATTTTTAGAAGATATGAGGCTTTTAGTGTTTCCATTTTTGACATTAGTTTAATCCCTCGCCATAGCAAAACCATTTGAGATATGTATTATCCGTTCACAATTTAGCATCTTTAATGTATTTTCATCATGTTGAAAAAGTTTGGTGGGAATAAAATAAACCACATAAGAGGAGTGGGTAAAAATTCAGAGGCTGATTTTCCAAAGAAATCCACATTCAAACCAAAATATCTGACTTCCTGTTGGTCGGAGCTAATGACTGTAAATTAGAAAGTTGTCCGGCTCGATGAGACCAATATACGTACTGATTTTTGTAACTGTTGGTAAAACTAACCCCCCCACTTTTGTCAAAAGCATTTTAAAAGTGACACACTTCCTGCTGCCAGATGGTGGCGCTATAACTTTGACTCACAATAGTTACATCCATCTGATCGGCCTCTTACCACGAACACACTGCTGAAGTTTCATCAAGATCAGTTAATGTGTGCAGAAGTTATAACACTTTGTGTTTCTCTTTTCTCAGCATAAATTTGTTTCCTCGCCATGGCCAAACCGTTCGAGATATCAAAAATCCGTCCGCAATTTAGCATCCTCAATGTCTTGACTTCATGCACACCGAGTTTGATGGGGATTGAATTAATTCTCTAGGAGGAGTGTTTCAAATTCCACACCAAGCGTTCTCCAAACAACCCATAATAGCTGACTTCCTGTTGGGCTGGCGTTTAACTTAAGAGTGCGAAAGTTGTTCGGCCCGATGAGATCTATATGTGTACTGAGTTTCATATTAATTCATGCAAGCTAGTTTGATCTATGGACCAAGTTTTCGGACCCCATTCAAGGGGGCGCTGTTGAGCCCCCCTGCCACGCCCGTGTACCAGCTTCAGCCCGGCCCTGATGGCAGCAGGCTCTGACCTGTGTGCAAAGTTTCAAGAGTTTTCGAGCACGTTAAGGGCCCCAAAAGCCCCTGAAACCTTGAAAAACAATTATAAAAGCAAATTTCTACTAACAGACAAATCCCCCACACCCCCCCCACACACACAGAGACACAGATACAGAGAGAGAGAGAGAGAGAGAGAGAGAGAGAATTCTCCAAAAAATCATATTCAAACCAAAATAACTGACTTCCTGTTGGTCAGAGCTAATTACTGTAAATTAGAAGGTTGTCCGGCTCGATGAGAACAATATACGTATCGAGTTTTGTGACTCTAGGAAAAACTAAGCCCCCATTTTTTGACTAAAGGTGGCGTTACTGAGCCCCTCACCACGCCCATTTCTGAAACTTTACACGTCTACTAGGTAATAAATGTGATGTGTCTGTCAAGTTTCATGCAATTTCAAGCATGCTAAGACTCTCAAAAGCATCAAAAAATAATATTAAAGTTCAATGCATTGCCATGGCAACAGTATTAAAGATATCAAAAATCCTTTCACAGGTCTACATCTGCCGTGTGTCTACATTATACACATAAAGTTTGAAGCAAATCGGGTAAAAATAAGCGGTAGATTTCAAAGCATTTTGAAAGTGACACACTTCCTGCTGCCAATTGGTGGCGCTATAACTTTGACTCACAATAGTCACATCCATCTGATCGGCCTCTGAAAACGAACACACTGCTGAAGTTTCATCAAGATCAGTTAATGTATGCAGAAGTTATAACACACTTCCTGTTTCAATTATTCGCCATAAATTCGTTTCCTCGCCACGGCCAAACCGTTCGAGATATCAAAAATCCCCTGCCAATTTTTCATCCTCAATGCCTTGACTTCATGCACACCGAGTTTGGTGGCGATCGGGTGAATTCCCTAGAAGTGTTTCAAATACCAAACCATGCGTTTCCAAACAACCCTTAATAGCCGACTTCCTGTTGGGCTGGCGTAAAACTTAGAGCACGAAAGTTGTTCGGCCCGATGAGATCTATATGTGTACCGAGTTTCATATTATTACATGCAAGTGTGTTTGATTTATGGACAAGTGTTCGGATGCTGTTCCAGGGGGCGCTGTCGAGCCCCCCTGCCACGCCCGGGTACCAGCTTCAGTCCGGCCCTGATGGCCGTGGGTTCTGAGCTGTGTGCAAAATTTCAAGAGTTTTTGAGCATGTTAAGGGCCCTAAAAGTGCCTGAATAGTCGTAAGAAAAATAATAATGATAATAAATATAGCTGCGAGCCGCGATTACGGGCCCAAGCCGGTGGCACCACAACCCCGGTGCCTTTAGTTACCTAAACGCACCAGGGTGGCGGTGCCACCGGCTTTGGCTCTTCATCGCTGCTCGCAGCTATATATATATACACTCACCTAAAGGATTATTAGGAACACCATACTAATACTGTGTTTGACCCCCTTTCGCCTTCAGAACTGCCTTAATTCTACGTGGCATTGATTCAACAAGGTGCTGAAAGCATTCTGTGGGCGAAAATGCCTTGTTGATGCTAGAGGTCAGAGGAGAATGGGCCGACTGATTCAAGCTGATAGAAGAGCAACTTTGACTGAAATAACTACTCGTTACAACCGAGGTATGCAGCAAAGCATTTGTGAAGCCACAACACGCACAACCTTGAGGCGGATGGGCTACAACAGCAGAAGACCCCACCGGGTACCACTCATCTCCACTACAAATAGGAAAAAGAGGCTACAATTTGCACAAGCTCACCAAAATTGGACAGTTGAAGACTGGAAAAATGTTGCCTGGTCTGATGAGTCTCGATTTCAGATGGTAGAGTCAGAATTTGGCGTAAACAGAATGAGAACATGGATCCATCATGCCTTGTTACCACTGTGCAGGCTGGTGGTGGTGTAATGGTGTGGGGGATGTTTTCTCGGCACACTTTAGGCCCCTTAGTGCCAATTGGGCATCGTTTAAATGCCACGGCCTACCTGAGCATTGTTTCTGACCACGTCCATCCCTTTATGACCACCATGTACCCATCCTCTGATGGCTACTTCCAGTAGGATAATGCACCATGTCACAAAGCTCGAATCATTTCAAATTGGTTTCTTGAACATGACAATGAGTTCACTGTACTAAAATGGCCCCCACAGTCACCAGATCTCAACCCAATAGAGCATCTTTGGGATGTGGTGGAACGGGAGCTTCGTGCCCCGGATGTGCATCCCACAAATCTCCAAGAATGCTTTCAGCACCTTGTTGAATCAATGCCACGTAGAATTAAGGCAGTTCTGAAGGCGAAAGGGGGTCAAACACAGTATTAGTATGGTGTTCCTAATAATCCTTTAGGTGAGTGTATTTCACACCCCAAACTATACATTTGACTCAGATTTCACAGTTATCTGTCATGTTTGATGTGTATATAATGTATTGTATATTGCATTTGACCTGTTATGGATGCATTTTATGTTTGTTGATTGTAACACGCTTTGAGCCTGGGAAACAATATATAAATAAACTATTATTATTATGAGCTGAAGCAGTAAATCAAGGTGTTGAGCGGTTAGGCTGGTGTGATGGAGCGAGGTGGAGCCATATCAGAGCAGTATTAACAAAACAATGACATTTTTATAATCATTTTATTTTTTTAAAATGATAAACATACATATATATGCTAGTCTGTGCAAGTCATTGTTTGATCTCCCAACACTGATGTGCTGAGATGAGAGTTGAGTCCTCCTATAGAGTGGCGAAGTGCAGTCTGAGGTTCTTCAGGATCTGCTGAGTGTCCACATGTTCAGGGAACGCATCCTCAGATCTCTGAGCGGCCGTGTAACTGTTCTGGAGATCTCCAACCTTCAGGCACAAACAAACAGCATTAGACACTCACATTTATTTAGCTGAAAATACACTTCTGAACTATTGTAAATTAGGATTGTAAATATAATTAATATAAATATAAATATAAATATAATATGAATATAATATAAATATAATATAAATATATTTTTGTCGTTTCAATTAGTAATACTTAATTATAGCTAAAGATAATAAAAAATAAATAAGGCATATTCTCATAAAACAATGACAGAGTAACACACATCAGAGTAACACACATCAGAGTAACACGCATCAGAGTAACACGCATCAGAGTAACACACATCAGAGTAACACACATCAGAGTAACACGCATCAGAGTAACACGCATCAGAGTAACACACATCAGAGTAACACACATCAGAGTAACACACATCAGAGTAACACGCATCAGAGTAACACACATCAGAGAAAACACACATCAGAGTAACACACATCAGAGTAACACACATCAGAGTAACACACATCAGAGTAACACGCATCAGAGTAACACGCATCAGAGTAACACACATCAGAGTAACACACATCAGAGTAACACGCATCAGAGTAACACGCATCAGAGTAACACATCAGAGTAACACGCATCAGAGTAACACACATCAGAGTAACACACATCAGAGTAACACGCATCAGAGTAACACACATCAGAGAAAACACACATCAGAGTAACACACATCAGAGTAACACACATCAGAGTAACACATCAGAGAAAACACACATCAGAGTAACACATCAGAGTAACACACATCAGAGTAACACATCAGAGAAAACACACATCAGAGTAACACATCAGAGTAACACACATCAGAGTAACACATCAGAGTAACACATCAGAGTAACACATCAGAGTAACACACATCAGAGTAACACACATCAGAGTAACACGCATCAGAGTAACACACATCAGAGAAAACACACATCAGAGTAACACACATCAGAGTAACACACATCAGAGTAACACATCAGAGAAAACACACATCAGAGTAACACATCAGAGTAACACATCAGAGAAAACACACATCAGAGTAACACATCAGAGTAACACACATCAGAGTAACACATCAGAGAAAACACACATTAGAGTAACACACATCAGAGTAACACACATTAGAGTAACACACATCAGAGTAACACACATCAGAGTAACACGCATCAGAGTAACACACATCAGAGTAACACATCAGAGAAAACACACATCAGAGTAACACATCAGAGTAACACACATCAGAGTAACACATCAGAGAAAACACACATCAGAGTAACACATCAGAGTAACACACATCAGAGTAACACATCAGAGAAAACACACATTAGAGTAACACGCATCAGAGTAACACACATCAGAGTAACACGCATCAGAGTAACACACAGAGTAACACGCATCAGAGTAACACACATCAGAGTAACACACATCAGAGTAACACACATCAGAGTAACACGCATCACAGTAACACACATCAGAGTAACACACATCAGAGTAACACACATCACAGTAACACACATCAGAGTAACACACATCAGAGTAACACGCATCAGAGTAACACACATCAGAGTAACACACATCAGAGTAACACACATCAGAGTAACACACATCAGAGTAGCACACATCAGAGTAACACGCATCAGAGTAACACGCATCAGAGTAACACACATCAGAGTAACACACATCAGAGTAACACGCATCAGAGTAACACACATCAGAGTAACACGCATCAGAGTAACACGCATCAGAGTAACACACATCAGAGTAACACACATCAGAGTAACACACATCAGAGTAGCACACATCAGAGTAACACACATCACAGTAACACACATCAGAGTAACACACATCAGAGTAGCACACATCAGAGTAACACACATCACAGTAACACACATCAGAGTAACACGCATCAGAGTAACACACATCAGAGTAACACGCATCAGAGTAGCACACATCAGAGAAAACACACATCACAGTAACACACATCAGAGTAACACAGAGTAACACGCATCAGAGTAGCACACATCAGAGTAACACACATCACAGTAACACACATCAGAGTAACACAGAGTAACACGCATCAGAGTAGCACACATCAGAGTAACACACATCACAGTAACACACATCAGAGCAACACGCATCAGAGTAACACACATCAGAGTAACACACATCAGAGTAACACACATCAGAGTAACACAGATCAGAGTAACACACATCACAGTAACACACATCAGAGTAGCACACATCAGAGTAACACGCATCAGAGTAACACACATCAGAGTAACACACATCAGAGTAACACGCATCAGAGTAACACACATCAGAGTAACACGCATCAGAGTAACACACATCAGAGTAACACACATCAGAGAAAACACACATCACAGTAACACACATCAGAGCAACACGCATCAGAGTAACACACATCAGAGTAACACACATCAGAGTAACACGCATAAGAGTAACACACATCAGAGTAACACACATCAGAGTAACACACATCAGAGTAACACAGATCAGAGTAACACACATCACAGTAACACACATCAGAGCAACACGCATCAGAGTAACACACATCAGAGTAACACACATCAGAGTAACACGCATCAGAGTAACACACATCAGAGTAACACACATCAGAGAAAACACACATCAGAGTAACACACATCAGAGTAACACACATCAGAGTAACACATCAGAGAAAACACACATCAGAGTAACACATCAGAGTAACACACATCAGAGTAACACGCATCAGAGTAACACACATCAGAGTAACACGCATCAGAGTAACACACATCAGAGTAACACGCATCAGAGTAACACACATCAGAGTAACACACATCAGAGTAGCACACATCAGAGTAACACACATCACAGTAACACACATCAGAGTAACACACATCAGAGTAACACGCATCAGAGTAACACACATCAGAGTAACACACATCAGAGAAAACACACATCACAGTAACACACATCAGAGTAGCACACATCAGAGTAACACACATCAGAGTAGCACACATCAGAGTAACACACATCACAGTAACACACATCAGAGTAACACACATCAGAGTAACACGCATCAGAGTAACACACATCAGAGTAACACACATCAGAGAAAACACACATCACAGTAACACACATCAGAGTAGCACACATCAGAGTAACACACATCAGAGTAGCACACATCAGAGTAACACGCATCAGAGTAACACACATCAGAGTAACACACATCAGAGAAAACACACATCACAGTAACACACATCAGAGTAACACACATCAGAGTAACACACATCAGAGTAGCACACATCAGAGTAACACACATCACAGTAACACACATCAGAGTAACACACATCAGAGTAACACGCATCAGAGTAACACACATCAGAGTAGCACACATCAGAGAAAACACACATCACAGTAACACACATCAGAGTAACACACATCAGAGTAGCACACATCAGAGAAAACACACATCACAGTAACACACATCAGAGTAACACACATCAGAGTAACACACATCAGAGAAAACACGCATCAGAGTAACACACAGAGTAACACACATCAGAGTAACACATCAGAGTAACACACATCAGAGTAACACACATCAGAGTAACACAGAGTAACACACATCAGAGAAAACACGCATCAGAGTAACACACAGAGTAACACAGAGTAACACACATCAGAGAAAACACACATCAGAGTAACACACATCAGAGTAACACACATCAGAGTAACACGTCAGAGTAACACACATCAGAGAAAACACACATCAGAGTAACACACATCAGAGTAACACATCAGAGCAACACACATCAGAGTAACACAGATCAGAGTAACACACATCAGAGTAACACACATCACAGTAACACACATCAGAGTAACACACATCAGAGTAACACGCATCAGAGTAACTCAGAATAACACACATCAGAGTAACACACATCAGAGTAACTCAGAATAACACACATCAGAGTAACACACATCAGAGTAACACACGTCAGAGCAACTCAGAATAACACACATCAGAGTAACACAGAGTAACACACATCAGAGTAACACACATCAGAGTAACACAGAGTAGCACACATCAGAGTAACACACATCAGAGTAACACACATCAGAGTAACACACATCAGAGAAAACACGCATCAGAGTAACACACATCAGAATACCACACATCAGAGAAAACACATCACAGTAACACACATCAGAGTAACACACATCAGAGTAACACATCAGAGTAACACACATCAGAGAAAGCACACATCAGAATAACACACATCAGAGTAACACACATCAGAGTAACACACAGAGTAACACAGAGTAACACACATCAGAGAAAACACACATCAGAGTAACACAGAGTAACACATTAGAGCAACACGGAGTAACACATTAGAGTAACAGAGTAACACACATCAGAGTAACACACATCAGAGTAACACACAGAGTAACACAGAGTAACACACATCAGAGAAAACACGCATCAGAGTAACAGACAGAGTAACACACATCAGAGTAACACACATCAGAGAAAACACACATCAGAGTAACAGAGTAACACATTAGAGTAACAGAGTAACACACATCAGAGTAACACATTAGAGTAACAGAGTAACACACATCAGAGTAACACACATCAGAGTAACACACATCAGAGTAGCCCGCATCACAGAAAACACACATCAGAGTAACACACAGAGTAACACAGAGTAACACACATCAGAGTAACACACATCAGAGAAAACACACATCAGAGTAACACACATCAGAAAAAACACACATCAGAGTAACACACATCAGAGTAACACATCAGAGTAACACGCTTCAGAGTAACACACATCAGAGTAACACACATCAGAGTAACACAGAGTAACACACAGTAACACACATCAGAGTAACACACATCAGAGAAAACACACATCAGAGTAACACACATCAGAGTAACACACATCAGAAAAAACACACATCAGAGTAACACACATCAGAGTAACATAGAGTAACATACATCAGAGTAACACACATCAGAGAAAACACACATCAGAGTAACACACATCAGAGTAACACACATCAGAGTAACACACATCAGAGTAACACAAAGTAACACACATCAGAGTAACAGAGTAACACAGAGTAACACACATCAGAGTAACACACAACAGAGTAACACACATCAGAGTAACACGCATCAGAGTAACACACATCAGAGTAACACAGAGTAACACACAGAGTAACACACAACAGAGTAACACACATCCGAGTAACATGCATCAGAGTAACACACATCAGAGTAACACAGAGTAACACATCAGAGTAACACACAACAGAGTAACACACATCAGAGTAACACACATCAGAGTAACACACATCCGAGTAACACGCATCAGAGTAACACGCATCAGAGTAACACACATCAGAGTAACACATCACAGTAACACACATCAGTGTAACACGCATCAGAGTAACACACATCAGAGTAACACACATCAGAGTAACACACATCAGAGTAACACACAGAGTAACACAGAGTAACACATGTCAGAGTAACACACATCAGTGTAACACGCATCAGAGTAACACACAGAGTAACACATAGAGTAACACACATCAGAGTAACACACAGAGTAACGCATCAGAGTAACACACATCAGAGTAACACACATCACAGTAACACGCATCACAGTAACACACATCAGAGTAACACACATCAGAGTAACACAGAGTAACACACATCAGAGTAACACAAAGAGTAACACATCACAGTAACACACATCAGAGTAACACAGAGTAACACACATCAGAGTAACACACATCAGAGTAACACACAGAGAAACACACATCACAGTAACACACATCAGAGTAACACACATCAGATTAACACACATCAGAGTAACACACATCAGAGTAACACACAGAGTAACACACATCACAGTAACACACATCAGAGTAACACACATCAGAGTAACACAGAGTAACACACATCAGAGTCGTGAGTCGTACCTTCTCAGAGAGTGTGGCGAAGTTAAAGTGTGGCTCGTACATGTGAGGAGACAACGCAGCAGCTGTCTGCAGGAAAGCCTTCGCCTGGGACAACACACAAGTCAAGTTACAGTGTTGTTCAATCCTGATACAACACAAGTCTTCCCTTGGTCTCACTCACTCGGATCTACCTCATTATTATACAAGTGTAGAAACATAAGGAAACAACAAGTAATATGCCGTTAAATCTCATTAGTCATGTATCATACACTAGAGTTGTGTGGGGTGGGGGTGAATCACATAGACATAATAAATACATAGATGCACTATTGGCTGCTGGATCGTACGTCAACGGTGCCGCCATATTGCGGAAAATGTCTGCTTGGTGTGCTGCTTGGGGCTGTGCAAATCACCACACAACTGAAAACAGGTCTCTGGGAATTACCTTTCACAAGCAAGACTGAGCATTTGTTTCTGGTTGTATTTGGTCATTATATAATTAGTAATAGTAACGTTAGTTGGCCACCGGAGTCAGTCAGACTAAAATAGCTATTGATAAATAAATGATTGTGTGACAGGATGTCCATTTTTAGACATACGGCCGATGCGTAGTAAGCCATACTCAGGGTATTTTTATTATATATATTTATTTAACAATAATGCATTATAACGTAGGACAGTAGTATCTAAAAGTGCATTGAATGTTGCCACAGGCTTGTATAAAATTAGGCAGTGATATAGTGTGTGTGTGTGTGTGTGTGGGGGGGAGTAGTGTGTGTGTGTGTGTGTGTGTGTGTGTGTGTGTGTGTGTGTGTGTGTGTGTGTGTGTGTGGTAGTGTGTGTGTGGTAGTGTGTGTATGTGTGTGTGTGTGGGTGGGGAGGGAGTAATGTGTGTGTGTGTGTGTGTGTGTGTGTGTGTGTGTGGTAGTGTGTGTGTGGTAGTGTGTGTGTGTATATATACACAGGGTGTGTGTGAAGCGTCTAGTGCAGTAGTGTGGAGTATGGAGCTGCTTGTAGTCAGTGCATGCTGCTTGCAACTTTCTGCTTTTTAACTACCTCCGCTGGCTAGCCCCCTCATAGGGGGTGAAAAGAGGAGCCGAGTGCGTAAGTCTCCTCTGCCAGTACACAGCCTCTCCACCACCAAGACTCCTGCAGTGCCTCCTCGCGGCCACACTTGGTAACTGGGTACCTTGCAGTCCCAGGCTAAACTGCAGGGGATCTCGGAGCAGCAGTGGGCCCTAGAGATGTGGTGTGCAGGCCCACCACACGGTGGACACGTCCTGACGCCCGTCAACCACTGCCCCAGCTATGGGTAAATAGCCCCACTGCCTTGTGGGTTAAGGGAGGCTAAGGGAGCACACCCCAACAGTCTCCTGCAGCCAGGACGAGGAGCTGGTCGTCCTGGGCCCACCCATGCCATCAGATCTACCTCATCATGGTGAAGTTAGTGCTACTGGGGAGAGCGCACCCCCTTTGGCACTTTAAAAAATTCTTTGCGCAGGTTTTCCACCTCTGACCAACGGTGAATATTACCTGGATCTACTTATGGTTGAAGTCTGGCGGCGATGGGGTGTCTGACGACGGGGGCAGGTTTGAATAGACTGGGAGCTCTTAGTCAGAGCCCTACACGTCAGCGGCACAAGGTATATGGTCGCTAACAGCTGGGGCTGAGTGGCAGCTGTTCTCGGCAGACCCTTGTGCGACTGAGCAGCCCTATTCAGGGACTGCACTGCTCACCTCAAGCTGAGGAAGGGCCTAGAAAAGGTGGCCTAAAAAATGCCCACTCAATTAATACCTGGACAGGATACCGCGCCTGTCGGGTCATTCCACTTCTGCGGTCGAAACAAAAGAAACAAATTCTACCCCCTTAAACTGGCAACATGGAACATAAGAACCCTCCTGGACTCTTACGGCAGGTCTGAAAGACCCCATAGAAGGACAGCCCTGGTTGCAGCTGAACTAAGCCGCTATGCTATCGACATTGCTGCCCTGAGTGAAACCAGGCTCCTTGATGAGGGGTCTCTAACAGAGGAGGGCATGGGCTACACCTTCTATTGGAAAGGCTACCCCCCAGGTGGACAACATCTGCATGGTGTGGGACTGGCCATTAAGAACACACTACTGCCAAGACTCACTGAAACACCAGTGTGCATCAGTGAAAGACTGATGACCCTCCGTATACCCCTGGTGAAGAACCAGTATGCCACTCTCCTAAGTGTGTATGCTCCAACTCTACCATCTGATAGTGAGTCTAAAGACTCCTTCTACCAGACACTGGATGAGGCTCTCCACCAGATCCCCAAGAACGATAAGATCCTCCTGCTTGGAGACTTCAACGCTCGTGTTGGGCAGAATAGTGGGATATGGAAAGGAGTTCTTGGCAGGCACGGGATTGGTCAGGCCAACACTAATGGCTTGAGGTTACTTACCCTCTGCTCTGAGCACAACCTGACCATAACCAACACCATCTTCCAGCAAAAGACCAAATACAAAACATCATGGATGCACCCACGCTCCAAACATTGGCACCTGATTGATTATGTCATCGTCAGACGTTGTGACATCAGAGATGTTCTCATAACCCGGGCCATGAGAGGTGCGGAATGCTGGACAGATCACCGCATGATCATGACCAAGGTCCTCATGAAAATGCGCCCCCCCATACGAAAAACATGGACCCAGTAGGAGGCGTTTAGATTGTGTCCGCCTGGAAGTCACAACTGTAAGGAATGAGTTTCGTCGCTCCCTGGCTGAGAAACTAGGGGAGTTAGAACTCCTCCTTGGGGGTGAAAACGCCACAGAACAGCAGTGGACCTCTATTACTACGGCCCTCCATGAAGCAGCAGCCCAAACAATCGGCTATAAGAGCAAGAACCACCAAGACTGGTTTGACAACAACTCAGAGTCCATCCATAATCTACTAAGCAACATGCACAAAGCACATCAGGAAAGCCTAAAAAAACCCTTATCCAGCATCGCCAGACAGCAATGGCAAGAAAATCGTCGGGAAGTGCAGAGAACTCTGCGGAACTTACAGAACAAGTGGTGGATGGAGAAGGCTCATGAAATTCAGTCATTCGCTGACAGGAATGATATGCACAACTTTTACAATACAGTCAAATCCATTTATGGCCCAAGAAGTCACTGCATCACTCCCCTGAAAACAGCAGATGGGCTCAAAGTCCTAAAAGACCAGAATAGCATCCTGGAGAGGTGGGCTGAACATTTTAACTCCCTACTGAATCAGGACTCTTATGCAGACTTTACCATCCTGGATGAACTTCCTGAATTTCCCCCTATTGACAACCTTAGCTATCCTCCAACTTTCCTGGAGGTTCTGACAGCTGTCCGCTCCCTGAAGTACAACAAGTCTCCTGGCTCTGACAATATTCCTGCAGAACTGCTAAAACATGGAGGGTATCTCTGCACAAGAACACTACACCATTACATCACCAAGGTTTGGGCTGATGAATTCATCCCACAACATTGGAGGGATGCTAGTATTGTCACCATATATAAAAGTAAAGGGGATAGGGCTATTTGTGATAACCATAGGGGCATATCACTTCTTGCTGTGGCAGGTAAGGTCCTGGCCAAGGTGATGCTACAAAGACTGATCAATGACATCACAGAGTCTATGTTACCCGAGTCACAGTGCGGGTTTAGAAGGAACAGGAGTACAGTCGACATGGTCTTCACAACCCGGCAACTCCAGGAAAAGTGCAGGGAGCAACACAAAGATCTGTTTATGGCTTTTGTCAACCTCTCCAAAGCCTTCGACACTGTGCAGAGAGATCTCTTGTGGGAAGTCCTCCTCCGGTTCGGATGCCCCACTAAGTTCGTCAACATCCTCCGTCAGTTTCACGATGGAATGACTGCTAGGGTGATAATAGGAGGTCAACAGTCAAGCCCTTTCCCTGTGCGCACAGGGGTAAGGCAGGGGTGTGTACTTGCACCAGTGCTTTTTAACATCTTCCTCATATGTGTCACCCAGCTTCTCCACAAGGAGATTGAAGACAACAGTAGGGTGACAGTGGCGTACAGGCTGGACGGTAACCTCTTTAATATCAGGAGACTGCAGGCAACCACCAAACTGCACAGAGTGAGGATACTTGAGCTGCAGTATGCCGATGACTGCGCTCTTGTATCTCACTCTTCACAAGACCTCCAGTCTGTCTTAGATGCAGCAGTGAGGGCATATAGCAGGATGGGGTTGACCATCAACACTGCCAAAACAGTGATAATCTGCCAGTGGAGTGCAAACATCCCACCCGCACCACCCATCTTCTCTGTTGCAGATGAAAAACTGTCAGTTGTTCCATCATTCAAATATCTGGGGAGCATTATCTCTGAAGACAATAGCATTGACAATGAGGTCCAGAACAGAATCAAACAAGCATCAGCTGCCTTTGGAAGACTCCGGCGGCGGGTTTTTCAGAATAAGAACCTTCATCTCAACACAAAAATCTGTGTCTACCAAGCGGTCTGCATCACCACCCTCCTCTACAGCTGTGAAGCCTGGGTTACTTACAGCCGCCACATCAAGTCCCTGGAACACTTCCACATCTGCTGTCTGCAGCGCATCCTGGGAATCACTTGGCATGACAGAGTGCCCCACACTGAGATCCTCAGAAGAGCAGGTTGCAGGAGTATTGAGGCCACAATCACCCAGCACCAACTGCGCTGGTTGGGGCATGTCATAAGGATGCCCTACAGCCGTCTGCCCCGCAGAGTGCTATATGGCCAGCTACAACAAGGCCAGCGCTCTGCTGGAGGACAGAAGAAACGCTTCAAAGACCAATTGAAGACAGTGCTAAAAAGTGAAAAATAAAACCTGGGGACCTGGAGAACATGGCTGCTGACCGCAATAGCTGGCGGCAACTATGTATAGATGGGACCCAAGCACTGGAGGAGGATAGGACAGTCAGGAGAGAACAAAAAAGGCTCAGGAGAAACACTCCCATAAATACCAGTAACACAAATACCATGTATATATTAGGGATGGGACTTTTTGTCGACAAAACGACCGACATTCGACACATGCTCCACTCGACAAAAAAAATAGAGTGTCGACATGTCGAGGGGGCGGGGCTTGTGGGATTTCCAAATTGCATTTTTTTTTTTTTTTGGCTTTTAATTTATTACATTTCCTATTCAAATACACATCATAAAGTGCCACTTTTCCCATAATGAAATAAAACATTTTAAATAAAACAATGCATTTTTTCTAAATGGGATCGCCACTTGACCGTTGACCCCACTTCTCCCGGAAAGACGCGCGCGCGCACTCGTAGACCAGAGCAAGATAGCGAAAGCAGTACGCCATCAAAGCACTGTGTGCTCGGGTTTTGGAAGTCAATGTCACCAAAGAAGTGTGTTTTTGTATGCCAGGGCAAGACAACCCTGCACAGATTCCCAAAGAACCCAGCGTTAAGTGGATCAGTGGATGGAGTTTGTTTTTTCAGAGCATCAACGGAGCTGTTTGTTCCCTGCATTTTGACGATGATTGTTTTATAAACAAAGCCCAGATCGACGGATTTGCAGATCGTCTAATGCGGATCGAGCAGTCACAATGATAAAGGTTCGCGATCGCATTCGGTGAGTAAACTGCTTTAAAAAAATGTCTCTGTGTGTTGTTAGCTCGGTTAGCACAGCTATAGCATACCGCCCACACGGCCCGCCTCCAGACGCTCGTTTTTTTTGCGGAAAGACTCGGGACAGCCTATCTGTCTTTTATAAATATAATAAAATTAAAGACTTTTTGGAGATATGAAGGATGCAATACTACTCTATAGGTACTCAAGATTAACAGGAGATTGAGTGAAAATGAGCATTTCACCCCCCCTTTAAAAAAAAAAGAAAAGAAAGGCCGACAATCCGACAAAAAGTCGACACATGGGCCTCGACAGTCGATTTCCCAAATCCCGTGTCGTTCCCATCCCTAGTATATATGCCCCACCTGCAATAGAACCTGTGGATCCAGGATAGGACTATTCAGCCATCAGAAAACTCACCGTTAAAAGACGGAAGTGGACGTCATCATCGGATTCGATGGACAACTACAAGCAAGCACAAGCAAGTGGTAGTGTGTGTATGTGTGTGTGTGTGTGGGTGGGGAGGGGGTAGTGTGTGTGTGTGTGTACGTGTGTGTTTGTGTGTGAGTGGTAGTGTGTGTGTGTGTGGTAGTGTGTGTGTGGTAGTGTGTGTATGAGACGGTTAGGGAAGACTAAACTGACCTGCTCGATTCGGCCTTTCCGTAGCTCTAACACAGCCAAGTTATTGTAAGCTTCTCCATGGTTGTTGTTGAAAGCCAAGGCCAGTTTGAAGCATTGGTAAGCCAGAGTCAAGTCACCAATGCCCTGCGCAACACACAGAAAAGACAAACATTTACATGATTAATAACTTGGCTCGTGGAATCAGATTATCCAAATGTTTCAATAACACTTTATTTTTAGGTGACGTAGTTACAAGTTACTACATACATACTAGTCTAGTAATAACAGTAAATTGTGCATAATTACAAGTAACTAAACCAAACCCTAACCGTAAATCTATAGTAAGTACATGTAGGTAATCAATATACTCAGAACAATGGAACTACGTCACCTTCAAATAAAGTGTATCCAATGCTTCTGCTTTGGGCACAATAGCAATGTTTAATACTTTAATACTTTTCCTTCTCAATCAATATGCTATTTTATTACAAACACAAATTTCTAATCCAGCTGATATAGACAATTTCAGAAAATTTACAATAAAAGAGGGATACAAAATCATTATACTTTGTTTGTATAAGCATACCTATCTTTTGATGCTCTATTAAATGTTTGGTTTCATTGAGTGAAATGATCTTAATCACACTCCTGACTCGATATGAATTACTAAGTGTGTAAATCACACGTTAGAGTAAGTCAGAGCTGCGATCACTCAGTCCTCGGGCCAGGGATTGCTTCGGCCAGGCTCTTCCTCGTCTGCAGACTGTCACACACGTGACCTAAAGCCTGTGTGAGTGTTTCTGCTCACCACTGCAACGTGTCCCAAATTGTACCAGACATCGGCCTGCTCCTCGTCGCTGGACACCAGGGCTAATGCTCGCTCGAAGGAGGACAGCGTCATGTCGTACTGCTGGGCGTAGAAGCAGCACAAGCCCAGGTTATTATACAGCTGGCAGTTAAACACCCCCATCTGCAGCAAACGCCTGGAGACAACCACACAGAGGCTCACACTTTACTGTTTACCTTCACACTTTACTGTTTACCTTCACACTTTACTGTTTACCTTCACTGAACACTTACTGTTTACCTTCACACTTTACTGTTTACCTTCACACTTTACTGTTTACCTTCACACTTTACTGTTTACCTTCACACTTTACTGTTTACCTGCATACTTTACTGTTTACCTGCACACTTTACTGTTTACCTTCACACTTTACTGTTTACCTTCACACTTTACTGTTTACCTTCACACTTTACGGTTTACCTGCATACTTTACTGTTTACCTTCACACTTTACTGTTTACCTTCACACTTTACTGTTTACCTTCACACTTTACTGTTTACCTGCATACTTTACTGTTTACCTTCACACTTTACTGTTTACCTGCATACTTTACTGTTTACCTTCACACTTTACTGTTTACCTGCATACTTTACTGTTTACCTGCACACTTTACTGTTTACCTTCACACTTTACTGTTTATCTTCACACTTTACTGTTTACCTTCACACTTTACTGTTTACCTTCACACTTTACTGTTTATCTTCACACTTTACTGTTTACCTTCACACTTTACTGTTTACCTTCACACTTTACTGTTTACCTTCACTGAACACTTTACCTTCACACTTTACTGTTTACCTTCACTGAACACTTTACCTTCACACTTTACTGTTTACCTGCACACTTTACTGTTTACCTTCACACTTTACTGTTTACCTTCACACTTTACTGTTTACCTTCACACTTTACTGTTTACCTTCACACTTTACTGTTTACCTTCACACTTTACTGTTTACCTTCACTGAACACTTTACCTTCACACTTTACTGTTTACCTTCACTGAACACTTTACCTTCACACTTTACTGTTTACCTGCACACTTTACTGTTTACCTGCACACTTTACTGTTTACCTTCACACTTTACTGTTTACCTTCACTGAACACTTTACCTTCACACTTTACTGTTTACCTGCACACTTTACTGTTTACCTTCACACTTTACTGTTTACCTGCACACTTTACTGTTTACCTTCACACTTTACTGTTTACCTTCACACTTTACTGTTTACCTTCACACTTTACTGTTTACCTTCACAGTTTACTGTTTACCTGCACACTTTACTGTTTACCTTCACACTTTACTGTTTACCTTCACACTTTACTGTTTACCTTCACACTTTACTGTTTACCTTCACACTTTACTGTTTACCTTCACACTTTACTGTTTACCTTCACACTTTACTGTTTACCTTCACACTTTACTGTTTACCTTCACACTTTACTGTTTACCTTCACACTTTACTGTTTACCTGCACACTTTACTGTTTACCTTCACACTTTACTGTTTACCTTCACACTTTACTGTTTACCTGCACACTTTACTGTTTACCTTCACACTTTACTGTTTACCTTCACACTTTACTGTTTACCTTCACACTTTACTGTTTACCTTCACACTTTACTGTTTACCTGCACACTTTACTGTTTACCTTCACACTTTACTGTTTATCTTCACACTTTACTGTTTACCTGCACACTTTACTGTTTACCTGCACACTTTACTGTTTACCTTCACACTTTACTGTTTACCTTCACACTTTACTGTTTACCTGCACACTTTACTGTTTACCTGCACACTTTACTGTTTACCTTCACACTTTACTGTTTATCTTCACACTTTACTGTTTACCTGCACACTTTACTGTTTACCTGCACACTTTACTGTTTACCTGCACACTTTACTGTTTACCTTCACACTTTACTGTTTACCTGCATACTTTACTGTTTACCTGCACACTTTACTGTTTACCTTCACACTTTACTGTTTACCTGCACACTTTACTGTTTACCTTCACACTTTACTGTTTACCTTCACACTTTACTGTTTACCTTCACACTTTACTGTTTACCTGCACACTTTACTGTTTACCTGCACACTTTACTGTTTACCTTCACACTTTACTGTTTACCTGCACACTTTACTGTTTACCTGCACACTTTACTGTTTACCTGCACACTTTACTGTTTACCTTCACACTTTACTGTTTACCTGCACACTTTACTGTTTACCTGCACACTTTACTGTTTACCTTCACACTTTACTGTTTACCTTCACACTTTACTGTTTATCTTCACACTTTACTGTTTACCTTCACACTTTACTGTTTACCTTCACACTTTACTGTTTACCTTCACACTTTACTGTTTACCTGCACACTTTACTGTTTACCTTCACACTTTACTGTTTACCTTCACACTTTACTGTTTACCTGCATACTTTACTGTTTACCTTCACACTTTACTGTTTACCTTCACACTTTACTGTTTACCTTCACTGAACACTTACTGTTTACCTTCACACTTTACTGTTTACCTTCACTGAACAGTTTACTGTTTACCTTCACACTTTACTGTTTACCTTCACACTTTACTGTTTACCTGCAAAAGATATCAGATTCAGATTCAGATTCAGAAGTTTTATTGTCATTGCACATTAAATGAACAACGAAATTTTAGCAGCAATTTCACCTAGTACACACATAATCTAAAATTCTGCAGACAAAATTATAAATAGTAAGAACACACAAGATAAAATAGAACATTTGTAAATTAAAAATATATGTAATGTTATTGCACATATACCGCATATTGCGAAAGTATGTGTGTGTGTACATGTGGGGGGAAAACAGTCAGTGACCGTGTGTGTTCAGTATGGTGATGGCTTGTGGAAAGAAGCTGTTTCTGAGTCTGTTTGTTCTAGTTCTGATAGACCTGTAGCGCCTGCCTGAGGGCAGCAGGTCAAACATGGGGTAGGCTGGATGGGAGCAGTCTTTAGTGATGGCCTTTGCTCTGTTGAGGCAACGGGATAAGTAGATGTCCTTTAGAGAGGGAAGGGTGCAGCCAATGATCCTCTCTGCAGTGTTTACCACTCTCTGGAGCTTCTTCCGTTCTGCCACTGTGCAGTGGGAAAACCACACCGTAATGCAGTAAGTTAAGATGCTCTCGACGGTGGAGCGGTAGCAGGTCACTAGCAGCTCCTTCCCGACGTTGTTCCTCCTGAGCACTCTCAGGAAGTGCAGACGTTGCTGTGCTTTTTTGAAGACAGCAGTAGTGTTTCCTGACCATGAGAGGTCGGCAGATATTATGGTGCCCAAAAAGGTGAAAGCATAGACCCTCTCTACGCAATCTCCGTTAATGCAGAGAGGGCTCAGGTCTGCCCGGTGTCTCCTGAAGTCCAGAATGATTTTTTTTGTTTTTGTTGAGAGTCAAGTTGTTTGCCAGACACCACTTGGACACTTTCAGAACCTCATCCCTGTAGGCTGACTCATCCCCCTCAGAGATCAACCCCACCACCGTTGTGTCATCCGCAAACTTCAGTATGGTATTACTGGACTGGACGGGTCTACAGTTGGCGGTGTAGAGGGTATAGAGTAGTGGGCTCAACACACACCCTTGTGGGGAGCCCGTGCTCAGAGATCTAGTGGTGGGGAGGTTGTGTCCAAGTTTTACTGCCTGTGGTCTGTTAGTGAGAAAGTCTTTAATCCAGGAGCAGGTGAGTGGGTGGAGTCCTAGATCAGTCAGTTTGCTGACCAGGATATCGGGGATGATAGTGTTGAAGGCCGAGCTATAATCAATAAAGAGCAACCTAACATAGCTCCCTCTGTGCTCCAGGTGGCTCAGCGCTGTGTGTAGGGTGATGGCTATGGCGTCTTCAGTTGACCTATTTGCCTTGAAAGCGAATTGATGGGGGTCGAACGAGGGAGGGAGGCAACCTTTAATGTGACCCAAGACCAACCGTTCCAGGCATTTGGTGACGATAGGTGTAAGTGCCACTGGGCGGTAGTCACTGAGGCTGGTTATATTTGATTTCGTTGATATCGTTAAATATATCATTTTTAGAAGGTTGTGGTTTAAATATAAACATTATGACATTATGGGTTGTGGTTTAAAAATAAACAAACAAACACTCTCTGGATGTTGACTGAATCTGTAAGTCACGCTGTTTACTTCTTAATATGTTTATTTAAAGCTACGCTGTTTACTTCTTAATATATTATTTAATTCCAGTGCGCTTAACATTATCACTACTGTTTAATAGTAGCCCATGCTAAGTCTCTTTCAAGGCCATCATTTGTACTAAATGCTAATATATTACTGTGTCATGCGCGCTGAAGTTAGCCTGTAACTATGTGATTTTTAATATGTTAAATAGTTGCCCTGCCTATTCAACAGGATATCTCTAGGCTATGCAGGCTTAAACGAGGTTAACTATCCTCTTACCGACCGTGACGGCAAATCCCCATCAGCTGTTTCTTTAGGCCGGCGTGGCGTGTCCGTTTTTATTTCGGCTCCCATGTTAACAGGTTAGAGCTTGCACACTGCCTGCGTGACACGCACGTCTCGCCGAAAATGCGTGCATGCTAAAAATAGAACCGATGCCTATTTTTTTTCACGCGACACGGAAGCTTGTTGAAAGCGTTTAGAATAGAAAAAGGCAAAATAGAATAGAAAAATATGATTAGATGTCATTTTGACACGAATACATACTAATAAATGACATTTTGATATTTGGAGGTTTTGACATAAATGTAGATATAGTTGTAATTTAAAAAAAATAATAATACTAATTATTGATATTCAAATATTGCACCTGTCAATACAGAATGAAATATTCTGTAGCCTATTTTGCCGTCAATACTGCCGACGTAGTCGAACAAGGGTGATCCAAATCCCGAGATAGCCCTCACTGTGCGTCACCTAGCAGCAGCAGCGCCGCGTCAGACACGTTTCTGGTGTGCAAAAACATAGAAAACGCCACGCTCACGCCACGCAGCCTTATTGTTCATGATCACTCTCTTCCATCTCTGTGGCTGTGCATTGATGTACATAAATTATTATAATTCAAATGAACTATTAGTTAAGAACAGCAGCCAAATTAATTATATTCATAGCACATTTCTGCCCATATCCTAGGCATCTGATCTTTTGCAGACCACCTGATTGTGACCTACTGTTACAACACCTTTGCTGATGCTAAGATGACAAAAGATAGTCGTACCAACAGAGAGAGGATACGCAAGGCAATGCGTCATGCACGTAATGCTCAGTCAGTCGAAGCCCGAGAAGCTCGGCTGGCAAGTGACGCTGCACGTCAGGAAAGGCGCCGTGAAGCTGAGGAAGAGGACGAACGCCGTGCTCGGCTGGCAAGTGACGCTGCTCACCATGCTAACATGAGTGATAAGGAGAGAGGACTGTCAATGACACAACCTTCTGAGAGAGGAGGAGACCCCTCAGCAGCAAGAGGAACGACGAGCAAGGGAAACCACGTGCCCGTCTGGAAAAGGCACGAAAAGACAATTGCAACCTTGCTCGATGTGACGATACAGACTTCTTCCAAGAGGAACTTCATGGTGATTATAGGCACATGCTGAGCAAGACCTCACTGTTTGAATGTCCTACATGCTCACATTGTGGTGCCTATGTATGGAAAGAGGAGAGAAAAGGATTCTGCTGCAACTCCGGTAAGATTAACCTGACATATAACGCCACAAAGCCTGGCTCAATCCCACCACAGCCTCCAGATGCTATTAAGGACCTTTTCCTTGATCAAAGTTTTGTGAAGCAAGCAGAACAATACAACAATGCGCTGGCAATGGCAGATATTGGTATTAAAGAGGTAGCTATGCCTGGCTTCAACCCAGGTGTGCGTATACAAGGCAAAGTTTATCATTACATTGCCGGCCCCCTTCCTGAACAAGGACGCACACCACTCTTTGCTCAGATCTATTTCCACGATCCTGCTCATGAGCTGGAAAACCGTCGAGCCCATGCCTCAAACAGTGATCTGAATGAAGATTTTTTACTGAGGACGCAAGAGGCCATTCACATGTGCAATCCATACGTGCAACAGTTTAAGTCAGCCATTGAGTATGTGACCCAAAATGACAATGCCAATGAACTGAAAATCGTCCTAACAGCTCGCACACGACGTCATGACCTTCATCGTGGCACTGTGAATCTTCCATCACTGAACAGTGACGTGGCTGTCATTGCTCCAGGAGTAACAACTACACAGCAGTTTGGGAAACTGGCTGTCACTCTTCATCTCAGAGGAGGAAGGCTTCAGACAATCGACGCCATGCATCCAGTATATGACCCATTGTCATATGTGCTTCTTCTGCCTCAGGGTTCCCAAGGACACCACACTGAGCTGGCAGGCATCACACCAACATGCTTCTACCGTTACCATCTTCAAGTGCGTGACATTGCTCAACACTTCAATTTGCTGCTTCGTGGTGGGAGACTGACACAGCAATACGTATGTGACATGATGGCAAAAATTGAGTCACACCGCCTCAACTGGATCCACCACAACCAGAAGTCTATCAAGGCTGAAAAGTATAAAATCATTGTTGATGCCCTGAATAGTCACTCTGAGATCATTCCTGGACGGCTAACCATCCTGCCACCCACACTTTACAGATCACCCCGATGGTACGCCAAGGAGTTCCAAGATGCCATGGTCTAGGTACGAATCAAAGGAAAACCAGACTTCTTCCTCACCTTCACTTGCAACCCGAACTGGCCTGAAATCACAGGGTCACTCTTTGAGGGTCAATAGACCAATCAGAGTGCTACTTGACCTTAAGGACCATGTTGAAAGACATGGTTTTACTTTAAATGGGAACTTTGGCCTCCCTGAGCCTGATCCACTTCACATCCGGAGTCAAATTCCCTGCATCATCCAGCATGAGACTGAGCACAACATAGAGGAACTTCAAACTATCATTACTGACACAGAAAACAGCCTCAATGACGAACAGCAAAAAGTTGTCGAAACAGTGATGGAAAGTGTGGAACAGGGACTTGGAAAAATGATATCCCTTGATGCAAGTGGTGGAACTGGGAAAACATTCATATTGTGCCACATCCTTAACAAAGTGCGTGCACAGGGCAAAGTAGCTCTTGCAACCGCTGCAAGTGGCACTGCAGCTACCCTACAGCTCAAAGGCACAACCTTTCACAGTAGGACAAAATGTCCTCTCATTCTCACCGACGAGTCCACTTGCAGTACGAGTGAACATGACAGCACTGCAACACTCATTAGAATGACGCATCTCATGGCTGTGGATGAAGTGTCAATGATGGATCGCCGTGCATTAGAAGCAGCAGATCGTACATTCCAGTGGCTCAGATGTTCAGACAAGCCATTTGGTGGCATCACAATGGTTTTCAGCGGTGACTGGAGGCAAATCCTTACTGTTGTCCCACATGGTAGCCAAACCCAGATCATAGGCAGGTGTTTCAAGAGCTCACACCTATGGAAAAATGTTGAGATTCTTCGTCTAACAGAAAACATGAGGATCACTCAAGCTACTGGAGATCAACAAACAGAAGCAGATTTTGCCAAATTCCTTTTGAACCTTGGTGAGGGGAAAATTCCTGTGGTTCCAGAAGAGGGTGAATTTGCAATTGAGCTCAATGAATCACTATCAATTTCTGGCAAGAAACTTGAGGACATTGTCAATTGGGTATATGATGACATGACAGTCAACATTTCAATCCAAAGTGGCTATGTGAACGTGTCATACTGTGCCCAACCAACTCTGAAGTTGATAAAGTGAATGAATATATGACCAAGAATTTTCCTGGAGAAGAGCATGTTTGCAACAGTGTGGACACTGCAGAATCTGAGGGTCACCATATGTACCCAACCGAGTTTCTAAATACCCTCTGCCCATCTGGTATGCCTCCCCATCGCATCACTTTAAAGGTGGGAATGGTGATCATGCTACTTCGAAATTTCGACCAACAAAATGGACACTGCAATGGATCGAGATACATCATTGAACAAATCCTGCCTCATCTTTTGGTTGGGACTTCTGTGATCGGTGTCAATGCTGGACGCACATTACTCATTCCACGCATCACCCTCATCCCATCTGACAACATATTTCCATTCACCCTGCGACGTGAGCAGTTTCCGGTGAGACCCTGCTTTGCCATGACAGTGAATAAGTCACAAGGCCAGTCTTTGCAACGCGTTGGTGTCTTCTGCACAAGAGACTTCTTCAGTCATGGTCAATTCTACGTTGCAGCCAGCAGAGTTGGCAGATCAAGCAGACTTCGTATTCTTGCTCAAGATGATGAAACAAACAAAAAGCGCCACTTTCTGAGCAATGTTGCCTATAAAGAGGTGCTGACACAATAACAACATGTGATCTTCAAGAACAGCCAGTCTGCACTAACAAAACACACATATCCACTCATACTCCAATGCATCATTATGTCAGTATCAGTATTTGCTTTCGACCATGCACAAATAAAATGTCACTGAACTTTTGCTGTGTAATTGTAACAATGAGCACTCAAACACACCAAACCAACCCTTAATAAAAACACAGACAAAAACTGATTTTGCACGGGCACTTTGCACTTGTAAATTTAACATAGTAAATCTGCATCCTAACTCGAGCTAATACATAGCGTTTCGAGACAAAACATGTAATATTAATATTGCAGCCTGCACTGCAAACTGTGCTGAAGATACGTGCCATCAAAGTCAGGCCACACTAACCTGTTTCAAGACTTGAAACAATATCCCCCATTAGCACATGCAGAAACTAAGAAATTCATTTTTCTATTCAAGGTCAAGGTCAAGGTCAAGTTTATTTCTATAGCACCTTAAAACAACACGAATGTTGACCAAAGTGCTTCACAATCACAGCACAGATAGCACATACAGTTAAAACGTAGCATATCAAAAGAATTCAAACCAAAACACAAAAGATAAAAAATAAAATAAGAGCCAAGTAACGACACTAAAAAGTGCAATTACATGGTTTTTCAAAAATGCATACAGCATTTAGACGCATTTTAATATGCTTGTGCAAAAAGGTACGTTTTAATCGATGTTTTAAAAACTTTTAATGAAGGGGAAGCTCTGATCGATAGTGGGAGTGTATTCCATAGTTTTGGAGCGTAAACTGAGAAAGACCTATCACCCTTTGTTTTCAGACGGGTTTTCGGGACGTTTAATAATAACTTAGATGACGATCTAAGTGATCTCTGAGGAGAATATGAACTTAATAGTTCAGATATATAATTTGGGGCCAATCCATTAAGAGCTTTAAACACATAAGTTAAAACCTTAAAATCAATTCTCTGTTTCACAGGAAGCCAATGGAGAGAGGCCTGGATATTAAGATATTTAATAGAAATATCTTTCCTGTAGCTCAAACAGCAGAGCGTTGGCGCTTGCAACGCCAAGGTCATGGGTTCGATTCACAGGGAAAGCAAGAACTGAGAATGTAAAATGTGTACCTTGAAATGCAATGCAAGTCGCTTTGGATAAAAGCGCCTTCCAAATGCATAAATGTAAATGTAAATTTATTTTGTTAAGGAAAAATGACAAATGTTTGAATGTTCTGCCTCAGATTTGTGAAATGTTCTCCTGTTTGGCAAGTGTTTGTCAGGATAAGTTCTGACAATAAAGAGTAGTTTAAAACCACAATTAGGAGCAGAAATCTGCCTTTAAACTTGAAAGAAATAAAGATTTGACATTTATCGTGATTATTATCGATATCGACTGATATAAAATAATTATTGTGATCATTTTTTTTGGCCATATCGCCCAGCCCTACGATTATATATTTGATTTATATTATTATATATCTGAACTATTAAGTTCATATTCTCCTCAGAGATCACTTAGATCGTCATCTAAGTTATTATTAAACGTCCCGAAAACCCGTCTGAAAACAAAGGGTGATAGGTCTTTCTCAGTTTATGCTCCAAAACTATGGAATACACTCCCACTATCGATCAGAGCTTCCCCTTCATTAAAAGTTTTTAAAACATCGATTAAAACGTACCTTTTTGCACAAGCATATTAAAATGCGTCTAAATGCTGTATGCATTTTTGAAAAACCATGTAATTGCACTTTTTAGTGTCGTTACTTGGCTCTTATTTTATTTTTTATCTTTTGTGTTTTGGTTTGAATTCTTTTGATATGCTACGTTTTAACTGTATGTGCATCTGTGCTGTGATTGTGGAGCACTTTGGTAGAAATAAACTTGACCTTGACCTTGATTAATCGATTGTTAATTTAAACGACGATCGATCATCATGGGAATGCGAGTAAATTCATCATGTCATCATGTACCAGCCTTCACTGTCTCCACAGACTCTGTTATTCCCAGACTTCCTCTCCCAGAACGCCCTGCTCATCATAACCAGTTTCAGCTGCGTCTCCTTCATCACTCATTACTCTGTCTTATATGCGTTTGAGCCCAGTGGATACAGTAAACGGTGTGTGTGGAGCGGTTCAAATGAGCAGCGCCGTTTCATTCCGCTTTGCCACATAAACATCATATTGAACACTTCTAGTTAGGGGTGTAACGATACATCGCTATATTGAGATATCGCAAGATGGAAATGAGACGATATGTATTGTTGATGTAAACGAGGATTCACAATATAGCGGTAGTTTTATCCAAGGATCAGCTTACTGTATTTATAAGGTATAATTCATCCAAAAATGTAAATTCTGTCCTGTACTCACCCTCATGTCGTTTCAAATCTATAGGATTTTCGTTCAACTTCCAAACACAAATGAAGATATTTTTTGTAGATATTAAACCTGAGAGATTTCTGTCCCTCCATCTAAACCCTCCTCTAAAACTTACAAGATCCAAAAAGCTCATAAAAGCATGGTAAAAATAATCACCCGAGTGTCTAACCCGAGTGTTCTGAAGAGACACGGTGGCTTTATGAGCAGGTTCACTGCGGTTAGCACAGACGTTCAGATGCGGGGGAACTACATCAGAGTAATGCAGAACTCACATTTCCTGGATGAATAACTATTTACAGTTTGGGACAGTTCTTCTGGCACGCTTTCTTTTGATCAGAACTGTGATTGACTGCATTGATCATCTGAACGGCTCTCCTCAAAGTGAAAGCGCAAACATCATTTTAATCACCGCAGATAGTTTTAGTAGTCTGATGATTCAGAGTGTGTTCGATGGTTTATCCTCATATATACAGTGCATTAACAGCGGGAGAGTCTGTGTGTGTGCGGCTTGTCAGATCCAGCGAATGCCTGCAGTGAAAGAGCGAGTTCTGCGTGAGGAAGAAATGAACGTTTACGGAGTTTCAGTGACATCACTAAAGCAAAAGCCCCTTGACGGCGTGATTTACAGTGGGTGTAGAGCAGCTAGGGGGCGTTGTTAGGCTCGACGCGGAGTAAAGCCCCTCAGCTGCTCTACACCCACTGTAAATCACGCCGTCAAGGGGCTTTTGCTTTTATAAAACGGTTACTCCATAAAAATATTCATTTAATATTTATTTTATTCATAAAATAAACACCAGCAACAAATGTATAACGTTATAACACATTCATTCCTCCGCCAAGCAATGTAGTTCCAGAGAGGTTCCTAAGCAACACACATCACACACCACTCACACACACTGCTCACACACATCACTCACACACACTGCTCACACACATCACTCACACACACTGCTCACACACATCACACATCACTCACACACACTGCTCACACACATCACACATCACTCACACACACTGCTCACACACATCACACATCACTCACACACACTGCTCACACACATCACACATCACTCACACACACTGCTCACACACATCACTCACACACACTGCTCACACACATCACACATCACTCACACACACTGCTCACACACATCACTCACACACACTGCTCACACACATCACACATCACTCACACACACTGCTCACACACATCACACATCACTCACACACACTGCTCACACACATCACACATCACTCACACACAGTAGTAGTCCGAAGGTTTTTATTTCAGCGGTGAGCTCCGGAGTAGCCGATGGATAGCGGTTTAGCTGGAGTAGCTGTTTAGCTGAGTACCGGAAAGCCATGAAGTTGTTAGTGGAGTTTTGCAACCAAGGAAGCAGGATGGAGAGCAGAAAAAGAACTAGGACCAGGTGCTGCATCGTCCGGGAGGGAAGATTGAGTCGTCTTGGGCAGGAGAAGTTAGCGTAGCCGCCCGAAAGCGCGGGTGTTAACCCGATCGATCCAGCGGTGTTGCCAACTATACAGTCCATAGTCCCAAAACGCAGCCGAACCAAACCGGGTCGGGTCCCTCGGTAGCAGAGACGTGCAGGCGAAGAGGTCCAGGTAAGTGCTGAGGCAGTTTTGATTCAATAAGAAGTTTTGATTTGATTTCCCGGAGGGAGAAGCGGCAGCCAAAAATGCGCCAGCGTCCTCTCCTCTCTTCACACACCACTCGCACACACAGCTCACACACATCACTCGCACACACAGCTCACACACACCACTCGCACACACAGCTCACACACATCACTCGCACACACAGCTCACACACATCACACATCACTCGCACACACAGCTCACACACATCACACATCAGTCGCACACACAGCTCACACACATCACTCGCACACACAGCTCACACACACCACTCGCACACACAGCTCACACACATCACACATCAGTCGCACACACAGCTCACACACATCACACATCAGTCGCACACACAGCTCACACACATCACACACCACTCAGTAACACAGTAATAATAGAAAACTCCCTTCTTTATTTTGGCTTATAGTAAATCATGATAGAATCGTGATTTGTATCGAATAATGACATGAGTGTATCGTTACACTCCTATTTATAGTACTTTTTTGTTATTATTTTATCTAGGAAAATGATATTGTGATAATTATTGTTTTATCGCCCAGCCCTGAGAACTGCTGTCAGAACTACTCGACAAACCTGACAAGCCCTGATTAGCTCATGTGTGTCTTTGTTCTGTTGTATTTATTTGTGCTATTGCTTGTAGTTTGTAGACACGGGTCAACAACAACAAGTATTTTATTTATTTACTACTTTTTTGTGGTGGTGCAAGTGGAAATGATTAACTGAACCGGATTGAGAATGGAGACGTCTGTATGTATCTTACGGATGGCCCTGGTCAGTGCTGAGTTTCAGAGGTCAGGTGACCAGAGTCTGATCTCATGAGTGTTTCTGCAGGCCGCATGCCTGTGTGAGGGAGATGAAGAGAACAGAAAGCGATGTCACCTGTAGAAGCGCAGGGCGATCTCTGGCTGGTCTGTGTAGAAGTGGTTGCTGCCGATACAGGCGATGGCCTCCACGTGTGTGTTGTCCTGCTTCAGGACCTCTTTATAGTACTCAGTGGCCGAGATCACGTTATTCATTTCCTGCAGGACACAGTTAGACAGATCAAGCCAAAGCTCATCCAGCGAAGGGAAGATGAAGACACAAGCTATGTTTCCATCCACACGTTTTTATCCGAATTAAGTGATATCGAATGAAAAATGCCTTATGGAAACAGTAAAATTCGACTGAATTTCATGAATATCGACTCAAATGAAATACGGTCGGTCTCATCGGATTTTATCTTGATCGATATACGGCTTATGCGATAAACTCTGATGGAAACGTTATTTGCCGAATAAATAATGAATTGCGATTAAGTTTTAGGTCATTTTATGGTTGCAACCCGCCACAAAAGAAGTTTTAGTTAATTTCCGCCCAGTATTTCCGCTCTGTTTGCACCTCTTATATGCTGTCTATGGTTTGCACACATGGCGGGCAAAGACAGATGTAAGTGGACAAACGAGGAGACGAGATAGTTTTGAATTTAATTTGCCAGAAAAATAAAACGGCTATTTTAGATAGCAAAAATCGACGAAATGCCATAATAGTCAAATAATGTCGCTATCAACTGGCACATAAGCACTATTAGAGTCCTGCAACGGGTTTTATATATATATAATATATATAAAAATATATTAATTATATTTTAGTAAGTATTGTGTATATAATTGTCCATATATAGGCCATACAAACGTAGGCTACACTCTTTCTTTTAACCCTCTGGGGACCAAAAACGTGCCCGCGCGTTTTGCTCGTTTTTTTTTTTAGCAATGTAAATTAAGTTCATAATGCTCTGTTAATTTTGAACTTTAATTTTCGTGTTATACATCAATCGATCCTGTTCAGTTTCTATTTTTTTTCTGTGTACTCACAATAAAAATAAAGTGTTTTGCTTTTTGCCAAATAAAGAAAAATTAACATGATGCGAGTTCTGCCTTCTCTCTGTGAGTGAACTCCCATTTGAAACACGTTCGAAAATGATCTGTAACTCCGCGAAAATTCAGTCAAACAGGCAAACAGACCCACGGGCATAAAGCTTGAGATCTCATCTTTTAAATGAAGTAATTTATATAAAAAACAAATATTCTCAGCTTCTGTAATCTGTATGAAAAGAGAGTGATTCCAGTCGAGCTCATTACGAGCTCATTCACTTTAATTCGTTCACGCTTACTCACGGAGCGTGCTATTCACAAGATAATGTGTTAAGCCATGTATGCAAAACAGGTAAACGCCCCCAAGCAAATGCATTAAACGCTTCAAGTTTCATCATTCAGTCACCTGCGCGTTGGGAAGATGGCATGATTTTCGTTTTTTTGCCGAATCTGTTAGTTGAGATCACGAAGAAGCCTCTCCATGTTTGAGATAGCAGTATTGGTATATTTAAAAGCGTACATTTTGAGTTTGAAATCGGCTTGTTTTTCAGAGATTCTAGCACGCAGTAGGGGCGTGTCATTGTCGGTGTGTATTTCCATACTGAATAAGCCGGCGGGGCTACTTATTATGCAGCGCTCTGGCCGGCTCTATCTGATTTCAAAATTCAATGTAGATGGATGCCAATAACATTACGATGTCCAGCAATCGATTTAAATAGTAGGTTACATGGGGTTTGATTTGTCGTTAAATGAGATGTAGCCTAATACATGTTGTCCAATACATAGATCCGCCTATTTAACCAACGTGTATCTTAATGGTCCAGTGGTAGAGCTTTCGCCAGTTGTGTCAGAGGGTCTGAGTTTGAATCTGCCCTTGTATAGGTTTTTTTTTTTCTCGTATAGTTTTTTTTTCTCTCATCAAAACGATTATGTTCATCAGTGGTTGTATATCAAGCAGGGACACGCAAACGTTTGCATTATGTTTTGTGGTTTCACCAGAACGAATAGAGGGTATCCGCAACGCAACGGATTGAAGCGCGCGTCGAGTGAAGACAGTGCGGTGTGTGCACGAGCCACATAAGAAAACACCATATCTGCGCCACTGATCGCAGCGGCAACGAGCACTTTGATCGCTTGATTTAAAAAAAAATACATTTCAGCACTAGTATCTTATTTAAAAAACGAACGAAATGAATGCTCTGCCAGTTAACTGGAGATGTTTTATTTATTTGTAGAATTGGTACATTCGTGTCGCGAGATGTTTTAAAAAGTGGTGGGAACATGTCCCATCCGTCCCACCCGCAAATTATGCCTATGCCTATTTCCATAGTTTATTGCTTATTATTTATCAGTAGCAAAAGTTTGTTTCATGTTGCACGAGTAGGCTACACCGAAGAAAATTCCTAGTCTGTGAAACCTTTCATTGACAATGGCAATAAAATCTATTCTGATTCTGATTCATACTTGGATTCATAGCCTACTCATACATATATATATATATATATATATCACATAGCACATCCTGTTTTTGATTTGAACATTGTCTAGAGTTTATCTTATTTTTTATTCAGTGTACACAAGAGTTGCCTTTACAGTTTTATCGGTAGATTTCTTTTGTTTATTTATCGCTCACAATTGCTTTGTTTATAGCAGACTGATTATTTTTTTATTTTGCTCACATTTAATTTGCTTAGAGCAACATTTAGAATTTAGAACATTTAGTTCCTCCACACAGAGGAATTACAATAAAACAGATTGAAAAACAAAACCTTTGAATGTCCTCTCATTCTTTCTTCAGGCTGCCTCACTTGATGGCCCATTAGCCATTGGGGGGGTGTCTATGTCACACCCCTGGTCTGAATCTCATTAATATTGATAGGCCATTACCACTCCCATGCATAAACCTCTTCTGACAAAAAATCTGTCTTACAATGTTTAAATCAATGTATTGTTTTATGAGAACGATTAGGCAGGATGATTTTCACATCATTTTGAAGCCAGAACTCGAAGCGACAACATCCAAAAGTCTTGTGGACACATATTTAGTATGTGTTTTGTGGTCTTATTTCAGCAACTTTCATTTTTATTTTTTTCAATAACCACGCATAAACATTATTCTCTTAAAAATACAAACATGTACATACATGTTACTTACATATTATGGTAGCCCCGTTTGTGCTATATAGAGTGAATTTACACCTTTGCCATTAACATGTTTATAAATAACTGAAAAAAGCACAAATGTCAGGGCATGTCAAAGCATCCCAAGGGCCCCAAAAACACCCTGGTCCCCAGAGGGTTAAATAATAACCCGTGGCGTCAGATTAAGGGCTGTAGGCTATGCAAAATGAAACCGAAATCGCGACACTCAGGGCCACGAACCTACAATTAAAACTTTCAGAGATCTCAAACAGGCATTTAACTCTTCCGAGTCGCCGATCACGCCGGCGTGATCAAATCACATGACCAGTTTAAGACGTCGAAGCATAAAAACAAAGTCACGTTGAGCGCTGCTGTCCACTTCTGTCGAAAGTGCTGGCTTGAAACTCTATTTTACTTTTTGTTTTGTGTTGATAGACCAAGTAAAAACGGAGATATGATAATTTAAACTTTATATAATTTTTTTTTGAAAATATTGACGCGTTCGTAAAGGAACGCAAGATGGGATGCGACAGGCGTTGCATTTATTCTCATAACTTCGTCGGTTTTTGTCATAAAGCAAAACGGAGAAAAATGTGTGAATCTGCTGACTCTGCTCTTCAGGCTGCACATTTTAGGGAGTGGAGGAGGAGCCAACTGAGCAAAGAAGTGAAATTGAAAGGCGCCCGCGGGAGTCGGGAGATTGACGGAGTAGACAGAGAGACATATATATAGAAAGAGAGAGAGAGAGATATTATTGCTAGTTTTTGGAAAAGTTTGAATAGATTTTGAGAGTAGTTTAGGAGTAGTGTAGATAGTTTAGGTAGTTTAGGTAGTTTTTTGTGGAAGGAAAATGAAGCGAATGTCTTTGGTCTCATTGTTGACAGAAACTGTTTTGAGGAGTGGCACAGATAAAAAGAAAAAACTCACCTGATATTCGTTGTAAATAGTTGTATATATAGTTTGATTTTGTGTTTATTTTACCTTTTGTATAGTATATTTGCACTTTTTAGGAACCCCTCTTACTCAAGGAAGGAAAGCCCTGTAATGTAGCTGTCTGTGTAATTGTACATGAAGTGTTTTGTAGAGTTTCTAAGCAGAAAAGAAAAGAAAAAAACGCCTATTGCCACACCTGCTTTTTGCTGTATATAGTTAGATTTTATCTCAATTTTACCTTTTTTATGTTGTATTTGCACTAATTGGGAACCCTCATACTCTGGGAATGCAAGGCCTTAAATATAGCTCTCTGTATAATTGTGTGCATAAACTTTTAAAAAGTGGCAAAGCTAAAAAGAGAAAAAAAAGCCTATGGCTACACTCGCTTTTTTTTTTGTAAATCATTTTTTTTTTGTATATAGCTTGATTATATCTGAATTTTACCTGTATATGTTGACATTTACAACTTGTGTTTACATTTTAAACCTTTTAAAATGCTTCATTGAGCATGTTTGTGTTTTTTGTAGTAAAAAAACTATAATTTTTCTATTCGGATTTTGTGTTTTTTGTGTGATTTTGGGTCCAGTATGTTGATACAGTACATAAAAGTGAAAAAATAATTGTCTGTTCATATAGGTGATGTTGTGCTGAAAAAAACAATACCAAACATTGGTATGGTAAACATTTGTTTATGTCGCAAAATAAAAAAAATAAAAAGTACTCAAAAACGGCCAAAATAGCCCAAGACTCCGAAGAGTTAAAACACCAAATATTAAGAATTGGTATATCAAGCAAAATAATATTTGATGATTGATCGAAAATCTTATCTCTCCCCCCACATGCTCACCGGCAACGCTCCGACATTAAATTTCTCTGTAGGCTATACTGTAGGGCCAGCTAATAGGCCTAGCCTGTGTTGTAGCCCAGTCATTAAAAAACGATTTAGTTTCATATTCATGTTTAAATAAAATAATATATATAGTTTTTAAATTTCATGTTGATTATATGAAAAGTGAAAAGCATGAATAAGATAAGATGATCCCGAATATCGGGAGACAAATGGAGTGGGCAGACATGATTTTGACCACTTTATTAAGTTTGTTTTTGTAGAAAACCTTTCTTTAAAGTGAATTTCGTTTTGTATTAATTGTATCTTAATTTTAATCAATGTTTCATCAACCAATTTCCTGGATTTAATAAATAAGAGCTAAATAGGCCTATAGCAGGCAATATATTCGGAGGCGCCGGCGCGTGAAGTGGAGGTAGCCTAGGCTACTTGAATGGCGCAAAACAAAGCGCACTTTAGCGCTCATTAGCCCATTCATGAGGCTATTGTGATGTTGAGAGAGGTGCGAGATAAAAAATAAAGCACTTTAATTGGAATGATTTTAGCTTGTGTGTGATTTATCGCGGGCACGGGTCGGGTAACGGGCCGAATATTAACGGGTCTGGGCGGGTGCGGATTTAATTTTGATATTATCACGGGTGACGGGTCGGATCTGGTGCTGAACTTTGCGGGTACGGGCGGGGGCGGGTCTCCAAAAATGGACCCGTGCAGGACTCTAAGCACTATTACAACTTGTGCAATATTGATCATTTGTTGGTAGATGGCGTGATCCATTTTGTCTAGCAAAACTTTGTTCGCAAATGTTTGCTTGAATGTTGTGCGATTCAGTGCGAAAATGAATGGAAACACCTTAAAATGTCTCAAATCAATTCGATATACCAATTTGATCGCAGAACAGCATGTGACGTCATTACGCACAGGTTTTTATTCGCTTTAAAGCCGTTGGATGGAAACACACTTTCACCAGCTTTATTCGCATGAGTTTTTTTTACCGAACTTCAGATAATTCGATTGACAACTGGATGGAAACTTAGTTACAGATACCTCATGTATGCGTGCGATCCCCGTGAGCAGCGTGACCTCGGCGGGGAAGTGATCCAAGCCCTGCTTGAACACATTCAGGGCCGTGATGGGCTGATCCAGACGCTGGTACACCTGCACACACACACACACACACACACTCTCTCACTGGTCTTACTGGGACACGGGCACCGGAGCTGCAGCACTGACCTCACCTTGGCCAGGTAGAGGTATGAGTCCACGAACTCCTGCTGAGCGAGCGCGGACCGGAACTGCTTCTCTGCCTCACGGTGCAAGCCCAGTCTACAAACACACAGAGACTCACACTTCAAACAAGATCTCTTAATGCAGGTCACAATGATCCACACACTTCTGTAAAACAGGCTGCGTTTACACACAGAGAATCCGATCTTTTACTCGCGTCTGACACAGATCGGGGTTTGTTGAACACGTGTAAACACAAACACCCGCACGAGGTCCGATATTCCCGCATCCGATCTAAACCGCTTCCACATGTGGTTTTAAATCAGATCCGATATCTGGACATCCGACCTCTAAACACTCGTATCCGCTTCCCCTTGAGCTCAAGCCACCACAGGGTGAGCAGGACACGTTTGTTCACAAAGAGCTTTGTAATGTTGATGAGGCGTCTCTGTGTGCGCTCGCTCACTGCTGTACACTGAGGAGGAACTTTACATCTATCTGTGCGAACACAGGAACATTCCGGATCTGGTGAACCTCTGCCCGTGACTTTACTACTGAAACCTACACTATATTCCTCAGAACTCTAGATCTGAGCTGTAGATAAACAGAACTTCCTCCTGGTCTATATATCTGATCCGTCGTGACGGCTGTTATCGTGTCCACGCTGGCAAATAATCATGAACACCTGACTTGAACTTTATACATAATTTTAATAGCAGGGCCATGCACAGGGTCTACCATGAGCTTAGTAAAATCACTGAAAATCACTTTGGGCGGGAATAAATGTAAACAGAATTGGATCTCAGTCCTGTCTGGAGTGAATGTGAACAGGCGGATCTGTTATAAAGACGGGATCTGCAGTGTGAACGCAGCCGCTGTGACTCTGACCTGTAATAGCACTTCCCCAGCTGGACCTTCCACCACCAGTCCCTGAACTGAGCGTGCTCCGTGGCCACCGCCGCCAGATCCAGCGCCTGCACAGCGGGAGAGGAGGCGTTAACGTCCGACACACACACACGACACACCACACACGACAGCTGCTACACAACATCATCACAGACACACACTCGACAGCTGCTACACAACATCATCACAGACACACACAGACACACACTCGACAGCTGCTACACAACATCATCACAGACACACAGACACACACAGACACAGACACACACACGACAGCTGCTACACAACATCATCACAGACACACAGACACACACAGACAGACACACACACGACACACACTCGACAGCTGCTACACAACATCATCACAGACACACACAGACACACACACGACAGCTGCTACACAACATCATCACAGACACACACAGACACACAGACACACACAGACACACACAGACACACACTCGACAGCTGCTACACAACATCATCACAGACACACAGACACACACAGACACACACACGACAGCTGCTACACAACATCATCACAGACACACACAGACACACACACGACAGCTGCTACACAACATCACGCCTACTTACATTTTTCACATCGTTTTCATGATGAAAGATGTACTCAAACAAGGTCTTGTGTTCGAGGGGGACAGAGAGAATAAATGGCATTATTTTAATATATGAATTCAGCGAGTCATGACAAACACTTGATGATTGTGTGCTAATAATAATTAGATCACAGATATTACATTACATCATAATTAAAAGGAATTACTTCTTACACAAAGTAACTTTTTCCAGGAAGATTAAAGAAATTTGCCATGCAGTTGATGTTCATTTAGGGTTAGGGTTAGGGTCAGGGTCAGGGTCAGGGTTAGGGTTAGGTCAGGGTGAGGGTTAGGCTTAGGGTCAGGTCAGGGTCAGGGTTAGGGTTAGGTCAGGGTGAGGGTTAGGCTTAGGGTCAGGTCAGGGTGAGGGTTAGGGTTACACTACCTTGGCCATGTTGGGTCTCTTGGCGTACTTGGCGAGGTTTATCCTGGCGAGGTTAATGAAGGGTCCATCGGGGTGTGTTAGCATGGAGGCCTGAGATGACAGAAGCACAGGATCAGGACCTGTGTGTGTGTGTGTGTGTGTGTCTGTGTGTCTGTGTGTGTGTGTGTGTGTGTGTGTGTGTGTGTGTGTGTGTGTGTGTCTGTGTGTGTGTGTGTGTGTGTGTGTGTGTGTGTGTGTCTGTGTGTGTGTGTGTGTGTGTGTGTGTGTGTGTGTGTGTGTGTGTGTGTGTGTGTCTGTGTGTGTGTGTGTCTCTGTGTGTGTGTGTGTGTGTGTGTGTGTGTGTGTGTGTGTGTGTCTGTGTGTGTGTGTGTGTGTGTCTGTGTGTCTGTGTGTGTGTGTGTGTGTGTGTCTGAATGAGGCTGAATGAGGGTCCAGCTCCTACCGTTCCCAGCCGCACGAGTCTCCCCGAGGCGCTGGTGCCGGGCCGGGCCGAGCTGGCGGTGCGAGGGGTTCTGATGGCCTGCTCCATCGTCTCGGGTCTGCCGGTCATGGTGCTGGGTCTCACGAAGCCTGTGATGGGCCGGCCCGACTGAGTCATGGGTCTGCGCACATTACACAGGTGAAGCACAGGTGAGCTTATGCCAGACACAGCATTAAAGGGTTCGTAAACTCTGTCAGTAATCACTCTCCCTCATGATGTCCACCCCGTCAGACTCTCATCTTCAGAACACTAATGAAGATATCTCTGATGAGATCTGAGAGCTGGCTCTCTCCTCCATAGGCTTCTCTGTAATCCAGATCTGCCAGCTCAGAGAGTTAGTGAAGACATTGTTAAAATAGCCCGAGTGACTACAGTGGCTCAACGCCGCACGCTCGAGAACTGAGACGAGGACGCAGACGGGTCTCGATGTTTAAATGGCTCCGACTGGCTTACCTTACACACTCTCCCGTCACATGACCGTGAGCGCCGTCTCCTCAGTTCTGTCGCATGCGTCTCGTGAACTCACTCAGAGACACAGAGGAACATGAAGAGTTCAATAAAGGCGTTATTTTTGCTTGTTTTTGCGCACAGAAAGTATTCTCGTCGCTTGATAAACGTAAGGTTGAGCCACTGTAGTCACTCTGACTATTTTAACGATGTCTTCACTAACTCTCTGAGCTGGCAGATCTGGATTACAGAGAAGCCTATGGAGGAGAGAGCCAGCTCTCAGATCTCATCAGAGATATCTTCATCTGTGTTCTGAAGATGAGAGTCTGACGGGGGTGGATATCATGAGGGAGAGTGATTACTGACAGAGTTTACGAACGCTTTAAACACAACAAGATCACACATCCTGATACTTCTCTGAGGTTATGTCAACCACAACATTAACAAGAACAACATCAAACATCATATTACAGAATGCTACATATAAACAGCAGAGTGAATCTTTATTCAGTTATTATGAACCAGTGAGGTTTATTCTCACACATCAAGCAGCTTCGCTTAACCTTCTGCTTATCTTCCCTGATCAATGTTTTAATGTGAATAAAAGCCTAAACTCAATCTGTTCGTCATATAAAGTGATCGAGTCTCTTCAGGAAGTTAGGACTAAACCGCTCGATTCATATGAATCAGTTTCTCGATCTCTTTATGAACGTTTAGAAGCATCGCAGTGGCTGAGTGGAGGGACAGAAATCACTCAGATTTCATCAAAGATCTTCATTTGTGTTTTGAAGTCTTACGGTTTGGAGAGTAAACCATGGCAGAAATGTCATTATTGGGTGAACTATCCCTGTAATGCTCAACTCCTGTAATGCTCGACTCAGATCCCTGTGGGATTGCAAATGAAGTGAATTACAGTAATGTAACTGGGAGACAGTGCTATAATAGTGCACTCATACTGTATTATACAGTGCATCTGGTCTCATGCAGACTATGGCTGTTTCTCAGTGCGTGTTCTTCAACAATCTTGTGTTCTCGACCACATCATCATCAACGGTCCAGCACTGAAGAGACCAGAACACAGGACTCGTGACAGGGCCGGATGTGCTCTTGATACCGAGATCATCCAGTGCAGACCGAGAGGATCGACCCGTTAGAGATCCCAGACGACAGTCGAAGTACGGAAGCCTGTAAGCTTTAATCTCCTCGTTCTCGCTTAAGAGATTCCCGCTGAAAGCTCGGAGTACGTGACGCTGTTTGAAGAAAACATTTGTCGTTTTGTTTGGCATAATTTGAATGAAGTTATAATTACCTGGAGAAATCCTACAGAACTTTTTAATTGGCTTATTTAAAAGAATCTCAACAAAGCGTAATATTAAAATATACATTTTAGATATACAAGCGTGTAATATACTAGCATATCCTAAAATAAATACTGGTATAAAATATAAAGATGTGAAATAACAACACTAATGTCAGTGGATATCTGTGATGTAGTGTTTATGAATAGTGGCGTCCCTAATATGAGCTGATCACATGATCTCCACTCAAAGATGCGCTCTGTGTCCAAGCTCCTTCTGAAAACACACAGCGAGTGTGTTTAACCACAGATCCTGCTCATTATCATAGTTTTCTGTTTGAAATGAGCAAACTTTAAATAATGAGGGATAAATCCTTCCTTCAAAAGGTGTTTTTGCCAAAGCTCGCTGAACAGCTTGAAGATAAAAGCTTTTAGCCACAACAGATGAGCAATTCTGGGAAAAGGTCATATTGCGATTATTGAGGTCAATAGGGTGTGACACTGCCACATTAGTTAGGCATCATTACTTAAAAAGGATCATTAAAGGTGTTTAAGTATAGAAGATGATTGCATATATGTTTGAAGGTTTCATATAATATCTGAGTGATATGGGTATGTACTCGTTTATATGTATTTATCATGTTTACTTCCACTGTGTGTGTGATGGTATAGTGATGGGTGTTTTTTATAAGGATAATGCTGGCTGATATGCCGGGGCCCGCCTATCACCGTGCACCTAAACGGATATAGGAAACAGGTGTGTGAGGGCAGGGAGGGGCGCTGGTACTCAGTTGCTGTAGCTACTAGTTGTGTGGTAAATTGTTTTCTCTGGGGTGGTAAAGAAAAATAAAACATCACTACTAAAAAAACGGACTATATATAAGTTAAACGCCGCATGTAGTATGTGGAAAGCGAGCGCGTTACCCAACTGAGGACGCGTTAACATAATCTTCACAGACGGTCGGCTGGACTTATTTAACGGAGTTGGTGAGGCATATAAGAATACGCCGCATGTAGTGTGGAGAAAGCGAGCGCGTTACCCAACTGAGGACGCGTCAACATAATCTTCACAGACGGCTGGCTGGACTTATTCAACGGAGTTGGTGAGATCGATTGGTTTTGTTCTTTCTCCTAATTGCGTGATATAACAGCAAACCAAGGATCGCATTCTTTTCTTGTATGGGCGGATTATTTGTTTGCTACGTCATGTGACAATTTACTGGCATCGGCCTTGGATTATTATATAAACTTTCGCAGGCATCCTGATAAAGGATTGGATTCGTTTAGTTTGGACTTTTAGGGTGTTTACGGGTTTAAAGAGAGAAAAACAGGACATTGAAGAGACATTTGGGGTTGTGTGGGTCATTTAATGTGTGAAAATATAAAGCGCTGCACTGTGAGCAAATACTGTGTTTATAGTTTGGTGTGTGTTTTCCTTTGATGTTGGTAGACCGAATACTGTTTGTCAATGTTATAGTTTGTTATTGCTAAACTGGTCAAGTCTTTCTAAAGAACCCCTTTTGTGCGTTTTAGTTAACACAACCTAAATGAAAAATCTGGGAAGTGTTACAGATGGTGGCCCGTACGGGGACTGACAGATAAATTTGGCTATTGGATTTTTTTTTTTTTTGTTGTTGTTGTTTTTTTTTTTGCTAATAAGATTGCTGTTAATATTGGCAGCATTTGTAATTCAAAAGTTGTGTTCTGAAGTAAGCTTATTAATGTGTTTAGCCAGTTATCCTTTATATACCTAGCATTGTCTTTCAATGAAGTTTTATTCACTTTGAAAATATTACTGAATAGACATGGATGAAATGAGGGTGACACCACTTATAGATCTGGATGAATCCCTAGAGGAAGATGTAGATAGAAATGAGCTTAGTACCATGGCCTCTACTCCTACATCTGTTCATGAGGGTAGTGAGCAGCTCAATAAACTTAAAGGAGAGGCATGGGTCACTAGAAGAAATCCTGTGGGGGAAATTACATCACTGATTAGTTCTCTTTATATATCCCAGGCAGAAGAGAATGAACATACCACTGGAGATGAGGATAATACATCTTACCTCACACTGCCTGCTCTCACGTCCATTACGACTGACTTAGGTTCAGTCGCAGAGAGATTAGATAATCTTGAAACAGATTTCAGAGATTCTGTCGCTAGTACTTTTAACAGAGAAGAGAACATTAGAGGCTATGTTGACAGAAGTCTTGAGGCTCTTGAACAAAGTATGATAACGACACTCAAGAAGTTTGAAGAAACGTTAGTGGACTGTTTACATCGGAGGGATGAAAAATGGAAGGCAGAAATTCAACAGCTGAAGCGTGCCAGTCTTTTGTCTGTCTCCAAGCCTGTAAGAACCTCTGGAACTACTAGTCATCCTCCGTATAGTCGCTCCACTGCAGTTCCAGCTTCTCATGGTCTGTCTAGAGCTCAAGCCTCCACTGGTGACGTCTCTCAAAGTCATTTTCCTCTTACTGTGGGTACCCATGCTGGGGGGCCTACAGAAAACCCCTTTCCATCTCATTTTACTTCCATTACCTCCTCTAATATGCTGTCTGCTTCTGCGAATGATGCTCATTCTGCTAATGAGGCTCAGCCCTCTGTTTCTCTTACTGGACAGCACCATCAAGGTCAACCATCTCCTACCACTGCTATGGCCCAGTTTAAGAAATCATTTGGGGGGTCTAGTTTTCAGCAACAAATACCGCAGTTCATTACCAGCACAAGCCTACCTACTCCTTTGACTGGCGTTGATAGCCAGGTCACGGCCACTATGCCTGTGGTTTATTCTAAGCCTGCCGTTCATATGGATTTCCCTTCTTTTAGTGGATCCAGAGAAGTGTCTGACATTCTTAACTTTGTGGAGCAATGTGAAACATATCTTGCTGTTCGGCCTTTAACAGTTACAGAACTTTTAGGTGCTCTTTCTGGCGTTCTTAAAGGACCCGCACATAGCTGGTGGTCTGTGGCAAAGAACAAAGTTCGCAACTGGCCAGAGTTCAAGGAGTCTTTCCAGGCTGCTTTCCTGCCTCCGGATTACCTCTCCGAGGTAGAAGAAAAACTACGAGACATGGTGCAGCTGCCCGAACAGTGTTTGAGGGATTTCGCCTATGATTATCGTGCCCTTTGTATCCGGTGGAAACCTGAGATCACTGAGGCAGAGTTGGTAAGGAAAATATTAAACAACTGTAATCCCAGAATCGCTGGCTGTCTTAGAGGCACCATTACTACTGTTGACCAGCTCGTTCAAGTGGGCACCCTGGTAGAAAAAGACTGCACCTCTTCAAAGGAGTACTGGGGCAAAGTGGACCAACAGAAGGCAAAAGAAAAGACCTCAAAAAAGACCCAGGAGAAGGGTAGCTATAAAAAACCTGCAGATATGGTGACGGTAGTTCAGTATGGGAAAAAATCTCCATTGGCTCTTCTACATGTTCCAATTGCAGTAAGGGGAAAGAATTGTCCTGCTGTATTGGACACGGGATGCACTTTTTCTCTAATGCGTCAAAGTATGTGGATGGAGGTGGCTCGACAGGGTGAGCAACTGAAGGCAAGTGGGGACCAAAGCTTTGCCCTTGCTAATGGGAAGACGTACGGTGCCATAGGAAAGGCACATCTTCTCTATTGCTGGCATGAAATGATGTGGGCTCTGGAGACGTACATCTTGGCTGATGACAATCTGGCATTTCCCATTATTCTTGGGTTGGATTTCCTCTGCAAGACCTCTACCATCATCCATATGGGGGACCAAACGTATGGGGTGAAGGGGCCCAGGGGTTATGCGTTTCATTCATTCCTGGCACCGCTTCATGAGAGTACAGGGGGTCAAAGCATTGACGCTCATTCTAATGCCAGTCTTTATGTAGCTATTCCTTCAGGAAGTGCTTTGATTCCATTTTCTTCTCCTGGAGTAGTAGCTTTGTCTTTTCCTGATCAGCCTTCAGAGATTCAACAACTGCTGCAGGCCTGGCCTGAGGTGTGCTCAGGGAAACTGGGGAAGTCCACAGTGGAAGAACACAAGATCTTTGCAGTAGATGAGATTCCTGTCCGTTGCAAAGCTTATCGTGTATCCCCTTTTAAGCATCAGATCATTGTAGACCAGATAGAACAGATGCTCAAGGATGGCATTATTGAGCCCTCTCAGTCTGCCTGGGGTGCTCCAGTGGTTTTGGTTACCAAGCCTGATGGGTCAATAAGGTTTTGTGTTGATTTTCGACGCCTTAATGCTAAGACCTATCCAGACGCCTACCCCATGCCTCTCATACATGATCTTCTTGAGTCTATGCATGGGGCAGCTTTCTTCAGCACTTTAGATTTGAAATCAGGCTATTGGCAGGTTGCAGTGTCAGAGGAAAGTAAAGCCAAGACGGCCGTCATAACTCCAGTGGGTCTCTATCAATTCAAGTGTATGCCTTTCGGACTAAAAAATGCTGGAGCCACGTTTCAAAGGTTGATGGAGAAGGTCCTGGGAGAGCTGAGGGGGAAAATATGTTGTGTTTACATTGATGATGTAATCGTGTTTTCGGCCAACCCCGAACAACATCTCAAGGATGTGGAGGCTGTCCTTAAAAAGCTGCATGAGGCCAAGTTGACCCTCAACCTAAAAAAATGTCTCTTTTTCCGACGTGAGTTGAAATTCTTGGGTCATGTGGTATCCGAGAAGGGTGTTCAGGTTGATCCAGAAAAGACCCTGGCGGTGACTTCTTATCCGATTCCCACCAATATTAAATCTTTGCAGCGTTTCCTAGGCCTAGTGGGGTGGTACCACAAATTCATAGATCACTTTGCAGACCTGGCAGCCCCACTTAATCAACTGAAGAGAAAAGATGTGCAGTGGATCTGGTCAGAGGACTGTCAGCGGAGCTTCGAGCAGCTGAAAGAGGCACTTGTGAATGCTCCCATCCTGATACAGCCTGATCATGCACTGTCGTTTGAGGTTCACACGGATGCAAGTGATGTAGGGTTGGGAGCAGTGCTGGTCCAGAGGACTGGTGAGGGGGAGAAAGTGATAGCCTATGCTTCCAGGGGGTTGCGTGGAGCAGAGTGTAACTACTCTACATCCGAGAAGGAGTGTCTTGCGGTGGTGTGGGCAATTGAAAAATGGAGGCACTTCCTTGAAGGTCCTGAGTTCATCGTGTATACAGACCATGCTGCCTTGACTTGGGCCTTCAATTGTCCAAAGACTTCATCTCGGCTCACACGCTGGATCCTGCGGCTGCAACAATTCCAGTTTAAAGTCCAGTACAGAAAAGGTCTGCATAACATCGTTCCAGATGCGCTGTCTAGAGCAGTGACTCCTCCACCTTCAGCAGCAGCTTGTGTTTCCGTGAATACTTCTCCTGGTTCCACAGATCTGCCTACTTCGTTGTCTGCAATAAGGGAGGCTCAGGAACAGGATACAGAGGTCAGGGACCTGGCCAAAGAGTCTACCACCAATAGTAGGCCGGATAGGGTAGGGTTTACAATGGTGCAAGGTCTCTTGTACCGTCACTCACCAATGAGAGAGGGGGGAGACAAGTTCCAACTGGTGGTACCCAAGAGTCTTGTGCCTGTTTTTCTTGCTTACTTTCATGACCATCCTTTGAGTGGGCACTTGGGCAGATTAAAAACCCTCCTGAAGGTTCTTGAGGTGGCCTGGTGGCCGTCTGTCCGAAAGGATGTATGGAATCATGTTAAGATTTGCAACATCTGCCAGGCCTACAAACCTGAAAATCGTCAGCCTGCAGGATTCATGCAGCCAACCCCCGTCGAAGATGCCTGGGAAAAGTTGGGAATGGATCTTATGGGGCCATTTCCCCGCAGCAAAAAAGGGAATACCTTTCTTCTTGTGATCGTGGATTACTTTACAAAGTGGGTTGAGATGTTCCCCTTAAAAGACAGTAAGGCCCACCGCATTGTGACCATCTTAAAAGAAGAGATATTCACTCGGTTTGGGGTTCCGCATGAGTTGGTCTCAGATAGGGGGCCACAGTTCACTGGTCATGAGATGGCTAACCTCTGTAAAATCTGGGGAGTGACACAGAAGTTTACCACCAGCTATCACCCCCAAGCCAACCTCACTGAACGTTCCAACCGGACCATCAAAACTATGATCGCCTCATATGTAGGGAACCAACACAAGAATTGGGATCAGTGGGTCAGGGAGTTCCGCTTTGCCATTAATGCCGCCTATCACGAGACCACAGGCCGAACACCGGCAGAGTTGGCACTCGGAAGATCTTTGAAAGGGCCACTAGAGAGATTGATTGGAACATCACCTTCTCCTCATCAACCTCCGTACACGATCCTGGAAAGACAAAAATTAATGTATGAGGAAGTCAAGAGGAGAGTTGGGGGATGTCAGGCCAGACAAGCCAAGTATTATAATGCCCGAAGGAGAGGTGCACAACTCCTACCGGGAGAATTGGTCTGGGTCCGCACTCACCCACTCTCAAAAGCATCTGAGAATTTTTCATCCAAGCTTGCGCCTAAATGGTCGGGTCCAGCGTCAGTGGTGAGAAAATTAGGCCCTGTCAACTACCAAATACAGTGGAATGATCAAAATAGAAAGATTGATACCGTTAATGTGGTTAACGTTAAGCCCTTTTTTGGGAGTTCAGAATCTGGTACCTCTGGCTGGGGGGGGGGACTGTGACACTGCCACATTAGTTAGGCATCATTACTTAAAAAGGATCATTAAAGGTGTTTAAGTATAGAAGATGATTGCATATATGTTTGAAGGTTTCATATAATATCTGAGTGATATGGGTATGTACTCGTTTATATGTATTTATCATGTTTACTTCCACTGTGTGTGTGATGGTATAGTGATGGGTGTTTTTTATAAGGATAATGCTGGCTGATATGCCGGGGCCCGCCTATCACCGTGCACCTAAACGGATATAGGAAACAGGTGTGTGAGGGCAGGGAGGGGCGCTGGTACTCAGTTGCTGTAGCTACTAGTTGTGTGGTAAATTGTTTTCTCTGGGGTGGTAAAGAAAAATAAAACATCACTACTAAAAAAACGGACTATATATAAGTTAAACGCCGCATGTAGTATGTGGAAAGCGAGCGCGTTACCCAACTGAGGACGCGTTAACATAATCTTCACAGACGGTCGGCTGGACTTATTTAACGGAGTTGGTGAGGCATATAAGAATACGCCGCATGTAGTGTGGAGAAAGCGAGCGCGTTACCCAACTGAGGACGCGTCAACATAATCTTCACAGACGGCTGGCTGGACTTATTCAACGGAGTTGGTGAGATCGATTGGTTTTGTTCTTTCTCCTAATTGCGTGATATAACAGCAAACCAAGGATCGCATTCTTTTCTTGTATGGGCGGATTATTTGTTTGCTACGTCATGTGACAATTTACTGGCATCGGCCTTGGATTATTATATAAACTTTCGCAGGCATCCTGATAAAGGATTGGATTCGTTTAGTTTGGACTTTTAGGGTGTTTACGGGTTTAAAGAGAGAAAAACAGGACATTGAAGAGACATTTGGGGTTGTGTGGGTCATTTAATGTGTGAAAATATAAAGCGCTGCACTGTGAGCAAATACTGTGTTTATAGTTTGGTGTGTGTTTTCCTTTGATGTTGGTAGACCGAATACTGTTTGTCAATGTTATAGTTTGTTATTGCTAAACTGGTCAAGTCTTTCTAAAGAACCCCTTTTGTGCGTTTTAGTTAACACAACCTAAATGAAAAATCTGGGAAGTGTTACAAGGGGATATGCGATATAATAAACACATGGTTTCATGAGTCAGCTTGCTTGTTTCTCAAGGACACTGCACACAGATCAGTGATAATGCTGGAATGGGTATTTCTCAACTCAAACTAGCAACAGCAACTAAGTGCAGTGTTTTCAAATTACAACAATATTTTTTACAAAATTAAAGGGATAGTTCACTTTGAAAATAAATTTTGGTATGTTTTAGCTTACCTCAAGGGCATCCAAGATGTATGTGTCTTTTTTTCCGCAGTAGTTTCAATTTTGATATTTTTAGGTCAAATCGTTCTTGTCTGTCAGTCATTTCATGCAGGTCTATGGTCACTGTCTCAAAGAGCATGCTTTGTCCAAATTAAAACAATTCCCCATCGTAAGTACACATTGATGGCCTTAGACACGAAACGAGCGGTTTGTGTGAGAAAACGAACAGTATTTATATCGTTGTTATCTCTTGAAAACAGCACACGTCCAAATGATCTGATGGCGCGGGCGGGTATAGATATATACACTAGATGTCGCTTGGCTACGGTTTCGTTCCAATGAACTGCAGTAGCCAAGGCGACATCTATGTATATATCTATACCCGCCCACGCCGTCAGATCATTTGGACGTGTGCTGTTTTCAAGAGATAACAACGATATAAATACTGTTCGTTTTCTCACATAAACCGCTCGTTTCGTGTCTAAGGCCATCAATGTGTACTTACGATGGGGAATTGTTTTAATTTGGACAAAGCATGCTCTTTGAGAGAGTGACCATAGACCTGCATTATATGACTGACAGACAAGAACGGTTTGACCTAAAAATATCAAAATTGAAACTACTGCGGAAACAAAGACACCTACATCTTGGATGCCCTTGAGGTAAGCTAAAACATATCAAAAATTAATTTCAAAGTGAATTATCCCTTTAAATAATGACATCTTTGCATTACTTGCAAACGTGTTATTGTCTCAATAGTACAATAGTATAACATAAATAGAACGATAAATAAGAACATTTGTATGCTCCTGAAAATAAGATATGATGAAGACTCTGTCCAGACGTACAGGGACATGTAAGCAGCACATGCTTTATAAACTTCATCTTCTGATATACGGTGTATATGGGCATCATGTCTCCTGCCAGGCGGTGCGTAATGCAGTCGGGATCTCTTCATACCGGGCGCTACACTGGCAAACACACCTGGAACTGTGGTTAGTTTAGTTAGGGTTACAGGTTGTTCTTGGTTTTGTTCAGATGTTTCTTTACTAACCTGGGCTTCCACCGTCATGCGATATGATTAATCGTGCAGCACTATTTTATATTGAACAAGTCAAAGCAACATCTATGCGACTCACCTTCTCATCAGACCTAGTTAATCAGATATCTGTCTGTCTGTCTTTCATTATTTATTGATTTATTTCTTTATTGGAGGAGGTTTGCAGTGATAAGAAGATCAGCGTGGACACACTGCTGCTCTGCAGTGATCTGCAGCTTTATGCTGTAATAGCGAGAGGGCCGAAGGTTACAGTGCAGCTTTAAACAGCAGAGGTCAGAGGTCACCTGACAGCTGGAGTGGGCGCTCCGCCCTGGCTCGTTCCCAGAAGTCTCAGCGATGTTCCTGGACCTGACAAAACCAAAACAAGAGGGAGAGCGTCAGTTCCTGCAGATGTAATGCCCTGAACATCGGCGTCAGGGGCTCACAGACAGTAGGGGGCGCTGTCACTCGGCGTCGGGGGCTGACAGACAGTAGGGGGCGCTGTCACTCGGCGTCAGGGGCTGACAGACAGTAGGGGGCGCTGTCACTCGGCGTCAAGGGCTGACAGACAGTAGGGGGCGCTGTCACTCGGCGTCAGGGGCTGACAGACAGTAGGGGGCGCTGTCACTCGGCGTCAAGGGCTGACAGACAGTAGGGGGCGCTGTCACTCGGCGTCAAGGGCTGACAGACAGTAGGGGCGCTGTCACTCGGGGTCAGGGGCTGACAGACAGTAGGGGGCACTGTCACTCGGCGTCTGGGGCTGACAGACAGTAGGGGGCGCTGTCACTCGGGGTCAGGGGCTGACAGACAGTAGGGGGCGCTGTCACTCGGGGTCAGGGGCTGACAGACAGTAGGGGCGCTGTCACTCGGCGTCAAGGGCTGACAGACAGTAGGGGCGCTGTCACTCGGGGTCAGGGGCTGACAGACAGTAGGGGCGCTGTCACTCGGGGTCAGGGGCTGACAGACAGTAGGGGGCGCTGTCACTCGGGGTCAGGGGCTGACAGACAGTAGGGGTCGCTGTCACTCTGCGTCAAGGGCTGACAGACAGTAGGGGGCACTGTCACTCGGCGTCTGGGGCTGACAGACAGTAGGGGGCGCTGTCACTCGGCGTCAAGGGCTGACAGACAGTAGGGGCGCTGTCACTCGGGGTCAGGGGCTGACAGACAGTAGGGGGCACTGTCACTCGGCGTCTGGGGCTGACAGACAGTAGGGGGCACTGTCACTCGGCGTCAGGGGCTGACAGACAGTAGGGGGCGCTGTCACTCGGGGTCAGGGGCTGACAGACAGTAGGGGGCGCTGTCACTCGGGGTCAGGGGCTGACAGACAGTAGGGGTCGCTGTCACTCGGCGTCTGGGGCTGACAGACAGTAGGGGGCACTGTCACTCGGCGTCAGGGGCTGACAGACAGTAGGGGGCGCTGTCACTCGGGGTCAGGGGCTGACAGACAGTAGGGGGCGCTGTCACTCGGCGTCTGGGGCTGACAGACAGTAGGGGGCACTGTCACTCGGCGTCAGGGGCTGACAGACAGTAGGGGGCGCTGTCACTCGGGGTCAGGGGCTGACAGACAGTAGGGGGCGCTGTCACTCGGGGTCAGGGGCTGACAGACAGTAGGGGTCGCTGTCACTCTGCGTCAAGGGCTGACAGACAGTAGGGGGCACTGTCACTCGGCGTCTGGGGCTGACAGACAGTAGGGGGCGCTGTCACTCGGCGTCAAGGGCTGACAGACAGTAGGGGCGCTGTCACTCGGGGTCAGGGGCTGACAGACAGTAGGGGGCACTGTCACTCGGCGTCTGGGGCTGACAGACAGTAGGGGGCACTGTCACTCGGCGTCAGGGGCTGACAGACAGTAGGGGGCGCTGTCACTCGGGGTCAGGGGCTGACAGACAGTAGGGGGCGCTGTCACTCGGGGTCAGGGGCTGACAGACAGTAGGGGTCGCTGTCACTCTGCGTCAGGGGCTGACAGACAGTAGGGGGCGCTGTCACTCGGCGTCGGGGGCTGACAGACAGTAGGGGGCGCTGTCACTCGGCGTCAGGGGCTGACAGACAGTAGGGGGCGCTGTCACTCGGCGTCAGGGGCTGACAGACAGTAGGGGGCGCTGTCACTCGGCGTCGGGGGCTGACAGACAGTAGGGGGCGCTGTCACTCGGCGTCAGGGGCTGACAGACAGTAGGGGGCGCTGTCACTCGGCGTCAAGGGCTGACAGACAGTAGGGGGCGCTGTCACTCGGCGTCAGGGGCTGACAGACAGTAGGGGGCGCTGTCACTCGGCGTCAAGGGCTGACAGACAGTAGGGGGCGCTGTCACTCGGCGTCAAGGGCTGACAGACAGTAGGGGCGCTGTCACTCGGGGTCAGGGGCTGACAGACAGTAGGGGGCACTGTCACTCGGCGTCTGGGGCTGACAGACAGTAGGGGGCGCTGTCACTCGGGGTCAGGGGCTGACAGACAGTAGGGGGCGCTGTCACTCGGGGTCAGGGGCTGACAGACAGTAGGGGCGCTGTCACTCGGCGTCAAGGGCTGACAGACAGTAGGGGCGCTGTCACTCGGGGTCAGGGGCTGACAGACAGTAGGGGGCACTGTCACTCGGCGTCTGGGGCTGACAGACAGTAGGGGGCGCTGTCACTCGGGGTCAGGGGCTGACAGACAGTAGGGGGCGCTGTCACTCGGCGTCAAGGGCTGACAGACAGTAGGGGCGCTGTCACTCGGGGTCAGGGGCTGACAGACAGTAGGGGGCACTGTCACTCGGCGTCTGGGGCTGACAGACAGTAGGGGGCACTGTCACTCGGCGTCAGGGGCTGACAGACAGTAGGGGGCGCTGTCACTCGGGGTCAGGGGCTGACAGACAGTAGGGGGCGCTGTCACTCGGGGTCAGGGGCTGACAGACAGTAGGGGTCGCTGTCACTCTGCGTCAGGGGCTGACAGACAGTAGGGGGCGCTGTCACTCAGCGTCAGGGGCTGACAGACAGTAGGGGGCGCTATCACTCGGCGTTCTGGGGCTGACAGACAGTAGGGGGTGCTGTCACTCGGCGTCAGGGGCTCACAGACAGTAGGGGGCGCTGTCACTCGGCGTCTGGGGCTGACAGACAGTAGGGGGTGCTGTCACTCGGCGTCAAGGGCTGACAGACAGTAGGGGGCGCTGTCACTCGGGGTCAGGGGCTGACAGACAGTAGGGGGCGCTGTCACTCGGCGTCTGGGGCTGACAGACAGTAGGGGGCGCTGTCACTCGGCGTCAAGGGCTGACAGACAGTAGGGGACGCTGTCACTCGGCGTCAAGGGCTGACAGACAGTAGGGGGCGCTGTCACTCGGCGTCGGGGGCTGTCAGACAGTAGGGGGCACTGTCACTCGGCGTCGGGGGCTGACAGACAGTAGGGGGCGCTGTCACTCGGCGTCTGGGGCTGACAGACAGTAGGGGGCGCTGTCACTCGGGGTCAGGGGCTGACAGACAGTAGGGGGCGCTGTCACTCGGCGTCAGGGGCTGACAGACAGTAGGGGGCGCTGTCACTCGGGGTCAGGGGCTGACAGACAGTAGGGGTCGCTGTCACTCGGGGTCAGGGGCTGACAGACAGTAGGGGGCGCTGTCACTCGGGGTCAGGGGTTGACAGACAGTAGGGGTCGCTGTCACTCTGCGTCAGGGGCTGACAGACAGTAGGGGGCGCTGTCACTCGGGGTCAGGGGCTGACAGACAGTAGGGGGCGCTGTCACTCGGCGTCAGGGGCTGACAGACAGTAGGGGGCGCTGTCACTCGGCGTCAGGGGCTGACAGACAGTAGGGGGCGCTGTCACTCGGCGTCGGGGGCTGACAGACAGTAGGGGGCGCTGTCACTCGACGTCTGGGGCTGACAGACAGTAGGGGGCGCTGTCACTCGGCGTCGGGGGCTGACAGACAGTAGGGGGCGCTGTCACTCGGCGTCAGGGGCTGACAGACAGTAGGGGGCGCTGTCACTCGGGGTCAGGGGCTGACAGACAGTAGGGGGCGCTGTCACTCGGCGTCTGGGGCTGACAGACAGTAGGGGGCGCTGTCACTCAGGGTCAGGGGCTGACAGACAGTAGGGGGCGCTGTCACTCGGCGTCTGGGGCTGACAGACAGTAGGGGGCGCTGTCACTCGGGGTCAGGGGCTGACAGACAGTAGGGGGCGCTGTCACTCGGCGTCTGGGGCTGACAGACAGTAGGGGGCGCTGTCACTCGGCGTCAAGGGCTGACAGACAGTAGGGGGCGCTGTCACTCAGCGTCAAGGGCTGACAGACAGTAGGGGGCGCTGTCACTCAGCGTCTGGGGCTGACAGACAGTAGGGGGCGCTGTCACTCGGCGTCAAGGGCTGACAGACAGTAGGGGGCACTGTCACTCGGCGTCAGGGGCTGTCAGACAGTAGGGGGCGCTGTCACTCGGCGTCAAGGGCTGACAGACAGTAGGGGGCGCTGTCACTCGGCGTCAGGGGCTGACAGACAGTAGGGGGCGCTGTCACTCAGCGTCAAGGGCTGACAGACAGTAGGGGGCACTGTCACTCGGCGTCAGGGGCTGACAGACAGTAGGGGGCGCTGTCACTCAGCGTCAAGGGCTGACAGACAGTAGGGGGCGCTGTCACTCGGCGTCAGGGGCTGTCAGACAGTAGGGGGCGCTGTCACTCGGCGTCGGGGGCTGTCAGACAGTAGGGGCGCTGTCACTCGGCGTCGGGGGCTGACAGACAGTAGGGGTCGCTGTCACTCGGCGTCGGGGGCTGTCAGACAGTAGGGGCGCTGTCACTCGGCGTCGGGGGCTGACAGACAGTAGGGGGCGCTGTCACTCGGGGTCAGGGGCTGACAGACAGTAGGGGGCGCTGTCACTCGGCGTCGGGGGCTGTCAGACAGTAGGGGCGCTGTCACTCGGCGTCGGGGGCTGACAGACAGTAGGGGTCGCTGTCACTCGGCGTCGGGGGCTGTCAGACAGTAGGGGCGCTGTCACTCGGCGTCGGGGGCTGACAGACAGTAGGGGGCGCACACACACTCTCCTGATCAAACACAGGAGAATCAGCAGGAAGCGGGAGAAGCACTGCTGACGCACGTTATAGTCTTTGATGGAAAAGCTCTTTTCTCAGCGTTTTGTTCAAAATGTTGCTTTTTTTTCTGAAACTATTCAAGTGTTGATAAAAAAGAATGCATGAAGCTAGAATAAAACGGGTGTTTTGATTAAAAGCAGAGGCTCTGTTCTTTCTTTGATATTTTGCGTATTCACAACACAATATTCTGAAGGCAACACTTGTGAGAATGATCAACATGCTGCTGGACTCTTCTGAAACGCTGACGAGGAGAGAAGTGCAGTTCCTGTAAAGGCCTAAAGATGCTGAGAGACAACACTGACTGTGTGTTGATGTGTGTGTGTGTGTGTGTGTGTGTGTGTGTGTGTGTGTGTGTGTGTGCATGACTTTACTCACGTGCCACCTGGGCGATGGAGCTCTCGTCCAACATCATCTCGGCGATGCCCTCCTGATCCACCTCCACCTCATCCACGAACACCATCTCCGTCAGAGCCCGAGTCTTCAAGCTCCACGCCGCCTGCAACATCAACATACTCTTCATCATACTCTTCATCATCATCATCATCTTCAACATCATCATCATCTTCATCATCATACTCTTCAACATCATACTCTTCATCATCATCATCTTCATCATCATACTCTTCATCATCATTATCATCTTCAACATCATCATCATCTTCATCATCATAGTCTTCAACAGCATACTCTTCATCATCATCATCATATTCAACATCATCATCATCATACTCTTCATCTTCATCATCTTCATCATCATCATCATACTCTTCATCATCATCATACTCTTCATCATCATCATCATCACTCTTTTCATCATCATATTCTTCATCATCATCATCATACTCTTCATCTTCATCATCATCATCATCATACTCTTCATCATTATCATAATCATCATACTCTTCATCATCATCATCATCACTCTTTTCATCATCATATTCTTCATCATCATCATCTTCATCATCATACTCTTCATCATCATCATACTCTTCATCATCATACTCTTCATCATCATCATACTCTTCAACATCATACTCTTCATCATCATCATATTCTTCATCATCATCATCTTCATCATCATATTCTTCATCATCATCATCTTCATCATCATACTCTTCATCATCATCATACTCTTCAACATCATACTCTTCATCATCATCATCATCTTCATCATCATACTCTTCATCATGATCATCATCTTCAACATCATCATCATCTTCATCATCATACTCTTCAACAGCATACTCTTCATCATCATCATACTCTTCAACATCATACTCTTCATCATCATCATCATCTTCATCATCATACTCTTCATCATCATCATCATCTTCAACATCTTCATCATCATCATCATCATCATATTCAACATCATCATCATCATACTCTTCATCTTCATCATCTTCATCATACTCTTCATCATCATCATACTCTTCATCATCATCATCATCATCACTCTTTTCATCATCATATTCTTCATCATCATCATCATACTCTTCATCTTCATCATCATCATCATCATACTCTTCATCATTATCATCATCATCATACTCTTCATCATCATCATCATCACTCTTTTCATCATCATATTCTTCATCATCATCATCATACTCTTCATCATCATCATACTCTTCATCATCAGCAGCAGCATCATACTCATCATCATCATCATACTCTTCATCATCATACTCTTCATCATCATCATAATCATCATACTCTTCATCATCATCATACTCTTCATCATCATACTCTTCATCATCATCATAATCATCATACTCTTCATCATCATCATCATCACTCTTCATCATCATACTCTTCATCATCATCATAATCATCATACTCTTCATCGTCATACTTTTCATCACCATCCTCTGCATCATTATCATACTCTACATCATCATTATACTCTTCATCATCATACTCATCATCATACTCCATCATCATCATACTCTTCATCATCATACTCTTCATCACCATACTCTTCATCATCATAATCATCATCCAGCGTTCACACCCTGGGAATGCTGTGACATTTAATAATACTGGGAATACTGGGAGTATAATACTGGGAATAATGTGAGTATAATACTGGGAATACAGGGAGTATAATACTGGGAATAATGTGAGTATAATACTGGGAATACAGTGAGTATAATACTGGGAATAATGTGAGTATAATACTGGGAATACTGTGAGTATAATACTGGGAATAATGTGAGTATAATACTGGGAATACAGGGAGTATAATACTGGGAATAATGTGAGTATAATACTGGGAATACAGGGAGTATAATACTGGGAATAATGTGAGTATAATACTGGGAATACTGTGAGTATAATACTGGGAATACAGGGAGTATAACACTGGGAATACTGTGACTATAACACTGGGAATACTGGGAGTATAGCACATCTGAGGAGCCTAATGAACGGGTCACAGCTAACTTTACCTCAGACACTTGAGCACCGCCAGACTCCTTGGCAAACAGTAACAGTGAAGAAGAGTGTAAACACTTCATTTATAATTCAAACACTGATGTGAAGCAGCACATGATCATGAACCCTGGCTGTTATTACATTAGCCAGTTTAATAAACACTGATCGCAGTAGATCTATAATGAGCTTATGAGCGCTAATCCTCAGCTAGCCTGCTAACTGCGCACTCACCTGGTCAAACGGGCTCTCCGAGAGGATCTTCGAGCAGATATCAGCACTTCTCTGCAGCTGGCGTCTCCTGCAGCAGCTCCAGGCCAGGAACAGCGGGTCCATCGACACGGACACCTCCATTACACGCGGGAATACACGAGAGATCTCTCCGAGAAACCCTGACCGAGTCCGGGAGCGAGCGAGCCCTGTGCTGCTGCTGACGTCAGCACGCGTCACGTTTCCCTGGCAAACACGTGCTCAACAAAACACAACAAACTGATTCACATTAAAAGACATAACAAATTATTTGAGAAAAAAATCTGTTGTCAGATAAAATAACAGTGCAATCATAACAATTATGCGCTTTGATGACATTTGCGCTTTGATGATTACGTTAACGTTTTAATAATTCAGCGGATTTTGGCTTATATTTGTGCTAATAACTCCACACAGTGCAGCCGCTGAAACTCACAGAGTGTTTTCAAAAACACTATTACATCAACACGATTCCCGCCATAATCTGTCGACTCCGGAAGTGACGTTTTGCGGTCCGGAAAGCTCTTCATGCGTTTGGGTCGGCGTGTTTTAACCACGTGACACAGCGTGCGCGTTGTGTGTGCGTGTTGTGTTTGTTTAGTCTGTTTCTGCAGTGTGTTGTGTTGTGTTGTGTTGTGTTGTGTTGTGTTGTGTTGTGTATGATGGATCAGTGTGCAGTAGACGAGCTGTACGAGGCGTTCGCTGTTCTGGCTGGAAGTGACCCTGATCACTGCTCTTATCCAAAGGTAACACACTGTGTGTGTGTGTGTGTGTGTGTGTGTGTGTGTGTGTGTGTGTGTGTGTGTGTGTCTGATCACTGCTCTTATCCAAAGGTAACACACTGTGTGTGTGTGTGTGTGTGTGTGTGTGTGTGTGTGTGTGTGTGTGTCTGATCACTGCTCTTATCCAAAGGTAACACACTGTGTGTGTGTGTGTGTGTGTGTGTGTGTGTGTGTGTGTGTCTGATCACTGCTCTTATCCAAAGGTAACACACTGTGTGTGTGTGTGTGTGTGTGTGTGTGTGTGTGTGTGTGTGTCTGATCACTGCTCTTATCCAAAGGTAACACACTGTGTGTGTGTGTGTGTGTGTGTGTGTGTGTGTGTGTGTCTGTGTGTGTGTGTGTGTGTGTCTGATCACTGCTCTTATCCAAAGGTAACACACTGTGTGTGTGTGTCTGATCACTGCTCTTATCCAAAGGTAACACACTGTGTGTGTGTGTGTGTGTCTGTGTGTGTGTGTCTGATCACTGCTCTTATCCAAAGGTAACACACTGTGTGTGTGTGTGTGTGTGTGTGTGTGTGTGTGTGTGTGTGTGTGTGTGTGTGTGTGTGTGTGTGTCTGATCACTGCTCTTATCCAAAGGTAACACACTGTGTGTGTGTGTGTGTGTGATCACTGCTCTTATCCAAAGGTAACACACTGTGTGTGTGTGTGTGTGTGTGTGTGTGTGTGTGTGTGTGTGTGCGTCTGATCACTGCTCTTATCCAAAGGTAACACACTGTGTGTCTGTGTGTGTGTGTGTGTGTGTGTGTGTGTGTGTGTGTGTCTGATCACTGCTCTTATCCAAAGGTAACACACTGTGTGTGTGTGTGTGTGTGTGTGTGTGTGTGTGTGTGTGTGTGTGTGCGTCTGATCACTGCTCTTATCCAAAGGTAACACACTGTGTGTGTGTGTGTGTGTGATCACTGCTCTTATCCAAAGGTAACACACTGTGTGTGTGTGTGTGTGTGTGTGTGTGTGTGTGTGTGTGTGTGTCTGTGTGTGTGTGTCTGATCACTGCTCTTATCCAAAGGTAACACACTGTGTGTGTGTGTGTGTGTGTGTGTGTGTGTGTGTGTGTGTGTGTGTGTGTGTGTGTGTGTGTGTCTGATCACTGCTCTTATCCAAAGGTAACACACTGTGTGTGTGTGTGTGTGTGTGTGTGTGTGTGTGTGTGTGTGTGTGTCTGTGTGTGTGTGTGTGTGTGTCTGATCACTGCTCTTATCCAAAGGTAACACACTGTGTGTCTGTGTGTGTGTGTCTGATCACTGCTCTTATCCAAAGGTAACACACTGTGTGTGTGTGTGTGTGTCTGTGTGTGTGTGTCTGATCACTGCTCTTATCCAAAGGTAACACACTGTGTGTGTGTGTGTGTGTGTGTGTGTGTGTGTGTGTGTGTGTGTGTGTGTGTGTGTGTGTGTCTGATCACTGCTCTTATCCAAAGGTAACACACTGTGTGTGTGTGTGTGTGTGATCACTGCTCTTATCCAAAGGTAACACACTGTGTGTGTGTGTGTGTGTGTGTGTGTGTGTGTGTGTGTGTGTGTGTGTGTGTGTGTGTGTGCGTCTGATCACTGCTCTTATCCAAAGGTAACACACTGTGTGTGTGTGTGTGTGTGTGTGTGTGTGTGTGTGTGTCTGATCACTGCTCTTATCCAAAGGTAACACACTGTGTGTGTGTGTGTGTGTGTGTGTGTGTGTGTGTGTGTGCGTCTGATCACTGCTCTTATCCAAAGGTAACACACTGTGTGTGTGTGTGTGTGTGTGATCACTGCTCTTATCCAAAGGTAACACACTGTGTGTGTGTGTGTGTGTGTGTGTGTGTGTGTGTGTGTGTGTGTGTGTGTGTCTGTGTGTGTGTGTCTGATCACTGCTCTTATCCAAAGGTAACACACTGTGTGTGTGTGTGTGTGTGTGTGTGTGTGTGTGTGTGTGTGTGTGTGTGTCTGTCTGATCACTGCTCTTATCCAAAGGTTACACACTGTGTGTGTGTGTGTGTGTGTGTGTGTGTGTGTGTCTGATCACTGCTCTTATCCAAAGGTTACACACTGTGTGTGTGTGTGTGTGTGTGTGTGTGTGTGTGTGTCTGATCACTGCTCTTATCCAAAGGTTACACACTGTGTGTGTGTGTGTGTGTGTGTGTGTGTGTGTGTGTGTCTGATCACTGCTCTTATCCAAAGGTAACACACTGTGTGTGTGTGTGTGTGTGTGTGTGTGTGTGTGTGTGTGTGTGTGTGTGTGTGTGTGTGTGTGATCACTGCTCTTATCCAAAGGTAACACACTGTGTGTGTGTGTGTGTGTGTGTGTGTGTGTGTGTCTGATCACTGCTCTTATCCAAAGGTAACACACTGTGTGTGTGTGTGTGTGTGTGTGTGTGTGTGTGTCTGTGTGTGTCTGATCACTGCTCTTATCCAAAGGTAACACACTGTGTGTGTGTGTGTGTGTGTGTGTGTGTGTGTCTGATCACTGCTCTTATCCAAAGGTAACACACTGTGTGTGTGTGTGTGTGTGTGTGTGTGTGTGTCTGATCACTGCTCTTATCCAAAGGTAACACACTGTGTGTGTGTGTGTGTGTGTGTGTGTGTGTGTGTGTGTGTGTCTGATCACTGCTCTTATCCAAAGGTAACACACTGTGTGTGTGTGTGTGTGTGTGTGTGTGTGTGTGTGTGTGTGTGTGTGTGTGTGAGCTGCACGATTCTTAAAAGCTTTATTATTTTAAAGATCTGCTAATCCTGAACATTAGGTTACCAAACAAGATAGAAACAAAATAAGACATAATACTCTTGCTTCAGTCAAATTTAAATAAATGCAGTAAACAAAAAGAATGTAATATTTAAATAAATAAAAAATGACAATTAAACACTGACAACATTCAGAGGCATTACGCCAGGCTAGACCTGTAAAGACTCTCAGCAAGACACGCTGTCCACATGTTTGGGTGCAGCGCTGCTGTTACAGGCGTGCGTTTCCTCTGACCGCTGGTGCTGTGATGGGGCAGTTCTGTTTATTACCATCTCAGACTGTAGTTTAAGTTTATAATAACTTTGCTTTTCATTTATTACTTAAAGCTCAGTGTAAGTTTTTCGATAGCTACTACATTAGCCTAACTGATAAAGTTCACACATTATTTAAAACAAGTGAACAGTCAGCAATAAAATAAGAACAAATGCACAAATTACAAGCAGAGATGAATACTAAATAACAAAGTTTACGAAGTCTAACAGTATATTCAGGTACAGAAATTAATAATTAAACTTAAATGTAAAATAACACTATTTGTCACTGTATAAATTAAATATAGTTTAATCTTTGTTAAAGCTGTATTTTGTTTTATTGAAAACAGTATATAATATTAAGTTTGTGCTGTCACTTTAAGACCGACAAATATCCGTTTCTTTCTCAGCTGTTCACATGTGACATAACCGAGAGAATACTTGTCGGTCATTTTGACAATTTTGTGTTTATGTGTCCGTTCAAGGGCAAGGAAACGCGAAAGAGGAATCAGTTCTGCATTCGAGCGCTCTCTCTCTCTCTCTCTCTCTCTCTCTCTCTCTCTCTCTCTCTCTCTCTCTCTCTCTCTCTCTCTCTCTCTCTCTCTCTCTCTCTCTCTCTCTCTCTCTCTCTCTCTCTGCTTCGAGTGTGTGTGGCTGTGCGTACAGATAATGCGCGAGTCACAGTTTTTGGCTCTTCTTCCGCGATTAAAATGGTTTGAATGTGTAAATTGGCAAGACAATACACATCCAAATTATGAACTTTCACTCTATGATGGTTACATTTAGCAGTTAATCCGCGAATCACACGCGTGCCGAATCTAGTGCGACCCGTTCCACCCCCAGCGCGTTATCTCGTTGAATATCACTGGCAGAATCGTAGAAATGCAGGATTAAGACAAAGAGTATAGTACTTCTTCCCTGATCACTGCTCTTATCCAAAGGTAACACACTACTGTGTGTGTGTGTGTGTGTGTGTGTGTGTGTGTGTGTGTGTGTGTGTGTGTGTGTGTGTGTGTGTGGAAGTGACCCTGATCACTGCTCTTATCCAAAGGTAACACACTACCTCATGAGTGTGTGTGTGGGGAAGTGACCCTGATCACTGCTCTTATCCAAAGGTAACACACTACCTCGTGAGTGTGTGTGTGTGTGTGTGTGTGTGGAAGTGACCCTGATCACTGCTCTTATCCAAAGGTAACACACTACCTCGTGTGTGTGTGTGTGTGTGTGTGTGTGTGTGTGTGTGTGTGTGTGTGTGTGGAAGTGACCCTGATCACTGCTCTTATCCAAAGGTAACACACTACCTCATGAGTGTGTGTGTGGGGAAGTGACCCTGATCACTGCTCTTATCCAAAGGTAACACATTACCTCGTGTGTGTGTGTGTGTGTGTGTGTGGAAGTGACCCTGATCACTGCTCTTATCCAAAGGTAACACACTACCTCATGAGTGTGTGTGTGGGGAAGTGACCCTGATCACTGCTCTTATCCAAAGGTAACACACTACCTCGTGAGTGTGTGTGTGTGTGTGTGTGTGTGTGTGTGTGTGTGTGTGTGTGTGTGTGTGTGTGTGGAAGTGACCCTGGTCACTGCTCTTATCCAAAGGTAACACACTACCTCATGAGTGTGTGTGTGGGGAAGTGACCCTGATCACTGCTCTTATCCAAAGGTAACACACTACCTCGTGAGTGTGTGTGTGTGTGTGTGTGTGTGGGGAAGTGACCCTGATCACTGCTCTTATCCAAAGGTAACACACTACCTCATGAGTGTGTGTGTGGGGAAGTGACCCTGATCACTGCTCTTATCCAAAGGTAACACACTACCTCGTGAGTGTGTGTGTGTGTGTGTGTGTGTGTGTGTGTGTGTGTGTGTGTGTGTGTGTGTGTGTGTGGAAGTGACCCTGATCACTGCTCTTATCCAAAGGTAACACACTACCTCATGAGTGTGTGTGTGGGGAAGTGACCCTGATCACTGCTCTTATCCAAAGGTAACACACTACCTCGTGAGTGTGTGTGTGGGGAAGTGACCCTGATCACTGCTCTTATCCAAAGGTAACACACTACCTCGTGTGTGTGTGGGGGGAAGTGACCCTGATCACTGCTCTTATCCAAAGGTAACACACTACCTCATGAGTGTGTGTGTGGGGAAGTGACCCTGATCACTGCTCTTATCCAAAGGTAACACACTACCTCATGAGTGTGTGTGTGGGGAAGTGACCCTGATCACTGCTCTTATCCAAAGGTAACACACTACCTCGTGTGTGTGTGGGGGGAAGTGACCCTGATCACTGCTCTTATCCAAAGGTAACACACTACCTCGTGAGTGTGTGTGTGTGTGTGTGTGGAAGTGACCCTGATCACTGCTCTTATCCAAAGGTAACACACTACCTCGTGAGTGTGTGTGTGGGGAAGTGACCCTGATCACTGCTCTTATCCAAAGGTAACACACTACCTCATGAGTGTGTGTGTGGGGAAGTGACCCTGATCACTGCTCTTATCCAAAGGTAACACATTACCTCGTGTATGTGTGTGTGTGTGTGTGTGTGGAAGTGACCCTGATCACTGCTCTTATCCAAAGGTAACACACTTCAGCTGTTCAGGTGTGTTTGTTGTGTTGTTCATGTGTGTGTTGTGTGTTGCAGGGCTACATGAAGAGGCAGGCGGTGTTTGCGTGTAACACGTGTGTTCAGGAAGGCATGGATCCGGCCGGTGTGTGTCTGGCGTGTGCAAACGCGTGTCATGATGGCCATGATGTGTGTGAACTTTACACTAAAAGGTCTGAGAGATTCATCGCTCGTCTCCAACTGTCTGGAGTGTCTGAGGAGGAAACATTCACTGCATTTACTGTCTGGTCATGTGTTTGTTTTGTCACAGGAATTTTCGTTGTGATTGTGGCAATGAGAAATTTCATGGCTTCAGATGCAGACTTCATACGGTGAGTGTTATGAAGCCGATGTCTGTCCTCATAATCAGTAGCTCAGATCGCCATGGATAGCCGCGTTTCCACCGAAATTGCATGGAACAATTTGTCCCAGGAACTGTTTTTCCCCCAGACCTGTTGCTCTCTGCGTTTCCACCGCGGTCTAAAGTACCGGGAAGATTACGCAACTTAGTCCGGTGATGTAGGACTGTGCAGGCTTTACAGTTCCTGCTGGATTTCATCCTCTGAATTTAAGATTAATTAAGCCTGAACGTCGGTCCATCAGTCGTATTTTTTAAACTCCATTGTTAATTTGAATAGCAAACAACTGTTACTACACACACCGCAACAGATGATGGTTGAAATAAAATGCTGCGTGGAGTCAGCCAATGAAAATGCGGCATGAACTCAACCAATCAGCATGTTCAGCGCCCAAGTCCCACCCCTGAAAGTTCCTGAACTTTGAAAAAGTACTACCTCGCAAGCTGGGACTTTCTAAGGGAGAAATATTTACCCGGAATTTCATTTAGACCCTGATTCCTGAGGTGGAAACACATAGAACCAGCCAGAAGTCCTTATACACCGAGTACCAGCCCGAAGTCCCTAGTTCCTGCGGTGGAAACACACCGAGTACCAGCCCGAAGTCCCTAGTTCCTGGGGAAAGTTCCTGGGGTGGAAACACACCGAGTACCAGCCCGAAGTCCCTAGTTCCTGGGGAAAGTTCCTGGGGTGGAAACACACCGAGTACCAACCCAATGTCCCTAGTTCCTGGGGAAAGTTCCTGGGGTGGAAACACACCGAGTACTACCAGCCCGATGTCCCTAGTTCCTGGGGAAAGTTCCTGGGGTGGAAACACACCGAGTACTACCAGCCCGATGTCCCTAGTTCCTGGGGAAAGTTCCTGGGGTGGAAACACACCGAGTACTACCAGCCCGATGTCCCTAGTTCCTGGAGAAAGTTCCTGGGGTGGAAACACACCGAGTACTACCAGTCCGATGTCCCTAGTTCCTGGGGAAAGTTCCTGGGGTGGAAACACACCGAGTACTACCAGCCCGATGTCCCTAGTTCCTGGGGAAAGTTCCTGGGGTGGAAACACACCGAGTACTACCAGCCCGATGTCCCTAGTTCCTGGGGAAAGTTCCTGCGGTGGAAACACACCGAGTACCAGCCCGATGTCCCTAGTTCCTGGGGAAAGTTCCTGCGGTGGAAACACACTGAGTACCAGCCCGATGTCCCTAGTTCCTGGGGAAAGTTCCTGGGGTGGAAACACACCGAGTACCAGCCCGATGTCCCTAGTTCCTGGGGAAAGTTCCTGCGGTGGAAACACACCGAGTACTACCAGCCTGATGTCCCTAGTTCCTGGGGAAAGTTCCTGGGGTGGAAACACACCGAGTACTACCAGCCCGATGTCCCTAGTTCCTGGGGAAAGTTCCTGGGGTGGAAACACACCGAGTACTACCAGCCCGATGTCCCTAGTTCCTGGGGAAAGTTCCTGCGGTGGAGAAACACACCGAGTACCAGCCCGATGTCCCTAGTTCCTGGGGAAAGTTCCTGCGGTGGAGAAACACACCGAGTACCAGTCCGAAGTCCCTAGTTCCTGGGGTTGAAACACACCGAGTACCAGTCCGAAGTCCCTAGTTCCTGGGGAAAGTTCCTGCGGTGGAAACACACCGAGTACTACCAGCCAGATGTCCCTAGTTCCTGGGGAAAGTTCCTGGGGTGGAAACACACCGAGTACTACCAGCCCGATGTCCCTAGTTCCTGGGGAAAGTTCCTGCGGTGGAAACACACTGAGTACCAGCTCGATGTCCTTAGTTCCTGGGGAAAGTTCCTGGGGTGGAAACACACTGAGTACCAGCCCGATGTCCCTAGTTCCTGGGGAAAGTTCCTGCGGTGGAGAAACACACCGAGTACCAGCCCGATGTCCCTAGTTCCTGGGGTTGAAACACACCGAGTACCAGTCCGAAGTCCCTGGTTCCTGGGGAAAGTTCCTGTGGTGGAAACACACCGAGTACCAGCCCGATGTCCCTAGTTCCTGGGGAAAGTTCCTGGGGTGGAAACACACTGAGTACCAGCCCGATGTCCCTAGTTCCTGGGGAAAGTTCCTGCGGTGGAGAAACACACCGAGTACCAGCCCGATGTCCCTAGTTCCTGGGGAAAGTTCCTGCGGTGGAGAAACACACCGAGTACCAGCCCGATGTCCCTAGTTCCTGGGGTTGAAACACACCGAGTACCAGTCCGAAGTCCCTGGTTCCTGGGGAAAGTTCCTGTGGTGGAAACACACCGAGTACCAGCCCGATGTCCCTAGTTCCTGGGGAAAGTTCCTGGGGTGGAAACACACCGAGTACCAGTCCGAAGTCCCTAGTTCCTGGGGTTGAAACACACCGAGTACCAGTCCGAAGTCCCTAGTTCCTTGGGTGGAAACACACCGAGTACCAGCCCGATGTCCCTAGTTCCTGGGGAAAGTTCCTGGGGTGGAAACACACCGAGTACCAGTCCGAAGTCTCTAGTTCCTGGGGTGGAAACACACCGAGTACCAGTCCGAAGTCCCTAGTTCCTGGGGTTGAAACACACCGAGTACCAGCCCGAAGTCCCTAGTTCCTGGGGAAAGTTCCTTGGGTGGAAACACACCGAGTACCAGCCCGATGTCCCTAGTTCCTGGGGAAAGTTCCTGGGGTGGAAACACACCGAGTACCAGTCCGAAGTCTCTAGTTCCTGGGGTGGAAACACACCGAGTACCAGCCCGATGTCCCTAGTTCCTGGGGAAAGTTCCTGGGGTGGAAACACACCGAGTACCAGCCCGATGTCCCTAGTTCCTGGGGAAAGTTCCTGCGGTGGAAACGCAGCTTATGTTTTTTGACGTCGTTGAAATAGAAAGAGTTTCTAAAACAGAATGATTGTGGGGGTTTTTTGGACAAAATCCCTGATTAACGTGGAAAAGGCAGCTTTTATTGACCGTCACATGAAGTCTGGTCGGCAGTGTGTGTGTGTGTGTGTGTGTGTGTGTGTGTGTGTGTGTGTGTGTGTGTGTTCAGATCTGATGTTGTTCTGTCATCTTATGCTCAGGAAAAAGAAGGGCGAAACCTTAAGAACTCGTACAATCACAACTACTTTGGTCGCTACTGCGCGTGTGACCGGCCGTATCCAGATGAAGACGATCAGGTGCGTGACGCTCCTCATCCTCACTGAGGGATGAAGCTGCAGTGGATTATGAGCTGTTTCTACTCTCTCCAGGTGAACGAGGAGATGATCCAGTGTGTGGTGTGTGAGGACTGGTTCCACGAGAAGGTGAACTCACACTCTGTTATTCCTCTCTCACTCTGATCCTCAGGGGCCGGTTGCACCAGCTGGACGTTTAAAAGTTGGATGTAAGCTCTACGCTGGACGTTACGTCCAGCTTTCCGATGAATATTTACACCTGTTGCACAGTCTAAAACTACGACTAGGCGCAGCTACGCTTAGCATAGACGATGCTCGTACACGCTGACATGTTCTACCGCACTGATAGTTTATTGGCTCCAACGAATAGATGACACAACATGACTGCTGATCTGAGAAAAAGAAAAGTAAATTACTCAGATTGTGAAACAAGAAAATTTTTTGAGCTATTTTGGCATGCAAGCAATGGCATAAAATCGATGCGCCATTGTCTCAACGTGTTTATTTATCTTTATTTTCAACAGGGAAACAAGTCAAGACTTCTAACTTTACCCCTTCCTTTGACTAGATGTAAGATTTAGTATCAGACGTGCGCTACGCCCAGATGGTGCAACAGGGATTAATTCTCCGCAGGAAGCTTAGTCTTACGACCGGGTGTATGTCAAGCTGGTGCAACCGGCCTCTGGTGTTAAAGTGTGTCCTCATGTTTCAGCATCTGGATTCTCCAGCGGCTGACGGAGAGGTGCTGACGGAGATGATCTGTGTGCGCTGCATGGAGCGAGTGCCGTTCCTCTGGGCGTACGCGGCTCGATTAGCAGGTCTGGAGGAGGTGCGCTCCTGAAGAGACATGGGCCGCAGGGTCGGTTCTGCAGTCACTGCGCTGTTGTTAACGGGATCTGTTTTGTGATCTCCAGGTTCTGCTCTGAATAAACAAGGCCTCTGTGAAGAGCATGTGAGCGCTGATCAGACGTCAGGTGACAAGCAGCCGGATGCTGCCGGAGCCGCGGGTCAAGGTGATTCAGGGGCAGCTCCTGTGGATCATCAGATCTCAGACGGCAGCGGATGCGTGTGGAAAGAGCTGAAGGCCGGAGCCGCTGGTCGAGGTGATTCAGGGACGGCTCCTGCGGATCAGCAGATCTCAGACGGCAGCGGATGCGTGTGGAAAGAGCTGAAGGCCGGAGCCTCGGATCGAGGTGATTCAGGGGCGGATCAGCAGATCTCAGACGGCAGCGGATGTGTGTGGAAAGAGCTGAAGGCCGGAGCCGCGGGTCGAGGTGATTCAGGGGCGGCTCCTGCGGATCAGCAGATCTCAGACGGCAGCGGATGCGTGTGGAAAGAGCTGAAGGCCGGAGCCGCGGCGTGTGTGAGAAAAGCTCCGGTGTTCTGGCCGTATCACTGGAGAGAGAAACTCTGCCGCTGCACTGACTGCAAGGTGTCGTTCACAATCTTTATTCTAGAGGATCTCATACGCTTGATTGACGGATATGAGTGAATCACTGTTACAGAGCTCTGTTTCTGTTTTTAATGTTCTATATATTGTGTGTAGAGAATGTATGTAGAGACAGGTGTTCCTTTCCTGCTGGACGAGTCGGACACGCTGCTCGCATACGAGGAGAGAGCCAAAGCTGAAGCACTGAGGAGCGATGACCTGCTGCTGTCCTGCCTGACCTCTGTGACCCCTCTGACCTCTGTGACCTCCCTGACCTCTCTGAGCCACGTGCAGCAGCTCGAGGTCATTTACCGTAAGTGTGGCTCTGTCATTAAAATCCTCTCTGAGGACGTCAGACCTCATTCACGAATATTACAGAAAACACAAACATTCACTGATGCTCAATAAGAAAACACACTAACAGCCGGGGGTTGTAAACTTTTGAACAGGATGAATAGTATAAATTATGTATGTAATTATAATCTGTATAGATTCTGTAATCGTACACGTCTACACTGGACGGGACGAGTCTTTCAACGGTAAACTGATGTAATGTTCTGTAGCATCCAGTGTTAGGTGTGAGTGTGTGCGAGAGTTTCTGTCTGCCTGAGTGAATTACGTTGTAGCTCCGTATAGCTTTGTTTTTAAACTCTATCTTCTATCTTCCCTGCCTTATATATTGCTTAATAATCATCGCAATTTATTTGATATCTCATTTTGTCTGTCACTTTGATCTGACATCGCTAGCTTTAATCTAAATCGCTATTGCTCGCACAATGCGTTAACATTTCGCTAGCCAGTTAATCTGCCATCCGTGTTTGGCGTCTTTTTTTCTCTTGCGCCTTTTACGAGTCCATCAAACAACTGTGGTGAGTAGGATCAGTCAACAAACGCTGTGAGTCATGTCATCTTCTCCTCTTATTGTCACCTCCACCTCATGTAACATGTATAGCATAGCCTTCTCTGTCAGCACAGGATTTACATGTGATAAATGCAGGGAGATAGTAAAGCTGATGGGGAAGATTTCAGAACTAGAGACACGCATCCAAGCTTTAATCGAGGTTAATTGTAAGAGCGCAAGGGCTGTAGATACTGCTTTGGATGCGACTAGCTTAGTGAACTCTGTACACTGTTCGGTTCCAGCTGAAGTAGAGCCTGTGCAGCAGGGCAACTGGGTGACGGTGAGACGCTGTAGTCGCGGGACAAAACACCGCTCTTCCATTCCGATTACAACATCAAACAGATTCTCCCCACTCAGTGAAACACCCACTGAGAATCCTGTTGATTGTGCCCTCGTTATTGGCGATTCTATCACACGCAACGTGAAAATGGAGACACCAGCCACCATAGTCACATGTTTGCCGGGAGCCAGAGCGCCTGACATCAAAGCAAATTTTAAAGTGCTGGCTAATGCTAATTTTAAATTCTCTAAAATTATTATTCATGTTGGCACTAATGATGTTCGACTCCGCCAGTCGGAGATCACTAAAATTAATACTAAAGAGGTGTGTGAACTCGCAAGTACGATGTCAGGCACTGTAATTTGCTCTGGTCCCCTTCCTGTTCGCAGGAGTGATGAGATAGTCAGTAGATTGTCTTCACTCAATGGCTGGTTGTCGAGATGGTGTCCGCAGAATAATATAGGGTTCATAGACAATTGGAAAAGTTTTTGGGCCGAAAAGATCCGGGCCGTATCCAGATCAGATGGTGGACCTGCTCCTAGACACGACCACAACACATGATGTAGTCACAATGACACCATTATATGAGAACTGTATATAAATTAACTAAATTAATAACTTTGTTGCATTAGTTATCTTTGTAAAGCTGTTTTGAAACAATCTGTATTGTAAAAAGCGCTATATAAATAAAGATGACTTGAGTGTGTGTGTGTGTTTGTGATAGACACGTGAGTGTGTGAGTGCGTCTGAGTGAGCGTGCGAGAGTGTGTGTGTGATAGACACGTGCGAGTGTGTGTTTTAGACAGGATTTGTTATAGAAGTTCCTTTGCTTGAAATGTTTTTCTTTTTTTCTTGTGTCTAGAGTTCAATGAGTTGAAGGACGAGCTACGTGAGTTTCTTCAACAGTCGTCAGACCAGAGGAAGGTAAAGATGAGATTCAGTTACTGAGATCAGTCAGAAGTAAAGCTCAGTTTTAATGATCTCTGGTTTGGTTTTAGGAGGTGACACCTGAGCGTTTGCGGGACTTTCTGGAGGAACTGCAGGCCAGAAAGAGGAGACGTTTAACCTGAACCAATCAGCAGCGGTTCTCGGTTAACCTGAACCAATCAGCAGTGGTTCTTGCAGCAATATGAGCCTTAACATCCACTTTAATAAAGTTCTAGAGCAAAAACTATTGCTTGTGTGCAAATACTTCTTAATTATTGGTGCTTTGTGTCATATTCCCTCTTGTAGCTCATTATCAGCATCTTTGCTCCAGTCCTTGAATCTGATTGGTCGAGCAGGAGTGCTGATGTATGTGTCCACTGGTTCAGTCAGTGTGTGTGTGTGTGTGTGTGTGTGTGTGTGGATTACAGTGACACACCAGCAGGAGGCGACAGTGAGTGAATCCTTCAAACTGATCTGTTCCGAAACACTGCTGCTACTTCTGATGAACTCCATGATCGTGTTCCTGCGCCCTCAGCAATGCTAGTCATTTCACATGCTGCTTTTCACACACTATATAGCAGGGAAGTGTGTGAATCAGTGAATCCAAACACACTCAACCAGTTCATTCCAGGACGTGAACACCACTGCGTACTCGTTGAAACTGTATAAAACTGTATCATCCTCACAGTTGAGCTGTAGGTCTGAATATGAGCCGTGATTGACCTTTGACCCCTGTGCTGGGATCTGCAGCACGTAAACATGACAACAGGAAGTTACACGAGTTCTGTTGAAACAGTCTGGCTGCGTCCCAAATCACACACTCTTGAGTAGGTACTTAGTCTGAATAAGTAATTACTGCATGACTGCTAAAAAAGTACGTTCTGTATAGTATGAATGTAATGTGGACGTACTACATCTGCCATGATGTCATTATCATGTGACCTACCAATAAATCCTCTCCTGTGGCCTCATGAGATAGTGAAGTGTCCATCATATACACGCTTCAGAACCTCACCGGAAGTAGTCGCTCATCCAGCTCTTATGAGTACTGTGAATTCAGACTTCTTTTGTCATACTGTTTTTGCCACTGACTCTTTCTCACTGGTTGAGATTCATGTGCGTTTGACCAATCACAGGCTCCGGCACTGATCCCAGACCTGCAGCGGGACACTCTTGTATTGTGGAGATCAACACACATCATTACAAAACACCTTTACAGTATATAATAATATACAAATACAGTATAACAATAATAATGCAGTTGTCCACTTTTGGTAGTGGGTTGGTACTATAGTTTACATTTTGCTTTGATATAAACACAGTAGTTGAGATGTGCTGTATAGTGTACATCACTGCATTAGTGTGCGGTTAAAACTGTTTGGGGTTATGAATTTATGATTATTGTAGGCTTATGAATCTGTAAGGTTTTGTTTAATTATAACAGTTGTTGGAGTGATTAGCCTAATTGCTATCTGGTGCCACTGTTAAATTATATGGATATATAACAGGGTTTAAGATTTTATCTCAGTATTTCATATTTTTATACATCGCCTGTAGTGTAACCAACTGGACACTAGAGGGCACTCCGGTTCAGTGAAGGTTATAGAGAGAGTTGTGTAGGGGAGAATAAAAATAAATGGATGTTTAGTAACTGAGCTGCTGTTTGCGTGTCCTGATGTTTCATATATATTGTGGTTTCCACAACCTGAAAAGAAGGAAACAAAGAAGTGAGTGAGAAAAGAGAGCGATGTTGCACACGGACTGCTAGAAACAAAGAAAATAGAAACAGTGCACGAGTGCAAATTGAGAACCGGCCTGTTAAAAGAGAAGGAACAGTGGAGCAGTGCGCCCGAGATTAAGAGTGAGTGAACACAGTCAAAATATGGATCAGATATTTTCGCTGACACCTCCGGGGAGTTTCGACGAGCCCAGTTCATGGCCCAGTTCATGGCCCAGTTCATGGCCACAGTGGATGCGCCGCTTTGAGCGATTCAGAGTAGCGTCGGGCCTTGCAGAAAACTCTCTTCTTTACTTTATGGGGGAGAAAAGTGACCATATATTAAATACGTTACCCCTAAGCGAGGAAGAGAAAAAGAGTTATGAAGAGGTCAAGAAGGCTGTATGTGAGCACTTTATTGACAGACATAACGTCATTTATGAGAGAGCGAAATTCAGTAGCAGATTTCAACAGCTGGTGAATCAGCAGAGAGTTAGATCACGTGTATAAGCTTGCGGGACGCTGCAGATGTGCCGACCTCCATGAGGAAAAGATCAGAGACCGGACTGTAGTGGGCATAAGAGATGCAAAGCTCTCAGAAAGACTGCAACTAGATCCAAATTTGACATTGGATAAAATGATAACTCAGGTCAGACAAAATGAGGAAATAAAACGTCAGCAATAATAATAAGACGAGAAAAGTCTTAAGTGAAAGAAGTGAATGTTGATGCAGTCGTGACAAAGACAACGTCTAAAGAATGACATCACAGAGAGCAGAGAGTCAGCTCAGAGAGCGCAAAGCTCATTAAATAAAACAGATGCATTCCTGCAAGAGATGTGGGAAAAGTCCACAGCACCCGTGGAAAGCCTGTCCAGCCAGAGATGTAGAAAGAAAGGACATTCTGCTGCAGTCTGCCGGTCAGGTCAAAGACTTGTGATAGTTGACAGTTCATATGAGTCTGCTTTCTGGGGAACAATCCAGACCCAAAAACAAGAGAATATGTGGCAACAGAAAATCCTGGTGAATAAAGAACCAATCACCTTTAAACAGATCCAGGTGCAGCGGTCACAGCGACTCCAGCATCCGTGTGTTCAGCTGAAGCAAGGGCAACTCCTCAGTCCTCTAACAGTCCTCCTCTGGATGGCTCAGGCACGCCTGCAGAAGGGCAAAAGGGGAATCTGGCAGGATATATATGTGTTGTGCCGGATTTAGTGATGCTGGGACTGCCTGCAATCCAAAGCTTACAGTTACTGAACAGGCAGCCAACTTACATGAACCTGGAGACCAGTACAAGGCAACGTTCCCCAAAGTTTTCTCAGGACTCGGAAACTTGGAGGGCAGCTACAGGATCAGACTGGTCGGGCAGGATTTCCCGTCCACCAGCAAGAATGGACTTGTAAGCTGAATTAGCATAGGAAGACCTGCTGGAGTCAGGGATGTCCAGGCTTCCCGCTCAGGAAAGGAATTCAATATTATATCTTATTGAGATGTTTGTTCCCTGAGAAAAGAAAATATGCAACCATGGGAATATAAGGCAAGGCAAGTTCATTTATATAGCACATTTCATATACTTATGGCAGTCCAAAGTGCTTTGCAGAAAATAACTAAAATAATCACAAAGTAAAAGCAAGGAAAATTAAAAGAAATTAAAAGAGATATATGAGACAGTTATAAAACGAATTAAAAGAGTAAAAAGATGATACATAGATAAACTTCTCATCTGGCAAAACACCGGTGTATCATATTTCACAACTCGCACTTTTACTCTGAGATTTCTCCATGGTGATCACACTGTTCTTTCGGCACGCCTGAGAACTCTACTGGACTTCTCCGATGGACCCGGACAGGAGGAGCTCTAGGACTCGCGGGGTAACCTCGGGTTCACTAACCCATCAGTCCGCACCCCACAGAACCTGGAGTTAATCTCGTCAAGCTCACCACTCCACCACAGACCCAGGCCGTCCGCAGGGCTTCATCTCTGACACAGTTCTCAGTGCCAACTGAGTTCAGTTTAGAATAAAAGGAGGATGCAAAATAAAATACAGTGTAATCAGCCGGACACACAGTGGCACAGCGCTCATTCAGTAATGCACAGCTGAACAGAAGTGTTCTGAGTCTGGATGTGAAACGGAAGTGTTCTGAGACTGGATGTGAAACAGAAGTGTTCTGAGTCTGGATGTGAAACGGAAGTGTTCTGAGACTGGATGTGAAACGGAAGTGTTCTGAGACTGGATGTGAAACGGAAGTGTTCTGAGACTGGATGTGAAACGGAAGTGTTCTGAGACTGGATGTGAAACGGAAGTGTTCTGAGTCTGGATGTGAAACGGAAGTGTTCTGAGTCTGGATGTGAAACGGAAGTGTTCTGAGACTGGATGTGAAACGGAAGTGTTCTGAGTCTGGATGTGAAACGGAAGTGTTCTGAGTCTGGATGTGAAACGGAAGTGTTCTGAGACTGGATGTGAAACGGAAGTGTTCTGAGACTGGATGTGAAACGGAAGTGTTCTGAGACTGGATGTGAAACGGAAGTGTTCTGAGACTGGATGTGAAACGGAAGTGTTCTGAGACTGGATGTGAAACGGAAGTGTTCTGAGACTGGATGTGAAACGGAAGTGTTCTGAGACTGGATGTGAAACGGAAGTGTTCTGAGTCTGGATGTGAAACGGAAGTGTTCTGAGTCTGGATGTGAAACGGAAGTGTTCTGAGTCTGGATGTGAAACGGAAGTGTTCTGAGACTGGATGTGAAACGGAAGTGTTCTGAGACTGGATGTGAAACGGAAGTGTTCTGAGTCTGGATGTGAAACGGAAGTGTTCTGAGTCTGGATGTGAAACGGAAGTGTTCTGAGTCTGGATGTGAAACGGAAGTGTTCTGAGACTGGATGTGAAACGGAAGTGTTCTGAGACTGGATGTGAAACGGAAGTGTTCTGAGACTGGATGTGAAACGGAAGTGTTCTGAGTCTGGATGTGAAACTGAAGTGTTCTGAGTCTGGATGTGAAACGGAAGTGTTCTGAGTCTGGATGTGAAACGGAAGTGTTCTGAGTCTGGATGTGAAACGGAAGTGTTCTGAGTCTGGATGTGAAACTGAAGTGTTCTGAGTCTGGATGTGAAACGGAAGTGTTCTGAGTCTGGATGTGAAACGGAAGTGTTCTGAGACTGGATGTGAAACGGAAGTGTTCTGAGTCTGGATGTGAAACGGAAGTGTTCTGAGTCTGGATGTGAAACGGAAGTGTTCTGAGACTGGATGTGAAACGGAAGTGTTCTGAGACTGGATGTGAAACGGAAGTGTTCTGAGACTGGATGTGAAACGGAAGTGTTCTGAGACTGGATGTGAAACGGAAGTGTTCTGAGTCTGGATGTGAAACGGAAGTGTTCTGAGTCCGGATGTGAAACGGAAGTGTTCTGAGTCCGGATGTGATCCGATCGGCTCTCTCTCCGCTCTGGTGTGTGTTTTTTGTGTCTGTGTGTGTGTGTGTGTGTGTGTGTGTGTGTGTGTGTGTGTGTGTGTGTGTGTGTGTGTGTGTGTTTATGAGGCGCGGACTGCAGAGGCCGAGTGTGTCCGAGCATAATATAGTTTGTTTATAAATAAATTACACATTTCAGCATTAGGATAATATCTGTAGCCTATTGGTATCATCTGCAACGTTTTAATTAGTTTACATGGTTTTAAAATAAAACACCAAAATAACCTGCAGGTTCTGTTCAAAGAAAACATCTTTGTTTGACCGGTTGTGAACACGTACGTTAAACACGCCTAGAGTTAGGCTTGAATAACCTCTGATGACGTTCTCTGTAGGTTATTAAAATAAACCCCAAAAATATCACCATCTTTATCTCAGTCCCTCTAGCGCCACCAACTGTCCACATTTTGACTTGTTTATGCTAATAACTTTTCAACTATAAGGGTGAGAAACAAATAATATTTCCTCTGATTTCTTGCTTGCACCATATGATGTTTTGAACAAGACTATCTTCAGATCATGCTGACAAAAAGTAATGGAATTCACTTTGATTCGTCAAACTCTTCCTGAATGTGGCGAAGAGTGTGCCAAAATGGACATGAGGCTATATCTCCACAATGCTTAGCGTATTCTGACCAAACTTGGTGTGTGTTATGACGCCCGTGACCTGAGGCTAGCTGAGCAGTTTCAGTGCAGTGCCACCTAGTGGTCAGGAGGTATGAAAAATTGACATTTTTGCTTCACTTCTGAAAGGTTTGGCCAAAAATCACAAAACTGATCTCTTTAGATTCGGTGTGGCATGCTGAGTCAAACAATACACACTTTTCCCATATCTGCCATTTTTGGCACCGGTCATTAAAATTTTGCCATAAAATGCATATTTTGACCATATTCGGTCAAACTTCCTGTCCACCAATTTGTTTTCTTTTAAAACCTACTTTTTCAATCTTCTCCTAGATTGTTTATCCGATTTCCACCAAACTCGACTCATCTTCAGACCGCGCGACAAACAGTTATATATAAAAGTTTACGAAAACATTTTCATAGAGTGCGTCAACACATGGCATGATGCCAAAACTCTGAGGCGTACGGATAATACACTTCACATGTGTCACTGGCTATGTTTACATGCAACCAAATCATCCGTTACTGACGGCTCAGTCGCACTGAAAAGCCTTCGTGTAAAACACCATAATGGATCCGACTGAGCTCGACCTAATCCGATCCAGAGAACATGTGAACACTTGATCAGACTGAAAACCGAAACTGAAAGACTGCGCATGTGCGATGACGTAGAAATAGCGCAATGACGTAGAAATAGCGTAATGACGTAGAAATAGCGTAATGACGTAGAAATAGCGTAATGACGTAGAAATAGCGTAATGACGTAGAAATAGCGCAATGACGTAGAAATAGCGCAATGACGTAGAAATAGCGTAATGACGTTCAGAAGGAGCTGTTGTTCCTGATGAATAAAGTGTCTTATAAACGAGTGTCCTGTGCTCCTGTAATCCTCCTGTTGTGGAGCAGGAGTTAACCCTGCGTGTGTGGAGTGGAGCGGGACGACGGCCACCAGCGCTGCTTCAGACGCTCACACACACACCTCCAGCGCTGCTTCAGACACTCACACACACACCTCCAGCGCTGCTTCAGACACTCACACACACACCTCCAGCGCTGCTTCAGACACTCACACACACACCTCCAGCGCTGCTTCAGACGCTCACACACACACCTCCAGCGCTACTTCAGACGCTCACACACACACCTCCAGCGCTGCTTCAGACGCTCACACACACACCTCCAGCGCTGCTTCAGACGCTCACACACACACCTCCAGCGCTGCTTCAGACGCTCACACACACACCTCCAGTGCTGCTTCAGACGCTCACACACACACCTCCAGCGCTGCTTCAGACGCTCACACACACACCTCCAGTGCTGCTTCAGACACTCACACACACACCTCCAGCGCTGCTTCAGACGCTCACACACACACCTCCAGCGCTGCTTCAGACGCTCACACACACACCTCCAGCGCTGCTTCAGACGCTCACACACACACCTCCAGTGCTGCTTCAGACGCTCACACACACACCTCCAGCGCTACTTCAGACGCTCACACACACACCTCCAGTGCTGCTTCAGACGCTCACACACACACCTCCAGCGCTGCTTCAGACACTCACACACACACCTCCAGCGCTACTTCAGACGCTCACACACACACCTCCAGCGCTGCTTCAGACACTCACACACACACCTCCAGCGCTACTTCAGACGCTCACACACACACCTCCAGCGCTGCTTCAGACGCTCACACACACACCTCCAGCGCTACTTCAGACGCTCACACACACACCTCCAGCGCTGCTTCAGACACTCACACACACACCTCCAGTGCTGCTTCAGACGCTCACACACACACCTCCAGCGCTGCTTCAGACGCTCACACACACACCTCCAGTGCTGCTTCAGACGCTCACACACACACCTCCAGCGCTGCTTCAGACACTCACACACACACCTCCAGCGCTGCTTCAGACACTCACACACACACCTCCAGCGCTGCTTCAGACGCTCACACACACACCTCCAGCGCTACTTCAGACGCTCACACACACACCTCCAGCGCTGCTTCAGACGCTCACACACACACCTCCAGTGCTGCTTCAGACGCTCACACACACACACCTCCAGTGCTGCTTCAGACGCTCACACACACACCTCCAGCGCTGCTTCAGACACTCACACACACACCTCCAGCGCTGCTTCAGACGCTCACACACACACCTCCAGTGCTGCTTCAGACGCTCACACACACACACCTCCAGCGCTGCTTCAGACGCTCACACACACACCTCCAGCGCTGCTTCAGACACTCACACACACACCTCCAGCGCTGCTTCAGACGCTCACACACACACCTCCAGCGCTGCTTCAGACGCTCACACACACACCTCCAGTGCTGCTTCAGACGCTCACACACACACCTCCAGCGCTGCTTCAGACGCTCACACACACACACCTCCAGTGCTGCTTCAGACGCTCACACACACACCTCCAGCGCTGCTTCAGACGCTCACACACACACCTCCAGCGCTGCTTCAGACACTCACACACACACCTCCAGTGCTGCTTCAGACGCTCACACACACACCTCCAGCGCTGCTTCAGACGCTCACACACACACCTCCAGCGCTGCTTCAGACACTCACACACACACCTCCAGCGCTGCTTCAGACGCTCACACACACACCTCCAGCGCTGCTTCAGACGCTCACACACACACCTCCAGTGCTGCTTCAGACACTCACACACACACCTCCAGCGCTGCTTCAGACGCTCACACACACACCTCCAGTGCTGCTTCAGACGCTCACACACACACCTCCAGCGCTGCTTCAGACGCTCACACACACACCTCCAGCGCTGCTTCAGACACTCACACACACACCTCCAGCGCTGCTTCAGACACTCACACACACACCTCCAGCGCTGCTTCAGACGCTCACACACACACCTCCAGCGCTGCTTCAGACACTCACACACACACCTCCAGCGCTGCTTCAGACGCTCACACACACACCTCCAGCGCTGCTTCAGACACTCACACACACACCTCCAGCGCTGCTTCAGACGCTCACACACACACCTCCAGCGCTGCTTCAGACGCTCACACACACACCTCCAGTGCTGCTTCAGACGCTCACACACACACACCTCCAGCGCTGCTTCAGACACTCACACACACACCTCCAGCGCTGCTTCAGACACGCTGCTTCAGACGCTCACACACACACCTCCAGTGCTGCTTCAGACGCTCACACACACACCTCCAGCGCTGCTTCAGACGCTCACACACACACCTCCAGCGCTGCTTCAGACGCTCACACACACACCTCCAGCGCTGCTTCAGACGCTCACACACACACCTCCAGCGCTGCTTCAGACACTCACACACACACCTCCAGTGCTGCTTCAGACGCTCACACACACACCTCCAGCGCTGCTTCAGACACTCACACACACACCTCCAGCGCTGCTTCAGACGCTCACACACACACCTCCAGCGCTGCTTCAGACGCTCACACACACACACCTCCAGCGCTGCTTCAGACGCTCACACACACACCTCCAGCGCTGCTTCAGACACTCACACACACACCTCCAGCGCTGCTTCAGACACTCACACACACACCTCCAGCGCTGCTTCAGACACTCACACACACACCTCCAGTGCTGCTTCAGACGCTCACACACACACCTCCAGCGCTGCTTCAGACGCTCACACACACACCTCCAGCGCTGCTTCAGACGCTCACACACACACCTCCAGCGCTGCTTCAGACGCTCACACACACACCTCCAGCGCTGCTTCAGACGCTCACACACACACCTCCAGCGCTGCTTCAGACGCTCACACACACACCTCCAGCGCTGCTTCAGACGCTCACACACACACCTCCAGCGCTGCTTCAGACGCTCACACACACACCTCCAGTGCTGCTTCAGACGCTCACACACACACCTCCAGCGCTACTTCAGACGCTCACACACACACCTCCAGCGCTGCTTCAGACGCTCACACACACACCTCCAGCGCTGCTTCAGACACTCACACACACACCTCCAGTGCTGCTTCAGACGCTCACACACACACCTCCAGCGCTGCTTCAGACACTCACACACACACCTCCAGCGCTGCTTCAGACGCTCACACACACACCTCCAGCGCTGCTTCAGACGCTCACACACACACACCTCCAGCGCTGCTTCAGACGCTCACACACACACCTCCAGCGCTGCTTCAGACACTCACACACACACCTCCAGCGCTGCTTCAGACACTCACACACACACCTCCAGCGCTGCTTCAGACGCTCACACACACACCTCCAGTGCTGCTTCAGACGCTCACACACACACCTCCAGCGCTGCTTCAGACGCTCACACACACACACCTCCAGTGCTGCTTCAGACGCTCACACACACACCTCCAGCGCTGCTTCAGACGCTCACACACACACCTCCAGCGCTGCTTCAGACACTCACACACACACCTCCAGTGCTGCTTCAGACGCTCACACACACACCTCCAGCGCTGCTTCAGACGCTCACACACACACCTCCAGCGCTGCTTCAGACGCTCACACACACACCACCAGCGCTGCTTCAGACACTCACACACACACCTCCAGCGCTGCTTCAGACACTCACACACACACCTCCAGCGCTGCTTCAGACGCTCACACACACACCTCCAGCGCTGCTTCAGACGCTCACACACACACCTCCAGTGCTGCTTCAGACACTCACACACACACCTCCAGCGCTGCTTCAGACGCTCACACACACACCTCCAGCGCTGCTTCAGACACTCACACACACACCTCCAGCGCTGCTTCAGACGCTCACACACACACCTCCAGCGCTGCTTCAGACGCTCACACACACACCTCCAGCGCTGCTTCAGACACTCACACACACACCTCCAGCGCTGCTTCA